>CM077154.1:145064785-145506683 GCA_039583875.1 Platanthera guangdongensis | reverse complement strand
TCTTTATGTGCCGGCCTGCCTTTTTAATTTACTCTCTGTTGGTCGTCTTACTACTGATATGAATTGCTTTATAACCTTCACCTCTTCTGTTTTTGATACAGGATCGGCAGACGCGGATTACCATTGGTAGGGGTCGGCTGCAGAACGGGCTTTACCTCCTCGATGTCTCTCCCACATCCCTTTCCTCCGTTTCCTCGTCTGATTGGCATTGCTGGCTTGGGCATGCCCTCTACCTATCCTCCAGAAGGCGCTTCCAGACATTTCTCTTCCTGCTTTTCAATGTGATTCTTGTATTATTGGCAACAGCCTCGCTCTTCTTTTCCAGCTCATTGTACTAGGAGCTCAGCTCCCTTTGATTTAATACATTCGGATATTTGGGGCCCATATAAAGTCCCTAGCATTTCTGGTTATATCGTTATTTATAACATTTATTGATGATTACTCTCGTACTACTTGGTGTATCTCCTGCATGATCGCTCTGAGCTTCCGCGTGTCTTTCAGGCGTTTGTGTTAGAGACTCGCACGCAATTCTCTACCACCCATTAAAACTTTCCGCTCTGATAATGCTCGGGAATACACTAGCCACGAGTTTGCCACTCTCTGCGCAAACTTCGGTATTGTTCACCAGACCTCTTGTCCCTAACACCCCTCAACAAAACGGGGTCGCTGAACGCAAGAACCGCCACTTGCTCGATGTGGCTCGCTCTCTCATGCTTCACATGCACGTTCCCAAAGTCTTCTGGAACTTTGCGGTCTCCACAGCATGTTTTCTTATCAACCGTCTCCCCTCTCCGTTCTCCACAAACGCTACACCCTCAGCCTTCTTTTCCCTCCACACCCGCCTTCCCCCTCACCCCCGGGTTTTTGCTGTACTGCCTTTGTCCATAAACTGGGCCCCCTCTGACAAAACTGATCCCCGTGCGGCCAAAACACATTTTTGTCGGCTACTCACGTACCCAAAAGGGCTATGTTTGCTACTCTCCGCTCACCGGAAGGTCTCTGTTTCGGCTGATGTTACTTTCCGGGAGGATCAACCCTTCTTCCCTCCTCCGTTGCCACCACTTCTCCCACCACCTACTACCACACCCTCCCTTCCCGGCCGGTGATCCACGTCCACTCACCTCCCACCCTCCGCCCCCCTCCTCCCACCATTGACCCTCCTCGACCCCCAGTATTCGGGTCTATGCTCGTCGCCCCTTCCTCCCGTTGCTCCTCTGCAGTCGGCTTCGACCTCGGCTTCTCCGTGTTCTGCTGCTCCGGTGTCGGCCTCTACCGCTCATCCACTGGCGGACTATGTTTCTCTCCATCGCCTCTCTCCACCTCTACAGGCCTTGGCTACTTCGCTCTCCTCGGTCTCTATTCCTACTTCTGTCCAGGACGCTCTCAACATCCTGGGTGGCGTGCGGCTATGGAAGAGGAGATGGCTGCTCTTTGGGCCAACCAGACTTGGACCCTGGTGCCCCTCCCTCCCGGCCAGAAACCCGTTGGGTGCAAATGGGTTTTCGTCATTAAAACATGCTCCTGATGGGACATTGATCGCCTCAAAGCTCGGTCGTTGCTCCTCTCGTGGTTTCACCCAGCAACCGGGGCTGGACTATGACGAGACCTTTCTCCCGGTCGCTAAGCTCAACACGGTCCGCATTCTCCTCTCTGTGGCTGTCCATCGCCAGTGGCCCTTGTTTCAACTCGACGTCAAGAACGCTTTCCTGAACGGCGACCTTCAGAAACGGTTTACATGCAACAACCTCCCGGGTTTGAGACCACGGGGAGTCACGGGTTTGTCATCTCTCAAATCTCTATATGGTCTCAAACAATCCCTCGGGCATGGTTCGACAAGTTTCAGCAAGCGCTCCGGGACGTTGGCTTCACTCGCAGCTCGGCTGACTTCTCATTGTTTACTCGTCACCAGGCCACTGGTACGGTTCTCCTGTTGGTATATGTCGACGACATCATTATACTGGCAGTGACTTGGACGGCATACAGGCCGTTAAGCTACATCTGAGCTCCGTCTTCCAAACTAAAGATCGGGGTCCTCTTCGGTACTTCCTCGGTCTGGAAGTGGCCAGACGGTCAGATGGATTGGTTCTCTCTCAGCGCAAATATTACCTGGATCTCCTTCATGATGCAGGCTACTCTGGTTGCACAAACCTATTAACACTCCCATGGATGCAAATCACAAAATATGTGCTCAGGGCTCAGATTCTGATTCGCTTCTACCAAATCCCGAATATTACCGTCGTTTAGTTGGGAAGCTTATCTACCTAACAGTTACAAGACCTGATATATCTTTTGCTGTGGGACTTGTGAGTCGCTATATGCACTCTCTCGAAGCTCTCATCTCCAGGCTGTGGAACGCATTCTCAGATATCTTAAGACAGCTCCTGGCCAAGGACTTGTATACAAAACCTCATCCTCCATTCCTACACTAGTGGCATACTCTGATGCCGACTACGCTGGCTCCCTCGACGATCGACGATCCACTAGCGGGTTTTGTACATATTTTGGAGGACATCTGATTACTTGGCGAAGCAAGAAACAAGCAGTGGTTGCTCGATCCTCAGCCGAAGCAGAATATCGGGCAAGGCTGCTGTGGTCTCTGAACTCACATGGATTGAGAGTCTTCTTACCGACCTTGGAGTTAAACTACCTTCTCCTGCTCTCCTCCTTTGTGACAGTCAAGCTGCCATACATATTGCCAAAAACCGGTCTTCCATGAAAGAAAGAAAGCATATCGAGGTAGATTGTCATTTCATCCGAGAGAAAGTCCACATGAAGAAGATCGAGCTCAAGCACGTTCCGGGTACTGAACAGGTTGCCGACATCTTCACCAAAGCTCTTCCTAGTACCCTCTTCTATCAGTGCCTATCCAAGCTTGGCGCATACGACTTGTACGCTCCAGCTTGCGGGGGGAGTATTAGAAAAGCCCATGTAAAAAGGCCCATTTAATGGCCTATTATCTTCCTCCTTCTTTAGTCCCACATCATGTATAGGATTTATTCTTCTTTCTCTCTTCCCTCTATATTTGTATTCTCTCCTTGTATTTACATACGGAAATAATACATACAAGCTTTGGGCTCTCTCAACAATAATTAATAGTAAATTTTAATTAAAGATTTCGCTAAAAAAATAAACAGCAAATGAGAAATGTTAGTCAATGTTTAAGGATCTGATCCATCATTTCCTGAAATAAAATGATAATTTAATCCGGTGACAAGAATCTTATTAAGTTGCAGTCACCAAAATGAGAGCGATGCAATGAGCATCTACCCACAAGCATCATAATATGATGAAACTTGAACGCAATTTAGTTTACAGGAAAATGCAAATGAATCTAATTTAAGATGCCATTTTTCCCCACTAAAATCAACAAAGAGAATTGCTAATTAAAGAAATGGTATGTTGGAGGAATAATAACTTAAGAAGAATTGGAAATGTTAAAAAAAAACGCAGAAATGAGCCTGTCTTAAATATAAGAAAAAAGTGGGTAGTAGACCTATGGGATAAGTTGGATGTAAGATGTTCAAATGATTTGTATATTTCAGCTTAAAAACAAAGAAGTGCTCAACAGTAGCGAAAAATCAAATTTACCTTTTCTCAAGGTATGTTATGCTTCCTACAGGTGATACAACGACAGCCGTTCCCGTGCAGAAAACTTCATCAGCACTAAGCAATTTCGTACATCTACAAGCCGCTCCTCAACCTTCACAATTATTTCTTCATTATTCACTGAGAATAATAGATTATAAAAACTACGAATATGCGAAGTTATCAGATCTTTCAAAGGGAAATGCATGTTTAAATGTCTGCGGCAAGAATGAAGTTCAAAGTAATCAATCAATGCTTCGAAGGAACCATTTCATAAGAAAAAAAAATAAAAGGATTTTCAAAGGAACCTTACAGGAAAACAAAATATTGAGACTTGGCTAAACACATTATATATGAATTCTTAAAATGTCACCGAGGTGAAAGCTCAGAAGCATCATCATTTATAAACTTCAGCCATGTATAGCATAACAATAATAAAATCAAATTGAAATCTCTGAAAAGTTTATAAGGTGTAAACCATGAATTGGGCCTGATACAAAGCTTGTCATCTCAGTTAGTAGTATACAGTACCTGTATTAAACAACTGATGATATGTACGTGAATCAGAAGGAATAATTGTGTGTTATGTAACTAAAGTTTAAACTATTGAGTCTACTTGAATTAAAATTTATTTTTAACATATCAAAATAATACATATGAAGGAATATTCTGCACAAATACATGAGTGAACACATAAAATATGTTAAAACTTACATATTTTAAGATACTAAAAATAGAATGTTCTGAATAATTCATTATTGTATGTATTGTACAAAGTAAAGTGTGAATTTTCTAAGTACGACATACCCATGAAATGACACATGATTTCTAAATCAAAAGAAAGATCATAGGTTAGCACCACAAATCTTGACATTAAACTCACATTAATGCAGAATCTAAAAGCGGGTTGATAATGATTTGAGAAGGGTTTAACGTAAACAACCTAAAACCTGTATTGCATAAGGATTATGTTATGAGTCCCGCGCCGTCATTTACCTAGTAGTTATATTATGATACGTATTTATGCCACTTGTATTGTGGCTCGGGATTCACGGGGCTTCTTGGACTGGGGTATGGATGCATCGCGCATGTGGAGAGCTCGGTTGTGGTGAAGGCTCTTGTCGTCTTGCAGTTGATATGGCTATCTTGCGGGGATGGACGACGTTTAGGTTCAAAGGTGACTGTGCGAACCTCATTGATACCCTTGCTGCGGGGGAGGAGCCTGCTTCGGTGGATCGCTCAATAGTTCTGGAAATATTGCGCGCCCTTCCAGCTGTGGGTTATTTCTCTTTTTCGTTTGTTTGTAGGGGGGCTAATAGGGCGGCACATGCTATTGCTGGTCTTTCTTTCTCGAAGCCTTCTTCCCTTCCTCGTGATGTTCTCTACTATGTTGCACCGACACTGAGACGGGACACGCAACATGACACGACACGACACGTGACTCGTCAATTTTAAAAAAATATCATATTCTGACACGCTGGGACACGTATATTAAATATTCATTTTTATAATTACAAAAATCCTAAAACATTTAAACAAAATAAAAAAAAATTACAATTAACAATATTTAAATAAATTAAGTCATGTTTAAATATTACTCATCAAATATTCAAATGCAAAACTTAACAAATGATCAAAAATGATTAGAACATAAACACATTACCATGATAATCATCAGTAAAAATAATGGATTCTCATGAACTTTTCCCCTCACTTTCGATCTTCCTTTTCTAAAGAAAATATCTACGTCACTAGTAGATCCACTTTCACTATTTGAAATGCTAGAAGGGGTAAAGGCACTTCCAAGACAAGTTGTCACCCCCCTCATCAGAGTAGCTAACTTAGGGACACGAGGCCCGGTTGAGCGGGGCAAGCGTGCCCGGTTGAGCGGGGCACGCGTGACGGTTGAGCGGGGCACGCGTGCCCGGTTGAGCGGGCACGCTTGCCGGCTGAGCGGGGCACGCGTGCCCGGTTGAGCGGGCACGCGTGCCGGTAGGAGCGGGCACGCGTGCCGGTTGAGCGGGGCACGCGTGCCCGGTGAGCGGGGCACGCGTGCCGGTTGAGCGGGGCACGCGTGCCCGGTTGAGCCAGCGTGTCGGATTTCCGACTCGAGTGTCGGAGAGTGTCAGAGAGTGTCGGAGAGTCGGACGAGTATCGGACTCTCCGACACCGACACGCTAGACATTTTGAAGTGTCGGTGCTTCATAGGTTCTCTATTTAATTTCTTTGGAGCGCGCCCCTTGAATGAAATTTTTATCTTTTTCCTTCAAATAAATAGACCCATTGGGCTTGGTGAAATTGTTGAAGTGAAAGTGAAGTGGAGCGGGGCGGTCTGATATGGCAGACCGCCGAGATCGCCAGCGGTCTGGCGGGTAGAAGGTGGCGGTTAGCCAGAATTCGGCTTCTTCTCCTCTCTCCTGTGGTCTGGTTCAGCAAGCACCCTGAGAAGTAACCGGACGGTTAGCTTTGTCTAACTGCGGCTATTACGGTCAGGACTGTGAGACCGCACAGTCCGCTTGGAGCTTCTCGAGTTCTCTAGCTCGAGAAAAGGTAGGCGGTTAGCGCGGCCTGCGGAGTCTAACCGATCAGTTCACTGGGGCCTATTCACACGGTTTGTGCCAGAGTTCGTTGGCTGTGTGGACTTGGTCATGGTGTTATGACAAGTCTAGTTGTTGCCTAGTTCGTTGTTGTACAACCCGTATTCGTCGAGAGTGGCCCTACCACAGCCAGGTTCAGAGAAGTCAAGGTCAGTATTCAATTCGCGGAAGGCCTGGGCGAGTATAGGCGGAGCCTCTCGCATACTCGCCAGGTAGGCGACTAGGCGAGATACTCGCCCAACCCGTGCGAGTTCCTCTGGAAAGTCGCCTGGTCGCCAGGGGGTGGGGTATAAATATGACTACCCCCCCCCCACTCCCCTTACATTTGCTATAAATAGGACCCCAGGGGTACGAGGTGGAGCACTGGAAATCCTCGGCAGGTACTCGCGCGCTTCAGTTTCGGGATACTAGCTAAATCTTTGGATTCATTTTCCTTGGAGAGCAAGTCGCGACTTGCGACCTCGCCAGCTAGCTTTCCTCGTACCCAGTTCGGTCATCCTTGGTTGAGAAGGGGCTGCTCCTTTCGAGCATCCGGGTACGTGGTGGGTCCTTCCTGGCACAACATTTGGGGTCTTGTTGGACCTGTTTCTTCGTTCTAGCCATCTTTGCCGTCTGATCTAACTCTGAGCCAGTACCTTAGGCGGCTTTGGTCCGAAGAGAGTTGAGATTTTTTGGCTTCAACACTGGTGCGGTGAGCGTGGATCCAGCCAAGGAGGAAAGTTTGGAAGTTGAGTGAGATGGCCATTGGTGGCGAGCAAGGAGAGTTGGTCGGCAACTCGGCAGTAGGAGGAGACGTCGCGCGGAGTGGCGAGTTTGTAACAGGTGGCCGCGTTGAAAAGTTCGCGAGGAAGATCGAGCAAACCATTCTCACGGTTTCGCTCGGCGCCCAGAGGTCACGGCGACTTCTCCCCGTCGCCTGACGCCGCTAGAGAGGAAGCGCCGCCGAGGGCGAGCTGGAAAGGAGCCCGCTGGGCAAGGGAAGAGCGACCAATGCGTCGCGACTTTATCGGCGAGCAGCCAAAGGGTCGTTTTTGGGATCCAATGTCGCCGGCGAGGTTCAGAGATACTCGGCACTACAACGGTATGACGTCTCCAGCGAGGATGAAACTCGTCACCGTCAGGGAGGGAGGAGCCCCTTCTGTGACGAGATCCTCGCCGCCCCAGTTCCAGAAGGGTTCAGGGAACCCGTTCTTACTTTAATCGGCAGAGACGACCCTGTCAGACACCTCCAGTGGTTTGAAGACGTCGTCTCCTTCGCAACATGTCTGATGCCTTCAAGTGCAGGTTCTTCTCCATCACCCTCAAGGGAATGCTCGGGATTGATTCCATCAACTACCGGCAGGGTCCTGTACTACTTCTCAGATTTGCGTCGTGGGCCTTATGACAAGATTTGCGACTTCGAAGAAGAGGAAGAAGGAAGCGACAGCGCTCTTCAAAATCGTCCCAGGGGCAACACGAGAGTTTGGGCACTACATCGACCATTTTCAGGAGCAGATTTGGAGGTGGAGGAGGTGGACAGTTTTACCTTGATGGTGGCCCTCAATGGGTTGAAGCAAGATTTGTTCAGTCTGGAGATGAGGTCCAATCCCCGAGAGTCTTTTGAAGAAATGATAGAGAAAGCGAACACTTTGTTCGAGGGGAGGAGAAGAACAAAGACTTCTTAGCGAGCCTGGATGGGGAGATAGCGACGGAGAGGAGGGAACAAGACCTTCGAGGTCAAAGTCGACGAGGACGCCAGAAAGGAAGGAGAAAGGAAGAGGAAAGGAAGAGGAAAGGAAGAAGGAAGAGTCAAGAGATAAGAGAGAGGAGAGAGAGGAACCCATGAGGGTTGAAGAAAGGAGGCAGGAGAGGCCTCGAAGACAGGAAGAAAGAAGGCCGGCGGAAGGCTCGGGAAGGAGAAGGGAGGAAAGGCGATTTCAGTATCCAGAGAATCGCCCCCAATGGAGACCAGCAAGGCAGCAGTATCAGGAAGGGGGAGATGATGGAAATCGAGCAGAGGCATCTTGAGGGATCCGTCATTTATTTCCTAACAACGGGTCAGATATCTGCCAGCGAATGAGACAAGAGGAAGTTTCGCTACAAAACGCTACTATTTGCTTCAAGAAGGGGAACTCTACCGCAAAACCATCTCAGGTCCTCTGGCTCAGGTGCCTGTCAGAGATTGAAATACCTCGTATCCTGGAGGAGATTCACTCATGAGAGTGCGGCAGTCACTCGGGAACTCGCACCCTTGAAACAAAGGATTCTAAGGCATGGGTACTTCTGGCCCACCATTAGGAAGGATGCGGAGGCCTTATCAAAAAAGTGCCTCCAGTGGCAGCTCTTCGCGCCTCTCTTCAACTACAGAACAGCTCAACACCTTCGCTCGATCACTGCTCCATGGCCCTTCGCCATCTGGGGGATGGACTTGATCGGCCCTTTCCTCAGGCCAGCGGACAGAGGAAGTTCGTGCTTGTCATGATCGACTACTTCTCCAAGTGGATCGAGGCAAAGCCTTAGCCAAGAACACGTCGCGATCGTGAAGAACTTCATTTGGGGGAAATTGCATGCAGGTTCGGATTCCTCTAGCCATCGTCACCGACAACGGGCCGCAGTTCGCCAGTTTGGAGTTAGAGGACTTCTGCAAGCAGCTAGGGACGGATCTTCGATTCGCCTCTGTGCATCATCCTCGCAGCAACAGACAAGTGGAGGCAGCCAATAAATTGATCATCAACCTTCTGAAGAAAAAAGTCACCAACTTGAAGGGCAATTGGGCGGAGCAGCTCCCCTCGGTTCTCTGGGCTTTGATAACAACTCCAAACTCGGCCACGGGGGAAACTCCTTTCAAATTATCCCACGGGTCTGAGGCGCTTATCCCAGTGGAATTCGAGGTTCGGAGCCCGAGAGTTATAGCAGCTGGAGATGCGGCGAAGAATGGCGCTTGGAAAATGAGGACGCCCAAAGACTCTTACTGGATTTTGTGGAAGAGCTTCGTGACTTGGCCTCCATCCGCCAAGAGGAGATCAAGCGGCGCATGGCGAAGCACTTTCGACAAAAATGTCCGCCTAAAGCATTTTCTCGCCGAGATCTGGTTATGAAGAAGGTGGACGCCGCAGGAAGGGGAGCAGCAGTGGCAAGCTGCATCCAAATTGGGAAGGTCCCTTCATGTCCAGGAAGTCTTGGACACCGAGGCTATTATCTCCAGGATCAGGTTGGAGAGCAGCTGGGAGGTACCTGGAGCAGGGATGACCTGAAAAATTTCTATCCTTAGCAGTCAATGATGTATTTGTTTGTACATACTTTTACATATATGCAATCGCAACTATTCTTCTGCTGTTCATCTTGATTTTTATCGCGAGTTTTCTGGGAACTCAAGGTTTTGCTTCAAGATCGATCCGAGAAGCTGGTCGTCGACTCGTTCCCCCTGGATAGCCCAGTTCGGACGATGGGATGATGCCTCAGGATATAAGCGTCCTTGTAAGACGGACCCCTGCATTGACGGTCGAGATTCAGCTCCTCCCTTGCATGTTGGCCTATCTACCCCGACTGCATCTCTCCTCCGATTGGAGGAACTAGCGGGAACAGGTCTGGACCTCCAACCTCTCGGATTGAGGAAGGATCAACCTGGTCAGGCTTTCCCTCCAGTAGCCAGGGAGCCGTGATAGGCCCAAGGGAATATGTTAGTCGCGAGTGCGTCCTGGAGGACCCTCGGAAAGACATAACCCCTCGCTCTTGCATTTGCGCTCGTAGCCAGTTGGCAGAGCTGAGAGCGATCGCAACGTTTGGATTGGAAACGTGCCTTCAACCTGTCTGTCGTGGATAGCCCGGTTCAGACGATGGGACGATGTCTCGGGATATAAGCCCTTGTAAGACCGGATCCCTGCATTGACGGCCGAGATCAGCTCCCCCCTTGCATGTCGGCCTAGCTACCTCTTATTGCATCTCTCCTCCGACTGGAGGAACTATCAGGAACAGGGTTGGACGCCAACCTCTCAACTCGACGTCGACAAGATCGTCATTCGATTTCTGTTTCTTCTTCCTCAAAGATATTGATGCGCTTAATCCATCTTCAAACTCTTGAAGCAGCAGGAAAAACAACGCTCAAGTCCTCGAGTGGCAGGTTCTCGTAAGTCCAAGTCCCTGCACGAGCTCCTCTCCTGCATATTTGGCCACAGACCTCCTCGAGTGAGATCGAGACCCTCGCTGGAGTGATGTCGTAGTCCGAGACCTCTGTACGAGCTCCTCTCCTGCAGACCAACTACTTGTCTCCCCGAGTCGACCAACACCACTCCAGTTGAGCAAGGCTCCTGAGAGCTGTCGACTCCAGCAACGCTCAAGTCCTCGAGTGGCAGGTCCTCGTAAATCCAAGTCCCTGCACGAGCTCCTCTCCTGCATATTGGCCACAGACCTCCTCGAGTGAGATCGAGACCCTCGCTGGAGTGATGTCGTAGTCCGAGACCTCTGTACGAGCTCCTCTACTGCAGACCGACTACTTGCCTCCTCGAGTCGACCTACACCACTCCAGTTGAGCAAGGCTCCTGAGAGCTGTCGACTCCAGCAACGCTCAAGTCCTCGGGTGGCAGGTCCTCGTAAGTCCAAGTCCCTGCACGAGCTCCTCTCCTGCATATTGGCCACAGACCTCCTCGAGTGAGATCGAGACCCTCGCTGGAGTGATGTCGTAGTCCGAGACCTCTGTACGAGCTCCTCTCCTGCAGACCGACTACTTGCCTCCCCGAGTCGACCTACACCACTCCAGTCGAGCAAGGCTCCTGAGAGCTGTCGACTCCAGCAACGCTCAAGTCCTCGAGTGGCAGGTCCTCGTAAGTCCAAGTCCCTGCACGAGCTCCTCTCCTGCATATTGGCCACAGACCTCCTCGAGTGAGATCGAGACCCTCGCTGGAGTGATGTCGTAGTCCGAGACCTCTGTACGAGCTCCTCTCCTGCAGACCGACTAATTGCTTCCCTGAGTCGACCTACACCACTCCAGTCGAGCAAGGCTCCTGAGAGCTGTCGACTCCAGCAACGCTCAAGTCCTCGAGTGGCAGGTCCTCGTAAGTCCAAGTCCCTGCACGAGCTCCTCTCCTGCATATTGGCCACAGACCTCCTCGAGTGAGATCGAGGCCCTCGCTGGAGTGATGACGTAGTCCGGGACCTCTGTACGAGCTCCTCTCCTGCAGACCAACTACTTGCCTCCCCGAGTCAACCTACACCACTCCAGTCGAGCAAGGCTCATGAGAGCTGTCGACTCTAACAAATGCTCAAGTCCTCGAGTGGCAGGTCCTATTAAGTCCAAATCATTGCACAAGCCCCTCTCCTGCGTATTGGCCAACGACCTCCTCGAGTTAGACCAAGCTCCTCGGTGGGATGATGCGAGCAGCATTGGGGCGAGTATGCACGCAGGCATCGGCGAATATGCGAGTATGACATAGCAAAGTGCGAGTATGATATGGCGAGTAGCTACGGGCGAGTACCGGGGTGCGAGTTATGAAGAGCGACTATGGTCGTGCGAGTATCAACTACGCGATTATGAATAACACCTACGTATGAGTAAAGCGTCATGAACACTCGTCCTCCCTGAGCCTACGAGCCTAGCGAGTATTATCAGCAGACAAGCGAGTAAGAAATCAACAACAGAGTAACTTAAACTTGTATATATATTTCTTTCAAAAATTACAAGTTACAGAAGATCTGTTACAAAAAAGAGCCTAACTATATCATGCGAGTATGAGAAATATCAGCGAGCAACTAGGACTCATCGTCGCCAGTATCAGGCCGATATTCCTCATCTCCAATGTCGGCGTCCTCTTCCTCGCCGCTTTCATCACTTTCCTCCTCGTCGCTGCCGCTACCGCTGCTGCTGCCGCTGCTGCCAAAGCCCGACAATGGTGAAGGCAGGCGATCCGGCGAGACTGTCTTGGCGAGTAGCTCAGGGATGAGTTCGTCAACTGTGAACACCTTCTCCCCCTCGTCGAGCTTCCCGCTAATCCTCAGCCTCGCGAGCACAGCACGACGTTGCCTGCCGCGCGGGCTATCTCGCGGCGGACCGACGACCTCTCCTCCCACAGGATGCGAGATCGCTTGATGGCGTAGTGAGGATCGTCCTCCGGTCGCGGCTGAGGAGCAGAGGAACTCGCGCCGGCTTCTAAAATGGCCAGGCGAGATTCCATCTCGGCCGCGTGGATCTGGGCTGCCTCCAGATCAGCCCGAGACTTGGCGAGTTCCGCCTCGTACTCAGAGAGTTTTTTGGTGGTTTCCATCTCGGCAGCCTGCGACAAAGAACGGAGTCAACAAAAGAAGCACGCATGGCGACATTGACATCGCGCGTAGAGGCGATTTACCTCATAATCTCGCCAGCGAGTAGATTCCATGCCGAGATCGATCGTCTTCTTACTGACGATCTTCAAGGCTTTTGTCCTCTCCAGCATCCTCCTCGTCGCGAAATGATTTAATTCGACGGCTCGTGCGAGCGTGCAGGCCGCTTGCTGGGCGAGTCCTCCTCGCTGAGATCCAGCATCGACTCGGCGTCGCCTCGCCCATACATCGCGTGGAGGACGGCAAAGGCCTCCCCCTTGTCCTCCCCTTCCTCCGCCCAGGAGGGGAGGTTGGTGCTCAGCGTCACCAGATGCTCGTCTGCCGCCCAGGTCACCAACGGGCGACCATAGGCGTCCACCGCGTCCAGCCCCAGGTTGAAGTTGGGGTGGAAGTGGGGAAGCCGAGCATGGAGCGGCGAATCTTGGTCGTCAAGATGCGGTGACGACACCTTCTGTTTTTTGTCGCAGGGCCCGACGACCTGGCTTTGCCTTTGCCCTTGGCGAGTTTCTTCTTCTCGCCGATATTAGCCGGCGAGTGGGGATCATGAAGCGAGGTGGCGACATCTTTGGCTGGAGGAAGCGGCCTCGTCGGGAGCTCGTTTGGCTCTGCAAAAGGCCGAGTAATGTAAACCAACAGCTATCGCGACGAGTGTGCAAAAGACGTTCCTCGCTAAGATTTACCTTCATTGTAATGGACCTCGAACAGCGTATTGACGTTTAGTCGCCAAAAGATAACATCGAACCGGCGACCTCGGAACGATTCGACGAGTTGCTCGCGCACACCCTCCAAAATCGGTGGAAGGAAGGCGACATCAGCAGGCTGGTGCGGCCTTCCCTGGACGTCACCAAAGTCGCCCTCGACGACGACTAACATCTCGCTCCAACGATGTACCTTATTCGCCGTCCCCACCAGGGTACAGACATGGCTGCTGAAATATACCACGCCCTCGGCAGTCGCGGCGAATGCGAATATTTTGCGGAAGATGGAAAGATCGAAGATGATCCCTCCTCGCGCAAGTAACAAAGGAACCCCATGATGATGACGACGCCGTTGGGGTTGATCTGCGCGGGGACTATGCCGAAATATCGGAGAATATCGCAATACTCCGGCCACAGTGGAAGTCGCAGACCGACGTCAAAGTGGCGAAGGGGAAGGACCAGCGCGCCCTCGATATAGGTGTTGAGTCGCTCGCTACGGCTCGAGAGCCTGGCCGAGTATCCCTCGGGGAGGAGCCTTTCCCTAAAGCTCTCTAAGTCGCGCTCGGTGATGATCGACTTCTTGAAAGCCGCATCCGCTAAGTTGGCGGCATGGGCTTGGCGGCGAGCACTGGCGTCATCTCCAACCATCTTGCGAGTTTTAAAGAGGAGAAGGAAGAACGAGAAGCAAAGCAAAGTCGCAGCGCGCGAGCAGGAAAAGATACTCGCGAGTTAGGGGTTCAAAAGCGCAACAGCGTACTTATGTCCTACCTACCCCCTCTATTTATAGGCGTCAGGGGGGGGGGGGGGGTATATCATCCTTATGGCGAGTATCAGACCAAGTCGTGCCCTAAGCGAGTAATTCGACTCCGTTGCGTAGGTCGCACAGAACAGATAAAGCATGATCGCAGTCTGCATACAAACTCGGCACAATCCAGACAAGATGTCGCACAAACATTGAAGACAGTAAAAAATTAATAACAGTGCGAGATCTAAGCTCGCTTATTACAAATCAGTAAACGTTCATCAAGCCGCACTTGGCGAGTTCCAAATAGAAGAAAAAGAAAAAGAGAAAAAATTCTAAGGCCTAGGCCTCTCTGGGGGATGAGGATGTCGCCCGGCCCAACCCATCTCGCGCGCCCGCCGGAAGTGCTCCGTCGCCATCGCTATCGCGTCATCGCCGAGCCGCAACTGCTCCTCCATCCTCGTCAACCGGCCGACGGAGCCCATACTCGCGCGAATGCCGGCAACCTCGTCAAGGACGAGCTGGAGGCGATGGTTGTTAATCGCCAGCTGACGATCATTCTCCTTTACCATGTGGAAGCGGGATTCGTAGCTCTCCAGCGTACTCTTGAGCTCTTCCATCTTCGCCATCCGCACTTCCAACGATGATATTCGGCGATGAGGCTCGCAGATCGCCAGCTGGTCAAACTTGCTCTCCAGCTCCAGGTAGGCGCGAGCAGCAGCACGGCGATATTCCATGCCCGGTAACCTCATGGCATCGATGAAGGTCGCCCGGGAGTTGCCGACCGATCTGACAGCAAATGAAAGTCGCCAGATTAGACAAGATATTTCGGCGCCCTATATGGCATCAATAGCGCTACATACCGCTGCGAGAAGACCTAGATCGGCGAGGAGATCTAGATCGGCGAGGAGAGGATCCGCGAGTTGGCTCATCTCGCCAGCTTGAAGATGGCCCCCCAGTGAGCTTGGCCGCCTTGCCTTGTCCGCGCCCCCTTGTCCAGAATCCGCGCATCTTGGCGGGAAGTAGCTCGGCCGCGGCTTGACCGGCTTACTGACCGCGGGATGTGAGGGAGGTGTAGGAAGCGACGAACTCACCGGTGGCTGAGGATTCTTCAGCGGAGGAGGCGGAGGAAGTCGTGTTGTGGCGACTTGAGAAGGCGCGACCAGAGGCGGCGACAGCGACAAGGATACGTTCACCGATTGGATGGCGACGACGTTTGTAAGAGGCGGCGGCGGGAGTAGCGAGGAGCTCGCCTCAGGCAGAGAAGCCTCGCCGGAGGCAGTGCAGAACTCACGGCGGGCGGAGCAGAACTCCTCGCGAGCAGCGCAGAAACTCGCCGGGAGACCCTTGCTCGCCGGCGGATCCTTCTTGGACTGAGGGTCCTTCGACAAAGGATCCCTGCTCGCCAGGGTCGTCTTCCTCGGCGGAGGATTCTTCGACGACGGTTCCTTACTCGCTGAAGGAACTGAGGCCTCAGATGTCCTTTTGGCGCCATATTGATCCGCAACGTGTGCGCGGTCTTTACTTGTCTCCCGGCGGGAAGGGCGACCAGCGATGCGGAGCTCAACGGGGCGACATTCAGAACCGCGCCAGCGCCCCCTGAAGGAGAATATGCGAGTATCATGGTCAAGTTAGCAAACAATGGAAACGACCGTCAGAGCAAGAAAGCATCTCGGCGAAAATGACAACCTGGCAGCTCGACGATGTCAACCCGCAGCGACACCGGAGTGGAGGCGAGTTCCGGGGCCAGAGTCGTGGCGAGCTCTGGGATGACGAGCGAGTCGAGGGAACTCGCATCAGAGACGGCGACATTGGGAATGTTGTCAAGTCCCAAGTCGCTGAGCAATTGTTGCGTGCTGGCAGAGCGCACGGGGTTGCTGGTGGAGGCCGCGGTTTGAGAAAGAGGTGGCAGCGAGATATCATCACTAGGGGCGGGTTTCTTCTTGGACTTTTTAACTTTCTTCTTCTTGAGGGGGGGTAAGTCGGCGACGGCGTCCTCCTCGCGCGGTCGTTTCGGCTTAGTGACGCCAATAGCGCCAGTCAGCGCGGCGAGGTTATCATGAAGAAACTTCACAGCGTCCGACATTATGCGCGAGTTTTGGAGATCCGGCTAAAGAACTAGGCCCCCCCTATTTATAGAGATCGGCAGGCAGTCACAAGAGGCGAGCAACCCAGATACTCGGCAACGCAGCTCGCCGAATAAGTGTTGGATGTTTCTTTCCGAGCTCCGATGTCGCTCAGAAAGAGCGGGGATTGTGTACAACCCGTATTCGTCGAGAGTGGGCCCTACCACAGCCAGGTCAGCAGAAGTCAAGGTCAACAAGTCAAGGCAGGAGTCAAAGTCAGTATTCAAGTTCGCGGAAGGCCTGAGCGAGTATAGGCGAGCTCCCCTCGCATACTCGCCAGGTAGGCGACTAGGCGAGATACTCGCCCAACCCGTGCGAGTTCCTCTGGAAGTCGCCTGGTCGCCAGGGGGTGGGGTATAAATATGACCCCCCTCCCCTTGCATTTGCCTATAAATAGGACCCCAGGGGTACGAGGTGGAGCACTGGAAATCCTCGGCAGGATACTCGCGCGCTTCAGTTTCGGGATACTAGCTAAATCTTTGGATTCCTTTTACTTGGAGAGCAAATCGCGACCTTGCGACCTCGCCAGCTAGCTTTCCTCGTACCCAGTTCGTCCATCCTTGGTTGAGAAGGGGCTGCTCCTTTCGAGCATCCGGGTACGTGGTGGGTCCTTCCTGCCGCAACATCTGGGGTCCTGTTTGACCTGTTTCTTCGTTCTAGCCATCTTTGCCGTCTGATCTAGCTTCTGAGCCAGTAACCTTAGGCGGCTTTGGTCGAATTCCGAGGTTGGGATTTTTTCTGGCTTCAACAGCTGTGTCCGCCTGGTTGCGCGGTCTGCTTCTGGAGTTTGCGGAGATCAGCAGTTTGACTAGGCACGAATATGGCTTTATCGCGGGTTACAGTGTGCATGGAATGGAAGCGGAGACCGCAGAACACCGCGGTCTGGTGGCAGAGTCCGTCAGTCCGTCATAGGTGTGATAACTGATAATAGATCAAGACGCATGGCTGGATTGCTAAGTCCACACTGACTAGTGTGTTGTCCGCTCGCCATGGCGGACTGGTTGTTTTTTTCGTCTATGCGGATAGATATTTATTTGTGGCAGACAGACGCTGGTATCCGCACTTGTGCGGATACATGGTGCTAGCTGCTTGATGACGGACGGTTTATCCTATCGCTTTAGGCGGTGATCACACTCCCCCTATCGCCTATAAATAAGGGTCTCCGGCTTGTCATATATAACAAAAACGAGAATTTAGCTCGCACTTTGATCCTGCGGTTAAGATTTCTAACTGTCGCGACTAAGTGAAGTTGACTTATCCGGGTACGTGGTGGGTCCTTCCTGCCGCAACATCTGGGGTCCTGTTTGACCTGTTTCTTCGTTCTAGCCATCTTTGCCGTCTGATCTAGCTTCTGAGCCAGTAACCTTAGGCGGCTTTGGTCCGAATTCCGAGGTTGGGATTTTTCCTAGCTTCAACAGCTGTGTCCGCCTGGTTGCGCGGTCTGCTTCTGGAGTTCGCGGAGATCAACAGTTCGACTAGGCACGAATATGGCTTTAGTCGCGGGTTACAGTGTGCATGGAATGGAAGCAGAGACCGCAGAACACCGCGGTCTGGTGGCAGAGTCCGACAGTCCGTCATAGGTGTGATAACTGATAATAGATCAAGACGCATGGCAGGATTGCTAAGTCCACACTGACTAGTGTTGTTGTCCGCTCGCCATGGCGGACTGGTTGTTTTTTTCGTCTATGCGGATGGATGTTTATTTGTGGCAGACAGACGCTGGTATCCGCACTTGTGCGGATACATGGTGCTAGCTGCTTGATGACGGACGGTACCCTATCGCTTTAGGCGGTGATCACACTCCCCCTATCGCCTATAAATAAGGGTCTCCGGCTCGTCATATATAACAAAAACAACGAGAATTTAGCTCGCACTTTGATCCTGCGGTTACGATTTTCTAACCGTCGCGACTAAGTGAAGTTGACTTGTTTGTGCAGCCTATGCAGATAGCACTAGGCGGCTAGACAACTAGTTGGGAGGCTCGGTGTGGAATAGTTCGCGGTTACAGTCAGCGGTATACAGCATGTGGCGGTCTCAACGTGCGGATACGTGGTGCTAGCTGCTTGATGACGGACGGTTACCCTATCGCTTTGGGCGGTGATCACACTCCCTCTATCGCCTATAAATAGGGGTCCCCGACTCGTCATATATAACAAAAACAGTGAGAATTTAGCTCGCACTTTGATCATGTGATTACGATTTTCTAACCGGCGCGACTAAGTGAAGTTGACTCGATTGTCCAGGCTGTGTGACTAACACTAGGCGACTAGACAACTAGTTGGGAAGCTCGGTGTGTAACAGTTCGCGGTTACAGTCAGCGGTATACAGCATATCGCGGTCTCAGCGGCCTGAAGTCACTTCCTCTGGGTTGCGGTTAGTCGAGCAGTTCGTTCGGTCTATCAGCGCCTCAGCGGGTTCAGTTCAGTTCATTAGCATTCAATAAAGGCGGTCCGCGCGGCTAATTACAGTTGGCGACTTTGTGGTTTTTAACGGACAGGGCCTGCGGTCAGCGGCTTCTGCGGTCTGCGCGGTTTCAGTCTTGAGACCGCACGGTTTCTTCTTGCTTGTAATTTTTTATGCTTCCATCAGATGCATTGCGAAATCATGTCTCGTAATGTATGTCTCTCTTTGTAAAGAAGTTGTAGATAATTTCAAGTTTTTTGAGACTCTTGTGCTTCTACTGTTGTTGTTTTCTACTTGACTTGGTTGTGGTTGAGTGTTCCTGCGACCTTTCTCGACTTCCATCATAAAATTTTACAGGGCCATTGTACGGATTATCAAAGAATGTAATCAGATTTCTCTCTAAGTTTCCCCTCTCTTTCTCTCTATGGTTTCTCTCCCTCTCCCAAGTCCTTCTCCTCTCCTCTTCCAATTCAAGGGTATCCCTTGTATCTCCACCTCCGAAGGAATCCCGTAACAGATTATTTACAAAATGCAAACATGAAACCTCCAAATCACAGTGGAAGAAAACCTTGCATTTTCTCTAGGATAACCCACTTAAATGTCTATAATAGTAGGTTCAGTTGATAAGTGAACTCAACCTAAAACTATTGATCCATAATCTTTGCAATGTGTAATGAAAACAAAGAGCTAAAACTACTATGAAAAATTTTGATACCTGAAATCCTTGCCTTCGGGCAACTTCAATTACACTTTTCCTCGTAATCCCGGGCAATATTGTTCCCTTTATCTGTGGAGTTGATATGATATTGTCCTGGATAAACTAAACGATCAGTTTCATGGGCCAAGCACAAAAATATTTAGTGGAAGGTAAAGGAAAGGTCTACAGCCAGAATAACTATAATTCAAATCAGGGATTATATAGAAGAAGAAAGGAAGAACATAGAAAAAATCCTGGATAAAAAGAAAAAGGAAATAACTGATGGAGGAGTTGGCATGATAAATATATGTACCTTAACGACAAAGACATTACATGATGAAACTTCTTCAACATATTTCTTGTGAACAGAGTCAAGGTACAAAACATCAGAATATCCTTTGTTCTTGGCTATTGCTTGTGCCTTCAAAACCTGAGAAACAATTATGAATATATTCAAGAAGATTAAAGATAATCAGAAATTTACATTCGTTAAAGGAACAAAATGTGACTATTGTAAGGAGATCAAAACATGTTTTTCTAGTTAAGAAATGAGCCCTTAGAGATATTCCATTTCCTTAGAAGAAAACCCCTCCCGCTCCAGTATCTTCGCTACCATATAGATTTGTTACTCCCAGAAATTGAATGCGAAAATCCAGTTTCACCATCTAACTTGCCTAAATAACCACCAGTTCAGAGTCAATTTCACAGGGAACGTGGTTGTTCCAAGTCGGCAGAGCAAGATGGCCATTCCCCTTTATTTGTATAAAAAGTAAAAAAAAATACATAATCAACCTAAAAATAGCAGAATCTCATACAAGAAGCAACATATAAGGTTAAGATTAAAAGATTTAAAAGGCAAACTTATATCAACATCCATCGAGCTTATTAAGCCATAATTTAAAATGGCCTATCATTTTGATGGATTAGAACATAAATAATAAAATGGTAGACGTTAAAAAATAAGGTGACTGTGCTTATTGGCAGAACCTTGATGAAGACCCTTCAATTTTATTCTATTATAACTTAACCAGCGGCAGCGCACAGAACCTTGTATGCGATGATGACATCCAGGTTCTATTTTAGCAGTATATTGTGCTTAATGAGACCATATACACAGTACCTAGTATCTATAAACAACATATACATATGTCAATCATATGCATTAAAAAATCACGTATTTTGTTAGATCCGAGCAATTAAATTCGAAGGGCTCAGATCATTTGATCATTCTATTTCAGGATAATGACACCTCAATTTTCTTTTATATATATATGATGAAGATCATGGGTGAGTTGCAAGGTAGGTAACAGTAATAACTAATAAAACTTAGAATGAGTAGTAACATATGATGAAGAGATCCTCGATAAGTATTACCGGGGAGTAGTTTCCAATTGCTTTTACACCTCCAGTGCCACCAGGAATTGCGCGATGCATTTTGGTATCAATTATCAAATTTAGCGGTGCTAAACCCTCCTGAAAATTTGGAAGATTCAGAGAGATCAGTGAGTTTTGATGATTCATGTTATTAAGTGTGAGAATCTGAACTGATTTTATCAATGAAAGGTAAAAGAAGAAAAGTTAATCAGTAAGAAACAACATCTCGAAGAATGAGGTGGTCTTACATCATCTCTTTGAATGAGGTTATCTAAAACCAAACTGCATAATTCTCGTCTGTTCATTGTGCTTAAACTTATATTTATTTTCCATCATAAGAAGTCACATTTGATAGAGGAAAGATAATAAAAAAGGGGTAAACATCATGTCATAAGTTTTCTCATCATATTTGCTCAAATTTCTAATGAAGGTCCTTAGTAATCCTTCAAGCTTAAGAATAATATCGCAACAGTTGAGCAGAATTAGGGGCAAACTTAACATTGTAAGCGCATGACCTTTATAAAGGCCCGCATTTAACATCAGACATCAATTTGTTGATTAAGATAATGCTAGAGTCTAAAAGATAGGGTTTTAAACGTAAAACTACATGAAGGGATATTAAAAAAATAGAATGATTCTAACTTCTTAATATGGAATACATGCAACAGCTGCATTAAATAACTTCTTTAGAAACTTCTTAGCAAAACCTTGAAGTAATTTCCAACAGGCGATACAAAAATAATAAATGTGTATTCAGGAGCCGGTGCGAGACCAAGAACAGGTCCACTGCCCATGAGCAAAGGTCTGATGTACAATGCTCCTTTACCCGGAGGGGGCACCTGGATTAAAGTGGGAGATGTTAATAAAGGAAAATCAAGGATTTGACTGCATGCTATTACTAGAAACAAAGACAATGAACTGAAATATACCCAGCGCTTATTAGCAAGAACAGTTTGTTTCACAGCATCCACAAAATGCTCAACAGTTGGTGCACGCATGCACATTCGCTCAGCACCAATCCTCATTCGCAAAGCATTTTCCTCGGGGCGGAAGAGAAGAATAGATCCATCTGATTTCCTATATGCTTTCATACCTTCAAACAGTCCCTACAGTAAAAAGAAGAATGGAGCATTATTTGACAAAACTACAAAAGTGCAGTTTTATGTTGCATTATTGACGCATAATAAGGCTACAGAGGGGACGCTGTAGGCAAGTCCACAACATATAATAATAAATAAACAACAAAGGCGGTCGACCTAAATGAGCCGACATATAATAATTTGACATGCAATTAATTAAGATAATTGTTATTCGTAGACCGGATTTGTCTATTTACAGATTTTTACTATTTGCATCTCTAAAGGGAATCAATTTATTATTGCGGATGTTTTTGTTATTCATAAACCAATAAAAAATAGAAAATCAAGACAATGAATCTCCCCAAAACTTTCACTTCAAAACAATGAAAGACAACAAAAAACCCTAATATATCAGCAATGGTGAACGGAGGCGGCTGCGGTGTCGGTATCAGCGATGGGAGACCGTTCATATCACTCGCGCTCATAGCATCACCCACTTTGCTTTCTCCACAGGCAGGCGGGGGCTTCAGCACGACGGCACCTCAGCCTTCACGTACCTATGGCTACACCATCCACACCGCCTCACTGTTGTCGATCGCTTCCAAGTCCGCGGCTTCTCCGACCGTTTCCATCTCCACCGCTAGCAAATGTCGCACTACATGCGCGTTGCGTCGCTGATGGCTCCAACGACTGGTCCATCTTCCTCCACCGTAATATCTGACGCTCTGCTCTACAACACGGTGGAGGAAATCGAACTGTATGGAGTCAATTTGCTCCCTAAGATCTCCGGGCTATCCATTTTAACAGTTGTGACCAACAGGAAGGCGGAAACCGAGCTCATTTCCTGCTTCAAATGGATGGAATCACAACGACATGCATTTGTGCTTTTCGTCTCGTTCGATTCCCAGAATACGACCAAAGCCGCACGAATGATGGGGCTTGTGGAGGGACTGAAGGCGAGCAGAGTGGCGATCCATGCGTCGAAAAAGCGCGGTTAGCCTCTTCATCTGGGCAGTTTGGCCGTTCTTTGGCTTTGACATAAACATTGATTTTAAATCAAAGTGGCTACTGAATAGTTTTGAGGTGAGGATGGAAGAGAATAAGGCTTTGTTTGGCGGGGCTTATTTGCTCTGGTGAGTTTGGTCAAAAAAACATCATTATCATAAAACATAACAAAGCTTTAATGGTGTGGGCAAGACTTAATTTCTTTTCAATGTTTTATGATAATGATGTTTTTTTGACCAAACTCACAGAAGCAAATAAGCCCCGCCAAACGAAGCCTTAATGATGTGGGCAAGACTTAATTTCCTTTCTATGTTTTATGATAATGATGTTTTTTTGACCAAACTCACCGGAGAAAATAAGCCCCGTCAAACAAAGCCTAAATGGGGGCTAGTAGTGCATCGATGGGCGCCACAGGATGGGATACTGTCACATCAGCCTACGAAAGGGTTTTTGAGCCATTGCGGGTGGAATTTGATGATGGAGAGTTCGATGCTTTGAGCAGAGGGGTTCCGGTGATTGGGTAGCCGGTGACTTTGGAACATTTTTCCAACTCAATGTTGACGGAAGAGAAAATGGGAGCGGGGGTTGTGATAGCGAGAGGGGTTGTCGGAGAAATAAATGGAGGGGTTCCAGTGATTTCACAGGAGTTTTGGCTAGTTTGCAAATAGAAAAGCCTAAAAAGTAGAGGAAATCATAAACTCAAATAAATGAGAATTTTTTGGGTTTTTGATCAACCTAATCCAAGGAGCAGAGCCCATATCTAAGGCTCCATACCGTCCGGAGATACAACATGGGTTGAAGGAGCAGTTATATAATTTCCGGTGGTTCTTCCTCTTGTGGCGGTAGTGGTTTTGGGCGCTCTTCGGGTCGCTCTACCCAGCCTCGCTCCACACATCTGTCTGATGGTTTCGACGAGCCGCAGCTTCCACCGGTCCCGTCCGCTCCCACATTGGTTCTATCATCTGATGAGATTCTTGCCTTCCGTCGCTTGATGCAGTGACAGTCCTCTGAGCCTCCTGTTTCCTCGTCCTCGTACGCCCATCAGGGACCACCAGGCGCTCACGCTGCCTCCTCTTGTCCCTCTACTCACTAGATCATCGATTCTGGAGCAACGAATCACATGACCGGCTCCTCTTCAGGTTTTGTGTCCAACCTTCCTTTGTCTGGTCGAGATAAAGTGAGCATTGCGGATGGTTCCCTCTCTCTGATTGTCGGAAAGGGTTCCATCCCCTGCTCCTCTCTTACCCTCTCCTTTGTTTTTCATGTTCCGAACTTTACCCACAATCTCCTTTCTATTAGTCATTTAACTAACTCTATGAACTGTTCTGTGACTTTCTTCCCTTCCTCTTGTACCTTTCAGGACCTGAAGACGGGAACGGTGATTGGAACTGGTAGTCTGGTGGATGGACTCTATGTGTTCGATTCTTCCACCTCGGTCTCTTTTCCTCGGGCTCTTCATGTGGATCAGGTTGCTACTTTGGAGTCCTGGCACTGTCGGCTGGGACATCCGCCTATGCCTTCTATGAAATGCTTATTTCCTACTTTCTCTACTGTTTTACTTGACAAGTTTAGTTGTGATGCTTGTGACCGTAGTAAACATCATCGCGTTTCCTTTCATCATGCTTTTTATCCCAGTACTGCACCTTTTCATTTAATACATAGTGATGTTTGGGGCCCTTGCCAAGTTGCATCTATTTCAGGTTGTTTTTTGTTTGTAACTTTTATTGACTGTTTCTCCCGCACCACTTGGGTTTACCTCCTAAAAGCCAAAAATGAGGTTTTTACTTTGTTTCGGCGTTTTCACAACATGGTTTTAACCCAGTTTGCCACCCCTATTAAAATTCTACGCACGGATAATGGTCGGGAATTCATTGATTCCGCTTTAGAGCAATACTTGGCTGATCATGGGATTCTCCATCAGACATCCTATGCCTACTCCCCCGCTCAAAATGGGGTGGCTGAACGTAAGAATCGCCACCTCCTAGAAGTTGTCCGGTGCCTCCTCCTTCACATGCACCTTCCTAAATACTATTGGGGGGATGTTGTGCTCACCGCGGCCTACCTTATCAACCGTATGTCATCCCGTGTTCTCGGGTTCAAAACTCCTCTCATCACTCTTGGGGTGCCACCTACCACTCTACAACCCCGTGTCTTTGGATGCGTTTGTTTTGTCCATATCTATCACCGCATGAAACTTGATGCTCGTGCGCACAAGTGTGTTTTCATTGACTATTCTCCTACCCAGAAAGGGTATAAGTGTTTTGACCCTGTCCGCAAGCGGGTTTTCGTTACCATGGACGTCACCTTCCGTGAGTCTGAGCGCCACTACGGGTCCTCAATTTAGGGGGGGGGGGGGGGGGGGTCTCCTTCTACACCAGAAGTGAGTCCCTTCTCACACTTTGACACTCAATCTTTCAATCCTCTACCTATTACTCTGGGATATTATCCCTCTTCGCCTACGTCTACTACTCCATATGTCCCACCTACAGAGGCCCTGGTTTCTAAACCTCTGCAGGTTTACTCTCGTCGTCCAAAGGGATCAAACACACGGCCCTCCATCTGGATATCAGAGCACCCACCTGACCCGTCCCTAGGATCCATCATTCCTACGGAAGGTACCTCTACTCAACATCCCTTATCTCAGTTCATTTCTTACTCATCCCTAACAGCTTCCCATAGAGCATTTGTTTCCTCCTTGTCTTCTGTTTCTATCCCAACTTCGTGGCAGGATGCTCTTTCCCACGAGTGATGGAGGTCAGCTATGCTTGAAGAAATGGATGCCCTGGAAAAAAACAGCACATGGGACCTAGTACAACTACCACCAGGAAAGAAAGTTGTTGGATGCAAATGGGTATTTGCTGTTAAGCAGAACACATCGGGAGTCATTGAAAGATACAAGGCAAGGCTAGTGGCAAGAGGCTACACTCAGTCGGCGGGTATTGATTATCAGGAGACGTTTGCTCCTGTTGCAAAGATGAATTCGATAAGGATCCTCATGTCTTGTGCTGCCTGCAAGGGATGGGAGCTTTGCCAATTGGATGTGAAGAATACTTTTCTTCATGGAGACCTGGAAGAAGAGGTGTACATGGCTCTGCCTCCGGGGCTTACTCCTAGAGGATCAGAAGGGAAGGTATGCAGATTAAAGAGACCGCTCTATGGCCTGAAACAATCCGCCAGGGCCTGGTTTGGTAGATTCCACAAAGCCATGAGCAGGTTCGGGTACCGTCAGAGTAATGCAGATCATACCTTGTTTATCAGAATCAACAAAGGAAAATTAGCCGCTCTGATTGTTTATGTGGATGATATTATAATAACTGGGGATGACAAGGAGGAGATCCAAGCTCTGAAAGGAAAATTAGCAAAGGAATTCGAAGTAAAAGATTTGGGTAACCTCAAATATTTTCTCGGCATTGAGGTTGCGAGGTCAAAGCATGACATCTTCATGTCTCAAAGGAAATACATACTCGACCTCCTTGAAGCCACTGGGATGAGCGGATGTAGACCCGCTGACACTCCCATTGAAGCCAACCACAAGCTAGGCAGGGATGATGGCGACACGATTGAAGACATTCCTGGCTTCCAGAGGCTTGTAGGTAAATTGATTTACTTATCTCACACTCGCCCAGATATCTCCTATGTCGTGGGTGTTCTCAGCCAGTTTATGCACTCTCCAAAGGACCGTCATGTCGATGCTGCACTTCGAGTCCTCCGATACCTTAAGTCCTCACCGGGAAAGGGCATTCTGTTCTCACCAAATAAGGAGTTGACTATTGAGATTTACACTGATGCAGACTGGGCTGGATCGCACTTTGATAGACGTTCCACGACTGGATATGGCTTTATGGTTGGTGGAAACTTGGTTACCTGGAGAATCAAAAAGCAACATGTTGTGGCTAGATCCAGTGCTGAGGCCGAGTTTAGGGCAATGGCTCACGACATCTGTGAAGGACTATGGATCTCAACCATTCTGAGAGATTTTGGGCTTAACGGAAGTGAGCTTATCTGATTATATTGTGATAATAAGGCTGTCATCTCCATCGCTCACAATCCTGTGCAACATGATCGTACAAAGCACATTGAGATCGATAGACATTTCATCAAGGAGAATATTGACGGAGGAACTGTGGTGACTCCGTTCGTACAATCTGGTCAACAACTGGTCGACGTTCTCACAAAGGGTCTGAATTTCAGTGTATTCACAGACCTTATTGGCAAGTTCGGCATGACTAACATTACACGCCCAACTTGAGGGGGGTGTTGAGTTATGTGTTATTATCGTGCTATCGTGTTAATTATCGTGTGGGTTATATGTATGTTGTAACTATAAATACCCTTGGTATTTTGGAATGAATAATTTTTTCCTCTCCTTCAACAGTAACCATAATAATACCTACTTTATTGATTGTTTTGTTCTTTCCTGTATACTATAATTTAAATTTTGAATAGTCTAAAAAATTAGTTTTCTCACACGCCCACCTACTCTTTTTCATGCATAAGATATTTATCTTTTTCATAATCATCGTATCCACTACTTCCATCTTTTTTCAAGTTAACATACCTAAATTTCAACTTCCAAACCTAAGTCGATCACAAATCCCGGGACATACTTTCCCAGAACGTCTAATAAGTATTTGTCAAGACGTCGTATTCAGATCATACGACGTGTTCATTAGTGGGAATAACCTAGCTTTTGCACAATTTCTCAAATAATTCATATTCATAAGGGTGACTAAATTTTAACAACCAATAATACTTCAGAATAATAATTTTTTCACATTTTAAAATCAAATATTAAATCCTAGGACTATGTTATGGGCTTGCGTCGTTGAGGATGGTTGGAGTCAGAGATACAAGGGACAAGCCCTAGAATGGTGGAGAAGGAGATGAGAGAGGAAGAAACCCTAGAGGGTGGAGGAAGGAGAGAAGAGCTTAGAGAGAGAGAGGGAGAGAAATTTTAGAGAGATAAAGAGAACTTCATTTCTTCATTGCTTGAGAAATCCAAATACAAGACAAGGGTCTATTTATAGAACCCCGGGTGGCATACCCGTAATTACATAACATGCATAAAATATTAAAACACTAAAATATTATGACGAGTTTAATAACTATGACTCAATACAAACGACAAGATAATAAAATAACTGACCCATGGAATGGCTTTATCGGAGCCACTGGAGGGGCTATGAGCAGCAGCCAAACGGAGGTCGGAGGGCCGACATGCGGCGGCAGGAATGGATCCGTCGGGGTCGGCGGAGCAGGTGTCGGCCGAAGAGGTGGCAATGCGGCCGATGGGAGTGGCATGGCAGGGACCGGTGGAGCAAGAGCAAACAGAGGCGGTGATGACGACGGTGGCAGCGACGACGACGGCGGCGACGATGGCGGAGGCGGCGACGACGGCAGGGCGGTGGTGCGTCATATACGACGGAGGACGGCGGTGGCACCAGTCGCGGCGGTGATGGCGGCACAAACCGTGCGGGCTTGGAGGGCTCGTCGATACAGGATGTAGCAATACTTTGCTTGACATGAAATTAGTGTCGCATGCTCATATCCAACAAATTCCTACCATAGAACAATTTAACGTCCAACAAATGGACGGTAAATTATTTCATTACGACCAACAATTAAACATCACTTATAAACTTGGCTATAAACTTGACAACAATACATGGACCTATGATCAAGCTCTTCCGGTCCGTATCACCCTACACGATTTACAACTTAGCAATGTCGATTGCAACATAGGACTTAACATCTTAATCAATTAGTACCACGGTCTTCTTATCACCAGTAACGGTCTGCACCTCCTCCAGCAACCAGCCTTCCGTTTTATATCAGAGTTGCCTCGGAAGCGTGGTGGAGTCGAAACCAACATCGTCATCGCCACCTCACCTACCAGTACATGTCATTGTAAGACCAAAGGCAAATGCCAAAGTGACTGTCCTCTTCCTCTTCCATTACCCCAAGGCGTGGATAAATTGGAAACCTACGTCGATAATCTCGAATTTTATATAGACGATTCGAAGTCTACCCTTCACCAATTCTTTCTACAATTCCTCTAAATCTGGTATACACTCTATTAGAGACTAGAAATATGGATATAGACCATCTTATTAGCACATTAGAAAAAGATGAAACATTCAGAACTCATCCACAACGTCATTGAGATAGAAACAAACTAGTTTGCAAATTAGAACTTAAAGACCCAAATTTCCGCATAGCATCCCAAAAGATAGATGTTACCAATGAAAATATCAGCAATAATTTGACAAATAGCACAGTTAGTATCCCAAATGATAGTCTTTTATACAAAAATTTAGACAACAATTATAGTTTAAGATTTTAAGGTATGTGCATAAGCCGATCCCTGAACAAGACGAGATAGACTCCGACGTGGACTCTCTGCGAATAGTGATTAAATGATAACACTATAGATGATGCCAACAATATTCCTGATAAAAATGAGTTATTCAATAACATCCAGAATCATTACGTCTTTAGCAAATTTGACTTAAAATCAGGATTTTGGCAAGTAAAGATGCATCCGAATAGTATTCCATGGACAGCATTCGCATGCCCACTACGACACTTTGAATAGTTAGTGATGTCTTTCAGGCTAAAAAATGAACCTAGCATTTTCCAAAGAAAAATGGATGATATAATCAATAAATATCAAAATTTTACAAGTGTTTATATAGATGATATTTTAGTACACTCAAAAACACATGAACAACATATAAGCCATTTAAAATTAGTGTCATCAGAATTTATGAAACAAGGATTAGTTACAAGCACCCAAAAGACTCAATTTTTTCGAAAAAAAATATAGAATTACTTGAAGTAATTCAAGGGCAGGGAAAAATAAAACTCCAAGAACATATAAGTAAAAAGGTTTTGGACTTTTCACCTATCACAATTATTAAGCATTTATAACAATTCCTTGCGTTGGTAAATTATGCAATACCATTCATCAAAGATATAGGAAAATTAGCAGGCCCATCATATAGGAAAATGAAGAGCACGCAGAAGACATTTAATAACGAAGATAAGAAATAAATAGAAAAAATAAAAGAAACAGTTAAGTCTCTACCAGACTTAAGATTACTATTAGATGATGAATACCTAATAATAGAAACAGATGGATGTGAAACCGGATGGGGAGTCATTCTAAAATGCAAACCCTATAAATATACAGGAAAAATGAAGAACAGATGTGTCGGTACAGTAGTGGAAATTTTAAAGAAAAAAGCCCCATTAGTAGCATTGAACAGAAAATTCTAGCAGTCTGCCACGGATTAGACGCATTTCGTCTGTTCATCATAAACAAAAAAGAGATATTAGTAAGAACAGATTGCGAAGCAATAGTAAAATTTTATCAAAATAGAAATAAAAAGAAAATTAGCTACAAACGATGGACTAATTTCATGGACGACATATTAAATCAAAATTACAGAGTATTATTTGAGCACATCAAAAGTATCGATAATAAACTCGCAGACCAACTGTCTCGCATCCTCCAAAGTAATTAATGGACGATAACGAAAGACTTCACATATTATACGCAAAAAAAAGGCGTTACTTGAGAATTTTAGAATATTTAGAGCAAAGACGACAAATATTGCACCCATCATATAAAAATTTATCCAGAGAAGTTGCTGACATTAAGAGATTTATTAATATTTTCCACGATATGATCGCAAGAGAAATGACGAATATCAGCCCTGGAGATAGCTCCAGTAGCAGTAATTCAAGTAGCCATTAACAACTTGCTACCTATAAACTATTCTCTATTAAATTATTCTCTACTTTTTACAGATGGCGCAAAACAACCAAATTACATTTGACCCATTTCAACTTCAGACCTTCCCAGCAAACATCAATCTTATTTTCAGAACTAGTCATCAAATCACGCTGCTCCAACAGTACCTAGTAGACAAGTTATGGAATGACAAAAAATCCAAATATTATAAAGATATTGTGGAGTGTGTCTGCGGACACTTTGCCTTCTTAAATAGTCAGAGTAGTCATAGTATATTAAAAAAGAATACATCAAGTAACATTCAATTGAGGCTCAATCAGAGCCCAGACTATCATATGCTAAGAACATCTATAACTATAGCAGAAAATAAAATAGCAGATCTTAAAAATCAAATTAAAGAATTACAAGATGTAGTCAATCAGTATACTAAGGAACTGGTTGACGCTGAGGATAATTGACAACAATACCCATCAGCACTCGCACCTGTAAAAAGTTATGTTTTAGCCAAAGTATTACAAAGGCAAATAGAACGCCAGTGTAATTACCAAAAAATATTTAAAAATCTGGCTACTTCGAAAGAATACATTCTTAAGGGGGCCAAGATAGAATGCATAACCTACTCGGAAATGAGGGGTAACGAATTACATTTCTCGTATCTAAGATTACAGATAGACATAGCAAAATGTACCGATATAACAATATCGGGAGTAGAATTTACCATTCCAAATGGAATTAGGATTAATGACCTGCCTCCTCTTCAACAGAAAGGGGCATGTTAGGCATATAAGTGAAACAAAAATAGCAGAAGTTATATTTCAGTTATTAGATGCAGTACATTATGGAGGAGGCGTAGAGACCCATATACGGGCAATCTCCCCATGCTACGAGCCTAATTGTCTAGAAAATAATAAAAGGGAGATATACATCTACCGATTTAAAGAAAAGTCAGTTATCCAGACTAATTATATAGATAGCTCAAATATCGTCAGCTCAGAGCTCTGCACCCTACCTAAACAAATCAGAGCGTTTAGAAGTTATAAAAAAGTATACGATGTAGATCTCCCGTACAGTAGAGTTCTAGCAGTAGAAACGCGAGATTTTCACGTATGGCTGGAACAAGAAGATGTAAAATTATTTTATCCAAGGGGTCTCGGCTTCAAAGATCCGGATCACAAGCTGACGAAGCATTGTGAGAGAAATAGAATTAAATATTTTGTCCAATGATATGGCTGTCTTTCTGATGATGAATACTCACTAGCAGAAGAATCGGCAAAAGCTACAGCATAGACAATCATACATAATCATGTAGACAGGTAGTAGAAGGCCAGACTCTGCCCCTGGTTTTGTGGGTGGTTTTTAAATTATATCCCTTTAGTCATTACCGTGGCCACCACCACGGAAAAACTGTGGATGAGGTATACATGAATTATTGCGAAAGGAATCTTTCTACAACTAATAAAGCAAAAGGCTGTAGAAAGATTCCTTTCGCAATAATTCATGTATACATCATCCACAGTTTTTCGTGGTGGTGGCCACAGTAGTGACTAAAGGGATAAGATTTAAAAACCACCCACAAAACCAGCGGCGGAGTCTGGCCTTCTACTACTTGTCTACATGACTATGTATGATTGTCTATGTTGTAGCTTTTGCCGATTCTTCTGCTAGTGAGTCTTCATCATCAGAAAGACAGTCATATCTTTGGACAAAGTATTTAATTCTATTTCTCTCACAATGTTTCGTCAGCTTGTGATCCGGGTCTTTGAAGCTGAGGCCCCTTGGATAAAATAATTTTACATCTTATTCCAGCCATACGCGAAAATCTCACGTTTTTACTGCTAGAACTCTATTGTACGGGAGATCTACATCGTATACTTTTTTATAACTTCTAAACGCTCTGATTTGTTTAGGTAGGCTGCAGAGCTCTGAGTTGGCGATATTTGAGCTATTTATATAATTAGTCTGGATAACTGGCTTTTTTTAAACCGGAAAATGTATATCTCCTTTTTATTATTTTCTAGACAATTAAGCTTGTAGCAGGGGGGATTGCCCGTATATGGGTCTCTACGCCTCCTCCATAATGTGCTGCATCTAGTAACTGAAATATAACTTCTGCTATTTTTGTTTCATGTATATGCCTAACATGCTCCTTTCTGGTGAAGAGGAGGCGGGTAATTAATCATAATTCCATTAGATTTGGAATGGTAAATTCTACTCCCGATATTGTTATATCGGTCCATTTTGCTATGTCTATCTGTAATCTTAGATACGAGAAATGTAATTCGTTACCCCTCATTTCCGAGTAGGTTATGCATTCTATCTTGGCCCCCTTAAGAATGTATTCTTTCGAAGTAGCCAGATTTTTAAATATTTTTTGGTAATTACACTGGCGTTCTATTTGCCTTTGTAATACTTTGGCTAAAACATAACTTTTTACAGGTGCGAGTGCTGATGGGTATTGTTGTCAATTATCCTCAGCGTCAACCAGTTCTTTAGTATACTGATTGGCTACATCCTGTAATTCTTTAATTTGATTTTTAAGATCTGCTATTTTATTTTTTGCTATGGTTAGAGATGTTCTTAGCATATGATAGTCTGGACTCTGATTGGGCCTCAGTTGAATGCTACTTGATGTATTCTTTTCTTAGATACTATGACTACTCTGACTATTTAAGAAGGTAAAGTGTCCGCAAACACACTCCACAATATCTTTATAATTTTTTGATTTTTTGTTACACCATAAGTTGTCTACTAGACACTGTTGGAGCAGCGTGATTTGATGACTAGTTCTGAAACAAAGATTGTTGTTTGCTGGGAAGGTCTGAAGTTGAAATGGGGCAAATGTTATTTGGTTGTTTTGCGCCATCTGTAAAGAGTACAGAATAATTTAGTAGAGAATAATTTATAGGTAGCAAGTTGTTAAGGGCTATTTGAATTACTGCTACTGGAGCTATCTCCAGGAGTGATATTTGTTATTTCTCTTGTGATCATATCGCGGAGAGTATTAATAAATCTCTTAATGTCAGCTACTTCTCTGGATAAATTTTTACATGCTGGGTGCAATATTTGTCGTCTTTGCTCTAAATATTCTAAAATTCTCAAGTAACGCCTACTTTTTGTGTATAATATGCGAAGTCTTTCGTTATCGTCCATTAATTACTTTGTGGGATGCGAGTCAGTTGGTCTGCGAGTTTATTATTGATACCTTTGATGTGCTCAAATAATACTCTGTAATTTTGATTTAATATGTGGTCCATGAAAATAGTCTATCGTTTGTAGCTAATTTTCGTTTTATTTCTATTTTGATAATTTTACTATTGCTTCGCAATCTGTTCTTACTAATATCTCTTTTTTGTTTATGATGAACAGGCGAAATGCGTCTAATCCGTGTCAGACTGCTAGGATTTTCTGGTCAGTGCTACTGGCGGGGCCTTTTTCTTTAAAATTTCCACTACTGTACCGACATATCTGTTCTTCATTTTTTCCTGTATATTTATGGGGTTTGCATTTTAGAATGGCTCCCCATCCGGTTTCACATTCATTTGTATATATTATTAAGTATTCATCATCTAATGGTAATCTTAAGTCTGGTAGAGACTTAACTGTTTCTTTTATTTTTTCTATTTGTTTCTTATCTTCGTTATTAAATGTCTTCTGTGTGCGCTTTATTTTACTATATAATGGGTCTGCTAATTTTCCTAAATCTTTGATGAATGCTCTTGCATAATTTACCAACCCAAGTAATTGTTATAAATGCTTAATAGTTGTGATAGGTGAAAAGTCCAGAACCTTTTTACCTATATGTTCTTGGAGTTTTATTTTTTCCTGCCCTAGAATTACTCCAAGGAATTCTATATTTTTTTCGAAAGAATCGGGCTTTTTGGGTGCTAATAACTAATCCTTGTTTCATAAATTCTAATAACACTAATTTTAAATGGCTTATATGTTCTTCATGTGTTTTTGAGTGTACTAAAATATCATCTATATAAATACTTGTAAAATTTTGATATTTATTGAATATATCATCCATTTTTCTTTAGAAAATGCTAGGTGCATTTTTTAGTCCGAAAGACATCGCTAACTATTCAAAGTGTCGTAGTGGGCATGTGAATGTTATCCATGAAATACTATTCGGATGATCTTTACTTGCCAAAATCCTGATTTTAAGTCAAATTTGTTAAAGACGTAATGGTTCTGGATGCTATTTAGTAACTCATTTTTATCAGGAATATTGTATGCATCATTTATGGTGTTATCATTTAATCGACGATTATTTATGACCATTTGTGATTTTCCATGAATTTGTTCACTATGTTTATTAACTATAAATGTTGGGCTACGATGTGGACTATTACTATGTTGAATGACTTTAAGGCTAAGTAAGTCATCAATATGCATCTTAAAATCTGCTATATTTTCATTGATAGCATTTATCTTTTGGGATACTATGCAAAAATTTGGGTCTTTAAGTTCTAATTTGCAAACTAGTTTGTTTCTATCTCAATGACGCTGTGGATGAGTTCTGAATGTTTCATCTTTTTTTAATATACTAATAAGATGATTTATATCCGTATTTCCAGTCTATAATAGAGTGTATAACGGATTTAGAGGAATTGTAGAAAGAATTGGTGAAGGGTAGGCTTCGAAATCATCTATATAAAATTCGAGATTATCGACGTAGGTTTCCAATTTATCTACGCCTTGGGGTAATGGAAGAGGAAGAGGACAGTCGCCTTGGCATTCGCCTTTGGTCTTATAATGGCATGTAGTGGTAGGTGAGGTGGCGATGGTGATGTTGGTTTCGACTCCACCACGCTTCCTAGGTAACTCTGATATAAAACGGAAGGCTGGTTGCTGGAGGAGGTGTAGATCGTTACTGGTAATAAGAAAACCGTGGTACCAATTGATTAAGAGGTTAAGTCCTATGACGCAATCGACATTGCTAAGTTGTAAATCACGTAGGGTGATACGGACCGGAAGAAGTTGGTCATGGGTCCATGTATTGTTGTCAAGTTTATAGCTAAGTTTATAAGTGGTGTTTAATTGTTGGTCGTAATGGAATAATTTACCGTCCATTTGTTGGGCGTTAAATCGTTCTATGGTAGGGATTTGTTGGATATGAGCCTGCGGTACTAATTTTATGTCAAGCAAAGTATTTTTACATCCTGTATTGACGAGTCCTAAGACGTCCAAAATTCAATTCGAATTTTGACCCGTAGTTGGATTTTTAAACTATAGATATGAGGACCATGTCTTAACTCGGATGGGAGTGGTTTAGCAGGTGTGTTTTTACTGCTAATGAGTTGGTATGGTTGGTCACATTGTTGGTGAATTAAATCTTTTGAATTTGAGCAAAGTAATCGGAATTAAGCAATCTCCAAATACAAGTATCAACTATACAAAAAGAAGTTGCAAACTTATTTTCCCTTTTGAACAGATATATAACCATGTCCAATATTCTTAATTCAATAATTTCTGTCCGAACTGGTCTGTGTGATGAAAGTTGTGCGATAGATATTGTATGGTGTTTTTCCTCAAGACAAAATTTACAAGTTTTTATTAAACATAGAGTGTTTGACGGTGAATACCCATTTGCATCCAACAGCTTTTTTTCCTGGTGGCAGTTGTACCAGGTCCCATGTGCCGTTTTTTTCCAGGGCACTCATTTCTTCGAGCATTGCTAACTTCCACCTGTCGTCGGAAAGGGCATCCTGCCATGAAGTGGGGATGGAGACAGAGGACAAAGAGGAAACAAATGCTCCATGGGAAGCTGTTAGGGATGAGTAAGAAACAAACTGAGATAATGGATGTTGAGTGGAGGTACCTTCCGTAGGGATGATGGATCCCGACGACGGGTCAGGTGGGTGGTCTGATATCCAGATGTTGGGTCACGTGTTCGATCTCTTGGGTCGACGAGAGTACACCTGCGGAGGTTTAGTAACAGAGACCTTGACAGGAGGGGCGCAAGGAGTAGGAGGTGTAGACTGAGAGGGATGATATACCGGAGGAATAGGTAGAGGGGTGTCATAGTAAGGTAAGGTACTCACTTCCGTTGTGGGAAGAGACCCCCCCTGAAGTGAGGACCCATGGTAGCTTTCAGATTCCCGGAAGGTAACGTCCATGGTAACGTAAACCTTCTTGTTGACTGGGTCAAAACATTTATATCCCTTCTGAGTAGGGGAGTAGCCAATGAATACGCACTTGTGCGCACGAGCATCAAGTTTCGGGCGGTGGTGGATATGGACAAAACAAACACACCCAAAAACACGTGGTGGGAGAGTGGTAGGTGGAACCCAAGTGTGGTGAGGGGAGTTTTGAAACCGAGAACACGGGATGACATACGGTTTATAAGGTACGCTGCGGTGAGTACAGCATCCCCCCAGTAGTATTTAGGGAGTTGCATGTGGAGGAGGAGACACCGAGCAACTTCCAATAAGTGGCGGTTCTTACGCTCAGCCACCTCATTTTGAGCCGGGGAGTAGGCGCAGGATGTCTGATGGATAATCCCCCGATTGGCGAGGAACTGCTCGAAAGTGGAATCAATGAATTCACGGTCATTATCAGTGCGGAGAATCTTGATGGGTGTCAAAAACTGTGTAGAGACCATGTTGTAGAATCGCTGGAACAAGGGAAAGAACTCATTTTTGACTTTCATAAGGTAAACCCAGGTGGTACGTGAAAAACAGTCGATAAAAGTTACAAACCAAAAACAACCCGAAATAGATGCAACCCGGCAAGGTCCCCAAACATCACTATGTATCAAATGGAAAGGAGCAGGACTTGGAGAAGAAATATGATTAAAAGAGCTACGATGATTTTTACCACGATCACATGCATCACAACGAAATTTATCAACTAATCCAGACGGGAAATTAGGAAATAAACGTTTCATAGAATGGATAGACGGATGTCCCAGCCGACAGTGCCAGGACTCCAAAGTAGTTGTCCGATCCACATGGAGAGCTCGAGGAGGAGAGGCCGGGGTGGAAGAATCGAACACATATAGCCCGTCCACCAGACTACCAGTCTCAATCACCGTTCCCGTCTTCAGATCCTGAAAAATGCAAGAAGAATGAAAGAAAGTTACTGTGCAGTGCATAGAATTGGTTATATGACTAATAGAAAGGAGATTGCGGGTGAAGTTCGGAACATGAAGAACAGAGGAAGAGTTAGGGAGGAGCACGGGATGGAGCCTTTTCCGGCAATGGAAGAGAGGGAACCATCTGCAATACTCACTTTGTCCCGACCAGACAACGGAAGGTAGGACACAAAACCTGAGGAGGAGCCGGTCATATGGTCTGTTGCTCCAGAATCAATGATCCAGTGAGTAGAGGGACGGGTGGAGGCAGCATGAGCACCGGAAGGCCCCTGATGGGCATATGAGGACGAAGAGGCATGTGGCTCTGGTGATGGGCCCTGCATCAGGCGTCGGAAAGCAAGGACCTCATCAGGCGTCAGAGTCAATGTGGGAGTTGTCGGAAGCTGTGGCTCGTCGAAAACATCAGACAGGTGCGCGGAGCGAGGCTGGGTAGAGCGACCCGAAGTGCGGCCAGGACCGCGACCGCCACGAGAGGAAGATCCACCACGGGGTGTAGGGAACCCATGAAGCCGAAATCAAGTCTCCCGTGTATGACGGTTCTTCCCGCAATAGTCACAGAGGAGGTGATCCTTGTCAGTTGACTTCGGTCGAGAATCACGAGCCGCTCGTAGCCCAACCGGGGCCGTCAAGGCCGAACCATCTGGAGGAGGCTCAGGAGTCCAAGTTTGCCTCCGATCAAATTCCTGTTGAACGAGACTGAAAACCTCTGGAAGAGAGGGTAAGGGTGAGCGGCCAAGTATCTGCACACTGATTTGGTCAAAGTCCCTATGTAGCCCATGAAGGAACTCGAAAACTCGGTTGCGATCTTCCCGTGCGCGAACAAGGAGCTCATCCTCAGGCGATGCCAAAGTAATGGAGTCAAAGTGATCGTACTCTTGATATAGCTGGGTGAACTCGAGGTAGTAGGCAGACGGAGGGCGATCTCCTTGGCGAAGAAGGAAGATCTTGCGTCGTAGCTGAAAGATCTGGGCCGCGTTGCCGCGAGAGTTGGTAGTTTCCGCCCTTCGCCAAATGTCCGCAGCCGTATCCAGAAAGAGATAGTTGCGAGCGATGGATTCGACCATGGAGTTAGTCAGCCAGGACATGACTAGGGAGTTCTCCGATTCCCATTGCACCCAATCTGGGGAATCTGAACGAGGTATGGGTGTAGTGCCCATGACATATCCAAACAGCCCCTGCTCTTTAAAGCAAGAGTAATAGCCCGAGACCACGGGAGATAGTTGGTACCATCCAGACGAATCGTCGTGATTTGAGGCGTATTGTGTTCATGTCCCGGGCGAGGGAAGCCGCTGGACGTCACGGTAGTTGGGGTGTACTGGTGGTGGAAGATTCGGTAGGGGAGCCATTGGTCCCGGCCATGGTGAGCAAGCATACAAAGCAAGATCCCCCGGGAGAGCAAAGAGCAGCCTAGATAGAAACTAGGTCGGCCTCATAGAAAGAGGAAGGAACCAAAAAAAATGGTGTAAGCACCGGAAAGGACATTAGGGGAGCACCGCATGTTCGGTATCAAGGAGACGACGCAGGACAGGGGCCGGAGGTGCTGGCGGTGGCCGAGGGGCCGCTGGAAGAGGGCCGAAGCCCGACAGGCGCTGGCGCGGGAGGCGCGGCGTGCGTACAACGTCTGGAGGCGGTTGCGGGGTGCGGCGGAGGAGCGGGAGTGGGAATCGGTCGTGGCTAGGTGGGGCTAGGGGCCGCCGGAGCCAGTGGGTCGGGAGTTGCTCGCGGAGGTCGGCGGAGTTGCGGGCGGAGGTCGGTGGGTTGTTCGTGCGGGAGAAAGAAGAAAAACGTACGGGAGAGGTATTTTAGCCCTAAGGCTCTGATACCATGTTGGAGGAGAAAAGTTAATTGAGTTTATTCATCCACATGGGGGTATTTATACAAATACAAAGATATGACACGTCACTGATCCGTGTGCTCTCATATTTCCTAAATAGGAATCGATCTATTTAGGAAACAAATAACGTAATCAATACAAAGATTATATGCAATATCCAACAAACAATAAACACATGATTTATCATTACTACCACTATTATGCTTCCAACTATGCTCACAGGTCATCATATATGTTTCAAGTATTGATCAAAGAGATCTAATTTGGATAAATTATCTTCGTAGGAATCGCGACACATCATATCGAATTCAACTAGTTCTCTTGGTAATTCGTTTGTATCAATATCAAAGCTAGGAAGATAGCTATCATCTTGGTCATTAATACTAATGATGCTACAAACAATTTTTTTGTCACTAATTGTTTTGTCAACTTGTATTAAATTCTCATTTGTACAGACTATCAAGACAACTTGTTTGTTATGTATATTATGTCGTTTATTACATTTTCTAGCTAGATGCTCAGTAGAGGCACAAGTAAAACATGCTAAAGTTTTACTATAATTTCTTCGTCGATCATACTTCCTAACATGCTTATCTTTGTTTAGGTATTCCTTCATGTCATTACTTTTGCGTAGGAAATATTTTCTTTTATGTTTGTATTTGTAATTATTTTGTGGTCTGTAGCTAGTTTTTTCATCTTTGTCATATCTTTGGGGTGTATATATGTTTCGGCAAAAACTATACTCGTATTTGAGTTGTTTATTGATCTGGAGATCAGGGCATTTTTTTACAAGACAATCTAAAATAAATTTTATTTTTTTACTAATATTGTCTACTTGGAGAAAATGTACTTGTCGTTCTTTATATTTTTTATATATAACAGTTCCTAATGAATCTGGTAATTTTAGGAATAGTTTTTTTTTTATACTTTGATCATAAAACATCATGCAATACTACTATAATACATATAATCTTGGAGAAATGGTTTGATGTAATGTCATTTCCTGATTTGGAGTTGTTCTAATCCTTAATGGCTTCTATCTGAACTGTTGAGGTAATATTTGGTTAATATCCTAATAACAAGTATGTTATCTTATTTGTGAAGTTGTATGGATTTACGTCTAAGGAAATATCTCGGCTAAAGTCTTGGAGATATTCTTTTTTATAAGATTCTCAGATTGCTCTTGTTGTTTCTCATAAAAACTTCTCAAGATAATTATACATCTTTTCAGGCGACTTAATGATCTCTAATTCATCATATTTTCTAACTACCATTTGGCTCCATATTTTTAATATTGTTGCTAATTTTTGAGGGTCATGTGTCGTGATATTTAATAATTTTCTGTCATTTATTAATAATTTTTTATCTATGTTTTCTAAGGGCATTCGTTTTCCTTTAGGTTTATTAGTATCTTTTTCTCCTTGATAGTCGTTGTATGTGGGTCTAGGCGGTTGTCCTATTTTGTTGTCAATTTCTGTGTTAAATGTATATGTATTATCTGCTTGAGATGTAGATTCTCCATTGACCAATTCTATTTACTGCTCGTACTCTGTCGTGGTGTATAACTCTGTATCTGGTTCTTCTTGGAGTAATAAGTCTCTATGCATTACTAAATGTCTTGATTCATTAAGTTCGAGACTATCGAATTCGTACATTAGTCCTTCAGTTTTCATTCTATTTTCTAGCCTAATCTGGTCGTCGTAAGTACCATTGTAATTATACCTAACTATATGATCGTCTTTTATTTTATTCATTTCGCAGATAGTCCACGTCGGAGTTTATCTCGTCTTGTTCAGGGATCGACTTATGCACATATCTTTGAAATCTTAGACTATAAGTGTTGTCTAAATTTTTGTATAAAAGACTATCATCTGAGATACTAACTGTGTTATTTGTCAAATTATTGCTGATATTCCAAGCGAGTCCTTCCAGTATGGTTGGGTCGATGTCCATGGGCTGGATCATCTTAACACCAGTACTACTTATGATATCTATAATATGCTTAATACTAAGCTTGTATTTTGTGGTACTGTTGTTGGTAAATTTTCTTAATAATCTGATATTTATCAACAGGTCGCTGTGTCTGGTGAAATCTTCGTATCCTTGTGTTTGGATTTCTAATTCAATTTTATCTATGTCTTTTATACTAACAATGAAGTTTGAACTACAATAAAATCATCCTTTATTTCCTGACATGTCTACCTCCATGGCGGCGATCATTGTCTTGTGGGCGTCCGACTGCCATCTCTTATCTAAGAGGGTAATTAGGACTTTTGTTCCTAATCTTTTCCTAGCTAGTCCTTTTAATCCGATGACTATTAATCCGAGATGGACTAATTTTTTATCTGGCTGTTTTATCTAGCTTATTGTATTCTGGCTGATTAGTTTTATATTATTAGGAAAGTTTGTAACTAGCAGTTCTTCTTCTCTATTAATCCTTAATAATTGAGTGTTAAAATTAAATCGTCCTACGTGGTATAAACTTTTCAGGTTCAGGAGGTTGATTTGATGGTTATTGTATAACACTAAATCTTGTTCGACGTCTAATACTTCTTCTAAAACCGTTTCTTTTTTCGGTTTTTGTCGTAATAATTGTCCTAGAAAGGAGGGTGGGCCGACTTGACTATTTTCTGATGTTACGGTTTTACTGGTTGTTATCGTTTGAGAACTCATCTTTTTATGATATCAAATTTATATGGCTCTCGTGGTTTTACATGTTTTTCTTTTCTTATTTGTCATTTAATTGTTTCTTTATATCCGTTTGTTTTTTGTATCGCGCTCTCTATTTTATTATGTAGTTGAATTAATAGGTGGATTATGGTATTATTTTGTCTAATTAAAATTTTATCACTCTCACCTTGTGCATCGTGGTTACTAAATCCTATGGAATTTTTTTTAATATAAATTTGTATGTCTAATGGCTTCTTTATATGCTCCGGACTCCATTATGCTCTTTTTATTTTGTAGCGCATGGTTTTAGTGTTATTATATTTTGTTTGTAAATATTTATGATGTATTTCTAATTTTTGCAGAATTGTGTTCGTGACTACGGAAGTTTCTTTTTCATGCATTATTATTTTTAGTTTTTCGTACACATGAGTTAGTTGGTTCGTGATATACTGCTGATTGGTGGTTATTTCTTTTAAAAGCTTATTTTTATGATTTAAGGATTCTATATTAATTTGATATAAATTCATATATTTTTTTGTCCTAAAATCTAATGTTTTACTAAGGCTAATGAATAAATCTATTACGGTCCGTTCGGCGGGACGGAATTGGAATTCCGGAATTGGTTTTGAGCCACAGTAAATCCAATTCCGGTGTTCGGCGGGACGGAATTCATTCGGAATTGGCTTTGGGCCTAAAACCGGCGGCTTTGTTAAATAGCTATAAGCGCGCCTGCCCAATTCTTTTATCCCGACCCCGGAATTCGCTAGGTTTTCCCCGACGCCGAGCAACACTTCTTCTCCATCGCAGCAGCAGCACTCCTCCCGACCACGATCGCCTGCAGGTATACGCGCCTTTCATCTTCTTCTTCCTCCTCCTCTCTTCTTCTTCCTCCTCCTCTTCTCTTCTTTTTCATCTTCCCCTTCGTGTCATCTCCTTCCTTCGTCTCTTCCCTTCTTCTTCAGCTTCCTCCTCCCTTCTTCCTCTTCCTCCTCTTCTTTTCTTTTTTCTTTCTCGTCTCCCTCATCCACTCTTCCTCTTCCTCCTCTGCCCGATTCCCTCATCCGCCTCTTCTCTTCTTCTTCCTCTTCTTCTCTTTGCCCTCTTTCCTTCTATTCTTACTTGTGTTCTTCCTCCTGCATTTTACCTACACATTTCTTGAATCTAGATTTTCTTGCAAGAAATTTCAGATCTGAAATTTCTTCACCCAGAAAAATTTAGTAATAATGCCCAGAAATTTCAACAAAATCAGGGCTATGGATCGTGTCGAATTAGAAGAAAAACGTAAGATGAATATTATTATAAAGGCATCAGTTGCAGCAGCTTACGGCGCGGTTGTGGTGGTTATGGACCAAATTCCTAAACACCCGGCAGAAGTTGTAGAAAAAGACGCTCTACGTAATATCTTATTAAAACGATTGTATGAAGGACATGAGGTTAACTGTTTTAATCATTTACGTATGGGTAAAGCACCTTTCAATGAACTGTGTGATATTCTCCGTTCAAAAGGTTATATTTGTGATACACAATTTGTATCTACTAAAGAATCTGTTGCGTTATTTCTATATATTTTGGCGCATAACACAAAGTTTCGCGATGTTGGTGGCACGTTTATGCGATCGACTGATACTATTAGCCGACACTTCAACGTTGTGCTACAAGCAATTTTAAGACTCTCAAACGATTATATTAGACTCCAAATGGTTTGTAGATAGTATTGGCGCGTTAGACGGTACACATATTGAAGTGACTGTTCCTCCAGAAGATCAAGGCAGATATCGTAATCGTAAACAGGCAATCACAACAAATGTACTCGGAGTGTGTGATAGTAACATGAAATTTTTATATGTCCTGCCCGGCTGGGAGGGTTGAACTTCTGACTCCAGAGTTTTACGAGATGCATTAGAGCGACAAGATCGTTTCACCGTGCCCAATGGTAAAAAACTCAAATTATTTGTCAAAATGAAAAATTATTTGTCTGTTTATTAATTAAACATTTGTATAGACAAATACTATCTTGTCGATGCTGGATACACGAATGGTCAAGAATTTTTTGCCCCATATCGATCAACTCGTTATCATCTTAAGGAGTGGTCCACTCAGGGCAATAAACCAACAACATATAAAGAGTTATTTAACTTGCGACATGCTAAGGAAAGAAATGTGATAGAAAGGACTTTTGGATTGTTGAAGAAACGATGGGCAATTCTACGCCAACCATCATTTTCTAACATTAAAACTCAGGTACGATTAATCTCGTTTTTCAATAGTTTATTAGTCAATATATTTTCTAATTTCGTGCAATTATGACCAGGTTCAAATCATTAATGTTTGTTGCATATTACATAATTTTCTGGTGGAAAAGAGGTTGGAGAGTGATGCACAAATGTTGGATGAGGTTGATTCTGAGATATTAGCACAAGACGCAGCCGAAGAGTTTTACAATTATGTTGACATTATAAGTCCAATACAAAGCACACAAGAATGGACAAATTTCAGAGACACTTTGCCTTTAAATATGTTCAACGAATATCAAAATATGCATTGATATTCTTTATGTAGTGTTGGTTTGAAACTTCATTTTCGTTTGTGATATGTAGCGTTGCCTTAAAACTTTGTTTTTATTTATGCTATCTTTCGAGCATATTTATGATATTAGCTAATTTAGTTATCTGTTAGTTTGTTACACTTTATGATAGTTTGAAGTGATAGTTTGAAGTGAGCATGATTATGCATTATACTTTTTGTTATATTATTGTTGAAATAAATTTTCGACATATATCATGGATAAGAGCACAGGAAAGATGGGTGGTAGGACTGAGCGTTCCTACATGCATTGGACATCGGAAATGGACATTACTCTTTCAAATGTGTTATTGGAGCAGCATAGTTTGTGACATAAAACTCCAAATGGCTGGAAGAGTGTTGCATTTACAGCTGCTATGACTGCCTTTAAAGACATTTGTGTCGTGGAAACTAGCAAAGAGAAGCTAATAGCTCGGCTAAAGACTTGGAACAAATACTACATAGAAGTTAGCGCGATGCTAGACACCGGCGGATTTGGATGGGATTGGGAAAAAAACATGGTTAAGGTAGATAGCGAATAAGTATGCGTTAACTATGTGAAGGTATAATTTTTAATTAAAGTTATTATTTCATGTTAATTTTATGTAGATGGTGAATTAATTTTTATTTTGCAGGCTCATCCGTCTGTCAAGCATTATAAGGATAAAGTTATTGTCAACTGGTCTGATTTGGCCGTTCTCTGCGGAACTGATAGAGCAACTGGCAGTCAAGCCGCGACTGCAATAGAGACGACAAAGGAGATAGATGCTGAGTCTATGGCAGATAAAACAACTAATACGCAAGAACATACTAGAACAGAAGGAGAAGGCAGCAGCCGAAGGAGGAGAAAACGAGCAGTAGGAGCTGATGCAGTAGCAGTAGCCATAGAGAAATTGACTGACTCCGTCGAAAAGGCAGCGGGGAGCAAGCCTGCAAGCAATGTTGATGACATATATGTTGCACTAACTCGGATGACTGATTTACACCGGCGTGATTTCCTGAAGGCGATAGATATACTGTGTCATGATAATGTCAAACGTGACATATTCATGAGGCTACCTGATGACGTGAAGGGCGAATGGCTGCGAAAGCAGTTTGATCACAGATGTGTCTTTTTTTATGAGCGATGGACTTTTATTCTATTTTTTGCAATTTTAATTATGGACAATGTTTATGCGGTAGAACGCCTTTAAATGTTTGAATTTCAAAAATTAGTATTAGTACTTTAATTTGCTGCTAAATTTTAAAACTGTATAAATGTTACAAAATTCAATTCCAGAAAGCCAATTCCATTGTGCAGCCGAACAGCTTTTACATATCAATTCCAATTCTGTTCATTGAATTACATCCTGCAACTGAACATGAGAATTGGCTTTCTGCACAAAACCATTTCCTGCAGTTATTGGTTTTCTGGCCAAAGCCAATACCTGCGCGCCGAACGGACCGTTATTTTATTTAATTGGCTATTCGTTCCGTGCAGTAAATGTGTGTGCGAGTGGTGACTGGTAAATGAAAACCGCAGGCCCTGTTGGGAGAGCACGTCCGCGTGACTGAGCAACGGCGGAAGATGTGCGTCGTATACGGCGACGTCGGACACGACGCGGACGGTCGCGTCGTCCGATCGCGGAAGAAGATTACGCCCGCAGAGGCGATCGGGCCTGGGGATGCGCTTGGATCTGGTAGCAGAGCGTCGGTGGAGGAGGACGGCTGTGTGAACCGGCGCTTTGGTCGTTGTGGGGGCTTGGCGGCGAAGGACCGGGCAGCCGCCGGACAGTCGGCGCTTGAGGACTGCCGCTGGGGTCGACGATGACCTGGCGCTGGACAGTCTAGTATGTGGTGGCTTGCTGAGTTTTGAGAGGAGGGCTAGGAAGTGGCGCGGAGCAGTGTTGATGTGCGACGGCGGAAGAGGATCAAGACCTCTGATACCAAGTTGTTATGGGCTTGCTTCGTTGAGGATGGTTGGAGTTGAAGATACAAGGGGCAAGCCCTAGAATGATGGAGGAGGATATGAGAGAGGAAGAAACTCTATAGGGTGGAGGAAGGAGAGAAGAGCTTAGAGAGAGAGGGAGAAGAATTTTAGAGAGATAAAGAGACTTCATTTCTTCATTGCTTGAGAAATCCAAATACAAGACAAATGTTTATTTATAAAACCCTGGGTGGCATATCCGTAATTACATAAGATGCATAAAATATTAAAACACTAAAACATTATGACAAGTCTAATAACTATGACTTAATACATACGACAAGATAATAAGATAACTGACGGAGGACCGTAACAGACTATTGTTTAATTTTTTTAAAATTCCAACATTTACTCGGCGGACTACACATTTTTTTATACTCTTAAAATTTACTTCCATAATTAATAGTCCATGATGTGTGGTCAAATCCTATTTTGGGATCAGCTTGCAATTTTCACAAGAAATTTTCTCTTCCTACTAAACAAAAAAAAACATTTGTGATCTGATGACTCCATTTTTTGTATGTAATAAACAAATGCTCTTATCTGCCTATTGGAAGAATCAAGTGCAAACACTGGTGAGCAACCATTGCCAATGAAGAAAACACATGATGGAAAAAAAGAAAATATAACTAACCTGCCCATAATTTAAAATCCCAGCACATGGACTCATAGGAATTGGTCCAAATCTCTGTAATTCACCTTTCATAAAAATTCCATCCTCCAAAGCTTTGGCAACATACATAAAATCAGCTGGTAGTAGGGAAAAGGCAATATTATCCCAGTTTATATCAGCCAAATCGGAGACTTCCCTGCAGTATATGAATACTAACCATCAAAACAAGTTCCAAAGAGAACATAAGATAAAAAGCGGCAACGGTTGTTTGATTCATTATGCTATTTAGATGTTAACGTTATTAAGATAATAAAATTACAAGATGGTCATAGTAGTGTTATTAAATGTCAAATATTAATAATTTTAGTTAATTATTTTAAGTAATTGCTCGGTGTTATTGCACATAAGCAATGTTGGTCTTCTTGCTTTTAATTATTCTTAAGATATGGTGGCATCTAATATCAGTCAAATCTGCCATCGTCTGAGTATGATTTAAATAAGACATTGTGATTATTTATATAAATATTATTGAAAATGTTTTTAAAAAACCCAAATTTAAATAATATAATGTAATATTGGGATTTAGACATGCATGACGCAAATAAGAAAACTGTTATCCATGGAGAAATTACTAGGGTTTGAGAGAGGAATGGAGTGATATACTCACGAATGAAAATGCGAGGGAGATGAGAGATTCAAAATAAATTGCATTAAACACCAATAAATATAAGCAATACGATAAAGAGATAAGCTCCAGACACACACTCGAAGATTGGGTTTTCCAAAGAATTATGTTACAAATGTAAGCCAAAATCCTAAAGATCCCAAAAGTTCACCCCAATAATCCAAGTCTCCACCCCTCCCCTTGTATAGATGAGACAAGGCACGCCTAGTAAGACAATACATAATACCTTAATTAATATAATTAATATTAATTAATGAGCATTAATTAATATTAAATAATTACAAATCTATATATATATATTCACACATATGAGCATTTAAGGGGCCTCCCATATGGGCTCATGTGACTATGCATGTGGCTCATGCGACTATGCAACCCCTTAAATAATGAGAGTATTAATTAATATTGTTAGAAAAGACCGTGTAAAAGGCCCATGTTTTAGGCCCATTTATGTATTTTCCTCCTTTTTCATTTTAGTCTTACATCTTGGATTTGAGATTCTTCTCTCTCTTCTCTCCCTATATATTTGTACTCGTACTTGAATTTACATACTGAAGAAGCATATACAAGGTTGACTGGTTTTCCTGCATTACTCGTGTACTTCTCTACATGATATCAGAGCGAATCGGTCTCTCCTTGCGGCTAGCATTTTCTAACCGCCCGGCCTTCTCTTCTCGCGCAGGGCACGGTCTGTTTTCTTTCTAACTGTTCCTTGCGGCTAGAAATCTCCTAACCGCGTCTCCTTCGCGGTCATCTTTTTCTTTACCCGGCTTCTCCTCTCCTCTCGTGGAACCACCCCCTTTTTTCTCTCCCGCTCCGCTTTTATAGCTTTCCTCTCTCTCTCGTGGGACCACCCCTTCTCGTGTGGTCTTCCACTCCTAGCCGCGTCTCTCCTCTGCTGTAGCCGCTGCTATTCTGTTGTCGGTCTCTCTTCTAATCGCGGCGACCTCCACTCCTCTAGCCGCGGCGACCTTATTGTTGGCCTCTCCGCTGCGGATCTTCTTGCCGCTGCAATCTCTACTGACTTAACCGCGGCCTTCTCTTGCACGGTTTCATCTTCTAGTCGCTTCTCTTGTCGGGCTTCTCTTCGTGCTGCGACCTCTTCTCTTCTTGTCTAGCCACCATTTTCTGAGGTTTGTCGCGAGGTCTTTCCTTGATCTGTGACCGGTTAGTCTCGTGGTCTGTCCCAGGGTTCTTCTTGTTCTCGCTGCGGTCTCCTGCTCTAGTCGTTGTGGATTCTCCGCAGCCGTTGTCCGTTGTTATCTTCCCTGCTTCCTGCAGTCCGCTGCGGGTTCTTATCTAGTCGCTGCAGTTTTCTGTCCGCTGCGATTTTTTCTAGTCGTTGGTGGCTGCCCATTGCCCGCCGGTCGCTGGTCGCTGGTTGTTTTGTCCGCCGCGACCTGTGTTGTTTCCGCTCTGCTCGCTGGTGCTTCTCGCTCGGACAGCTCCCTAAGTTCGACGGGGTTCTTCTTGTCAGACTCTTCTTCTTCCCGCACGGGCTATATCTCTTTACCCGCTTACCCCTTGTCTCTTAACCATCTGGCATGGGCTCCTCTACTGCGACCTCCATTCCAGCTGGGGTGGTTGTCCCTATCCCTGAAGTTCGTGACGAATTGCGGATTACCACCATTTCCCTCACTGGGAAGAACTTTGTGGAGTGGGTGCATTCAGTTTGTTGAGTCCTTCAGTCCAAAGGATTTCTTCATCATCTAACCCAAGATGTTTTTTCTACCCCTACCGATGACTGGCTTTGGAACGATGGTCGTGTTCAAACATGGCTTCTCAACTCCCTTGATGGCGAACCATACTGCATGGCCATATATCACGAGACGGTCAAGGCGATTTGGGATGAGCTCTGTCCTCTTTATTCAGGCAAAGACAATCTCCAGCACCTATATGACATCATCATTGATCTCCAGAGCCTTGACCCACAGAGTGCTATTGACTTAACCTTCTTTGTTGCTCATTCCAAGATGTTGGTTGAAGCCTGGATCCAACATCAGCCCCTACTACGGATCTCGATGCCCAGCGCGCTCAAAAGGAAGCAGTCGGTATTGTCATGATGATGGCACGTGTCCCACCTCATCTTCAGAGTGTTCGGGCTCAGATCCTCTTGTCTGCTACTACTCCCTCATTCTCTGATGTGTGCTCCATGCTGCTAAAGGTTTCACCACCTCCTGATACTATCGAACCTCCCTCCCCGGCGTTCCTCCAGCACTCTTCAGCGTCATTACTACCTCTCCCTCCCCCTACCCATGGAGGACGTTCAGGCTCTCTAGGGAGGGGTCGCGGGGGACGACCACGGCCTAAGTGTTCATTTGGTGGTAAGGATGACCATCTTGAGGCCACATGTTACCGCAAACATAGTCTTCCTCCTCTCCAAATGCTTTTGTTGCTGCCCTCAGTCCGTCAGCCACTCGTGTTAATCTTGATGAAGTCCGCCTCCAGTTCCAACAACTTCAAAGGCTGCTCCGCAACTCGCATGTCGTTGTTGCCTCTGTCTCTACTAAAGGTATCGCTTCTCTCCACTAGTCCGAGCTGGATTGTGGATTCAGGTGCTACTCACCATATCACATCCCTGAAGCCACCCCAATACTTGGATTCTCCGCATCCAAGGTTTATCACCGTTGTCAATGGCAACACCACTCCTGTCTCCGGCTCTGCCGACATACCCCTCAATCCATCTATTACTCTTCGCTCGGCTCTCCATGTCCCGGGCTCTCCCTTTAATTTACTGTCTGTTAGTCGTCTCACTGCAGATTTGGATTGTTCTATCACGGTCACCCCTTCTTCTTTTTTGATACAGGATCACAAGACGCAGAGTATCATTGGTAGAGGACGACTGCAAAACGGGCACTACCTTCTTGATGTCTCTACTACCATTCTCTCCTCCGTCTCCTCAGTTGACTGGCATCGACGTCTTGGGCATGCTCCTCTTCCCATTCTCCAGAAGGCACTTCCTGATGTTCCGCTTAAAGTTTTTTCCTTTGATTCATGTATTCTGAAGAAACAACATCGTTCCACGTTTCCCCCTCATTGTGCCCGGAGCTCTGCTCCTTTTATGTTAGTTCATTCTGATATTTGGGGCCCCAATAAAATAACAAGTGTATATGATTATCATTATTTCATTACTTTCATTGATGATTATTCACTGATGACTTGGTTGTACCTACTTCGTGACCGCTCCAAACTTTCTCGTGTGTTCCGTGCTTTCATTCTTGAGACTCGCACTCAGTTTGCCGATACACTCAAAACGCTCCGGACAGATAATGCTCGAGAATACACTAGTCATGAATTCAATACTTTCTGCTCTGAATTTAAGATTATTCATCAGACTTCGTGTGTCTATACCCCTCAACAAAACGGTGTGGCTGAGCGTAAAAATAGACATCTTCTTGATGTTGCTCGTTGTCTCATAATCCAAATGCATGTTCCCAAGGAGCATTGGCATTTTGCAGTTTCCATGGCATGTCATCTCATCAACCGTCTCCTTTTTTTTCGTTCACAACAGCGCTAACCCATTCAGTCTCTTTTTTCCAACTACACCACCCTTCCCTCTCACCCCTCAACAGCGTTATGTTCATCATCTTGGGCCCTTCACTGACAAGTTCAATCCTCAAGCGAAAAATATATGTTCGTTGGTTACTCTTGTACTCAAAAGGGTACGTTTGTTACTCTCCCACTACCCGCAAGGTTGCTATTTCGGCAGATGTTACCTTTCTAGAAGCTCAACCGTTTTTTTCTGCTTCATCACCACCTCCTCCATCGCCATCATTACCTTGATCTGTTGTTCCAGTTACGTCTTCTCCACCACCACCACTTCCCACTGAAGTTCCTGTTCACCGCCAACCTCCTCTTTTTCGAGTCTACGCTCGTCGCCCCACTCGTTCCGCACCCCCCACACACACACAATGCAGCCAGCTTCCACCTCTGGCACTCTGGGACCTGCTGATCCGACGCCGGCTTCCACCGTCCATCCCATGGCGAATTACGTATCCTTACATCGTTTGTCCCCGACGCTTCAGGACTTTGTCACTACATTGTCCTTTATTTTTGTCCCTAATTCTGTGCAGGAGGCTCTGCAACATCCGGACTGGCGGGCGGCCATGGACGAAGAAATAACTGCTCTCTGGGAAAATCACATGTGGGATCTGGTCTCTCTTCCTCCGGGACAGTCCCCTGTTGGTTGTAAATGAGTCTTTGTCATCAAACATGCTCTTGATGGGACAATTGACTGTCTTAAAGCTCGACTGGTGACTCGTGGCTTCACTCAACAACCGGGTCTTGACTATGAAGAAACCTTCTCTCTGGTAGCGAAACTCAACACGGTTAGTGTCCTCCTCTCTGTTGTTGTGCATTGTCAGTGGCCATTACATAAACTGGATATCAAAAATGACTTTTAAATGGAGATCTTCAGGAGACAGTCTACATGCAGCAGTCTTCCGGGTTTGAGACCACAGGGGAGTCTCAAGTTTGTCATCTTAAGAAGTCAATTTATGATCTCAAACAATCCCCCCCAAGCATGATTCGATAAGTTCAATAAGGTTGTTCGGGAGGTTGGCTTTACTCGGAGCTCGTCAGACTTCTCCATGTTTACTCGACATCGAACAACAGGAACGGTTCTTCTTCTGGTGTATGTTGATGACATCATAATCACCGAAGATGATTCAGAGGGAATACAAATGGTCAAACAACACCTTAGTTTCGTATTTCAAGTAAAAGATTTGGGGAGACTTTAATACTTTCTTGACATTGAGATCGCCAGATGTCCTGATGGCCTCGTTCTATCTCAACGGAAGTACTGTCTCGACATTCTCCAGGATGCTAGTTATTCTGGATGCAAGCCGGTTAACAATCCTATGAATGTCAATCACAAGTTGTGTGCGCATGCTTCCGATGCAGATCTTGTTCTTCCAAATCCAGAATACTATCGACGACTCGTTGGGAAGTTGATTTACCTAACGGTCACGAGACCGGACATATCCTTTGCTGTTGGGGTGGTCAGCTGGTTTATGCATTCTCGGATGTTTCATCTTCAAGCCGTTGAATGCATCCTGAGATATCTAAAAATTGCTTCTGGTCAAGGGTTGGCATACAAAAACTCTTCTTCTACTTCAACATTGATTGCGTATTCTGATGCAGATTATGCTGGTTCTCTGGACGATCGACGTTCTACCAACGGATTTTGCACCTACTTTGGAGGTCATCTTGTTACCTGGCGCAGTAAGAAACAAGTCGTGGTTGCTCGATCCTCAGCTGAAGCTGAATATCAGTCAATGGCGTCTGCTGTATCCGAACTTATATGGCTTGAAAATCTCTTAAGTGATATGAGAGTAAAACTTTCATCACCGGCTATATTACTCTGTGACAGTCAAGCTGCTATTCACATAGCTAAGAACCCTGTCTTTCATAAAAGAAAGAAACACATTGAAGTCGACTGTCATTTTGTTTGGAAAAAGGTTCAAATGAAGAAGTTGTAATTGAGACATATTCCGCGACCAAGTGGCTGACATCCTCACTAAAGCCCTATCAACTGCTCTATTTTATCAATTCTTGTCCAAGCTGGGTTCCTACGACTTGTACGCTCCAGCTTGCGGGGGAATGTTAGAAAAAACCATGTAAAGGCCATGTTTTAGGCCCATTTATGTATTTTCCTCCTTTTCATTTTAGTCACTCATCTTGTATTTGAGATTTTTCTCTCTCTTCTCTCCTTATATATTTGTACTCATACTTGTATTTATATACTGAAGAAGCATATACAAGATTGACTGATTTTCCTGCATTACTCGTGTACTTCTCTACAAATATTAATGAATTACAAAATATATATACACGCATGTGAACATTTAAGGGGGATCCCATATGAGCTCATATGGATCATGCGAGAGGGTCTGCTCGGGCGAGTGCGTGACCGTAACAATATAAATTGTTTTGAAATTTTATCTTTGAGCATCGGTAAATATTGAAATTGAGCGATCAAAGTCGTTGATGTTTGCCCTGGATTGTACTCTTATTTATATGATCATAGGGGAACATTTGAGGGGATCAATGACTTGAAAATTTTGCATTGGTATCGCCAGTCACATATGGTGTCGGAGCCTTAGCTAATCTTGAAGGTGTAAATTATTCTTTGCGATTGCCGCCCTCCTCCCAATCAGCTTCACTCCTCCCAATCAGCTTCACACTGACACCTTTCAACTAGCCACATACCACACTACCACCTTCCGCCCCTCACCAAAACCTCCCACCTGTAATCCCATGCGATCCTCCACCTCCCACTTCCTTCACTATAACTATCAGATCCCTATTTCCCCATCCACGCCCTTCACCTACTCGCCCAGCCCCGGCGAGCCATACACGCCCACCACCAACCCCACTAAGCTGCAGCCATCACATCTCCGCTACAGTTGTTGAACCCAGGCCGGCCTACTAGACGACATCCCCGCCAATATACCTGCAACTCTTGCCACTTACAGCTCCACCATCTACTGCTCCCCATTGCAATCTCCTTCCTCTGCACCACTTCTATTGGCCACACTCAACCAATATTGCCTGCATAAAATGTTCCCCTATGATCATTAGGTAAGCATTTCTTATACTCTTTTACTCCTTTGTTGTACGTGTGGATGTTGGTATCATGCAGTAGCATTACTGTTTTCTAGGACCATCGTGATTTAGATCTCCTTTGATCTGATTGACTCTACTTAAGCACTAAGTTTTGGATGGAACAATTACTATTGTGACAAAGAAGGTGAGTGTGCCAGCGAAAATTACACATAATTAAAATTGATAAAACTATTTCACTCAAAGTAATATTTCCTATAGCGGGTGTATGAGATCCTTGATGAAAATAGTCATAGAGTCAAAGTGGGAGATTGCAGTATATTTAAGGCTGGCAGTCATATAAGGAAATACAAACAAAGAAAACTGGGGAGAAAATCAAGGCCTTGATGGAGACAGTTGCATCGAACTCCCAAGCAATCATTTCTTCTATTACAATCAATGATACACAGATTTTATAATGTGTTGTGATTCTAAAATTAATCAAGGCATGCAAATTTCTCTTCCATTGTATGCTATGTCAAATTGCAGAATTGAATTGAATAAGACAAAGTAACATGCATTGCATGTAATGCATGGATACATATTGAAAGGTGCTTTGCCTTGCTCTCGTTTGAACATAGTAGATCAGGCAATAAACATCTATGTTAATTTTGACAGCTATATATGTCAAATGGTACAAAGAATAGAGTAAGTCAAAATAGCTTGCATAAAATGGGTCTATGTTGCATGCAAATATGCAATGCGTGAATACGTACTGGAAGGTGCTTGCACTGCTCACTTCGCATCTTGTGCTTGATGGCATCAGAACTGAGGAAGACATGGAATGAAGATTATTCTGAATCTGCGAAGAAGAAATCTGTCATATGCTCAATTATAACATGCAATAATCAAAGATGTGCAATATAGAAATGTGATTCAAGTGAAAGGTACGTCTTGCCACCACCCCCATACAAATTGCTAACCCCACAAGCCAACATTAAGGAAAGAAATAGTTACAACAAAAATGTAACTTGAAGAAAATTTTGTCAAGATGATATGTATAATTAAAATTTTAAACATCAAGCAGCTCTCAATAAGAACAAATGAAAAAAAAAGATGATTTATAAAGTTGACCTTAGATAAAAGTATCAAAGGCGCAAGGCGCACCGAGGCGCAAAGGGCCCCTGGAGCCTAGGCGCAAGGCGCAGGCGCGCGTCTGAGGCACATGAGGCGCAAAAATGGGGGGAAAAGAAAATTGAGCGATTTGGGCGTCCAATTCGCTGAAATTGAGCGAATTGGGCGCTCAATTCGCTGAAATTGTGCGAATTGGGCGCTCATTCGCTGAAATTGTGCGAATTGGGCGCCCAATTGGCTGAAATTGAGCGAATTCGCGGAATTTCAGCGAATTGGGCGCCCAATTCGCTCAATTTCAGCGAATTGGGCGCCCAAGTGCGCCTAGGGGTGCCTCGGGTGCGTCTAAGATCATGTTTTTGCCCATATCAGTTTTTTTTAAAAAAAACCTTGAAAGGCCCGGGAGCGCTTTTGGGGCGTCTGGGAGCCTGTAAGACGCGCGCCTAGGCGCGCCTGGGCGCGCCTGGGGCACATCGCCCGCCTCAGCTGTGCTGAGGCGCGGCGGGCTGCACCTGGTGCGCCCGGCGCCTCAGGCGCGTCTAGGCGCGCGCCTTGACAACTAAGGATAAAACTATGGATGACTGTAATTCGACTACGTCAGCTAATGAGAACAACATGTTGATGTGATTATGGCTCCGTTTGGCGCGGTTGTTTTGCTCTGGTGAGTTTGGACAAAAACGTCACCGCCATAGAATGTATGTTTGGAATGACAACGGTTATGACCGCTATCAAAAAAGATAACTAGTTTTGAACATAAAAGTGGATGAAATTCCTCGGGTGATGTCGGGCGTTCACGAATGACAGTTCATAACCACCGCGCTCGTGACCGCCGCCACGGCGCCAAACAGACTCTAAGTATAGACCTGAGAACGACTATAGCAAAATTTGAATCATATGTATTTGAAGCATCACCCATCACACCTAGCATTCCTTGCATAAGACCTACTAAAACACAAAGCAATGCTTTTTTTAATGGGAAAACATAATCATTACATCCTCAAAACAAAGGTTGTTTGGTTCAATTTTATGTAGACAATAAGTTTATTTGGATTATAATTTTATCTATCAAATATAATGTGTATAGTTTAATATTATCTTAATGTCTTAAGCATTGCAATGTTTTCTAGAAAGCTTAGTTATTAAAGGCGCAAGGCGCACCAAGGTGCAAATGGGTCATGGAGCTTAGGCGCAAGGCTCAAGACGCAGACGCGCGCCTGACGAAGGCAAGGTGCAATCATATCCATTTAAATAATCAGCATCAAACAACATTTCAGCTTCTCGATAAAATTATTAATCTAGTTTACTAATTAATCATTCATTACTATCATTTATCTCTTAAAAAATAGAATCAATGTGGTCACTTGCATCATATCTAAGTTTCAGCGCACAATTATCTTTCACAAACACTAAATCAATAAAAAAAATTATTGAGTTCTTACATTATTTTTTATTAATTTTCGAAGAAAAAATTTACAAAAAATTTCTCACTCAGACGCGTCTTTTATATTTCAAAGGCGCAAACCTCTGAGTCTGGTGAGCCTTGAGCCTTAGGCACGCCTGAGGCGCGCCTTTAATAACATAGCTAGAAAGATCAACCATAAATAAAATATCATTTAGCTGGCATTCAGACTTCGTTTAGCACAACTTATTTGCTTCGACCGTTATTATAGAATGTATGTTTAGCAAGACAAAGGTTATGACCGCTACAAAGAAAATAAACACGTCTTGAGCATAAAATGCATGAATTTTTTTATGCGAGGTCAGACGTTCACCAATGTTAGTTCATGACCACCGCGTTCATGACCGCCACCACTGCTCCAAAAGAAGCCTAAATTGTACTAATGTAGTGTGAATAAAGAACTCCCAAAAGTTATGTTATCACCAACTTTTTGAACATGTTGAATCATATGCTCTAAAATGCAGTCGTTCTATGAAGTTTTTCAACTAGTGCCAAAAATGTAAACATCTTCAATATAATGGTACAAATCCAATCGTCATCATGAAATTTGTTCCAAACGGAGCCTAAGTATATTTATTTCTCATTGCAAGTGTAATTTGCCAATCACAGCATCTCAAATAACAAACCCTCGCTTAGTTACTTTCGATGCACCGTGAAGATATGAGAAGAAGCCCTAGCCGAAACAGAAATGTCGGGAAGAACCTTGGGAAAAGTAGAGAACTGGAAACGACGGAGGCGCCTATCACCGTAGAACGAGGGCGGGATTGGCGAGGAGAGGAGTTGGCCGCCGTTGCCACGAAGATGGCGGGGAAGGAGGGTAAACTCCATTCCTCTTCAACGCATCTACTAATCTTCCCCGGGCGAATTTAGAGGGAGGAGTGGAAGGCGAGCCTGGAGAAGAAAGCGATCACGGTGGTCAAAGTGGCGGCGCCGCCGCCTGAAGATAGAGACGGCCGCCGGTCATTCGTTGTATTGATCTAACAACGGCTGGGTAGAACTTTTCCGATGAACTTCCATAGGATGTGTACATGTGCATCCACTGGTCTGGTTGACTACCGATGCTAAATAGAAAATAAATAATACTTATTTGTCAGAAAATATTTCATTTTTAATATTTATTAAAAGATATTTTACCTTAACTCCTAGGCTATTTCCAGATTATATTTGTCTATTCTCAAACCATTTTTTTTATTTATTGGAGTTTATGGTTTAGCCCAATTTTAAGTGCAAATAAGTTCTGGCTATGTGCAAATCGTTGTTTTTAAAAAATTGCCAGAACAGCTAGGTGCAGATCAGTCCTTTACGGGTTCACAAGTATTTATGATTTTTTAATTTGGTTTGCACTTAACCTAATTTGCACATAGCCGAACTTGATTTGCACATAACAGCATCATATGTTTATCTATTAGCAAATCATTATAATATGCTAACATATATTATTTGGCATCTCCTACGTCCAGCTCCTGAGCTTCTTTATGCTCACATGTCACATACTTTATTATGTTTGGCTATTCGTAGACCATGGAGATACAATGGAGAAGAAAGTCGTTGCTAGAGTTTCTCAATGTCTCGGAGAAGAAAGCCCTAATAGGGGGCGTTTCAGGGAAGCATGGGTTTCACAATGTGTTTTTTTGTGTGTGTACTGATCTGCGAATAACAACTTGTTTGTGAATAGTAAATCTGGGATCCTTTAAAACTACAAATAGTGTGTTTTAAAATCAGGTACAAATGCAGACATAACTATAAAATCCGCAGATTACAATAATACGGAAAAATGATCACAAATTTTATATATTTAAATATAAATTAAAATACAGTAGAAAACATGTGAAAAATGGTCGTCTAGTGAATACGTCGTGAATGCTCTGTGTTAGAAACCAGGTCGGGGTAGACTACAGCACCCACCGGTCCTGGCCAAATGCAGTCGAATGGCAAAGAACATCTCCAACCAAATCTCTCGGGGTCCTACTTTTCAAGGTAAAGGTCGGGTAGGTTGTTCAGGCCCGGGGCTCGATCCCGGGACCTGCTTTATAAGAGGCGCTTAAGTGCAGTTAGGTATGAGAGGTTGGCTTAAGCGCCTCTTATAAAGCAGGTTCCGGGATCGAGCCCCGGGCATAAACAACCTACCCGACCTTTACCCTGAAAAGTGGGACCCCGGGAGATTTGGTTGAAGATGTTCTTTGCCATTCGACTGCAGTTAGTCAGGACCGGTGGGTGTTGTAGTCTACCCCGGCCTGGTTTCTAACACTCCGTACACGTACGATCCATGGCGAAATCTGAGATTTGGACTGCAATCCACCTCACGGAAGCACAAGATTCGTCGAACCTTCAACGTCGTCACCGGAGAACAAGCCACTGAAGAACAACGTCGCCACCGGAGAACAAGCCACCACTGGAAAGAAACCATCGTTGAGGCTAACTGCACTCAGGCACACCGTCGACACCACGCATCTCCACTCCAAAGAACATCCACTGCAACGCCGACGACAAACTCTAACAAGCCCGACGGCAACTCTCTCGCTCAACGCCGACGAATATCTCCTCCAAGTCCGGCAACAAACACTCAAGGCCGGATGCCCCTCCGAGTGCACGAGCAAGAGAAAGATGGGCGGATCTCCTATCTCCAAAACGGCTCCTTCACAAACAGGCCGGCGACTCTTCTTCCACACATGCGGATGTCATGCATAGCTCCAGGCGGCACTACTTTTTGAGATTATGGCTTCATTTGTTTCGGCGGTGGCGGGTCGATCCGGCTGGTGGAAACAGATTGTTCGAAACGGAGGGGGGAGGTGGCTGCTCCAAACGAAGCTTTTTGGGGCGTTTCTCAAGGCGGGCGGGTGGAAACGGAGCAAACGCCGCCGGAGATTCATTTGTTTACCCGCCTTCCGGCGGCGTTTGGCAAAAACGGAGCACCGAAATGCCCAAACAAATAGGGCCTAATATAGGCGTCTACAAATCACCTCTCACCGTGGGGGAGATTTTATATTCCCTTCAAGAGTACAGGTCAAAACTTAAACTCACGGAAAATCCCTAAAAAGGAAAAAGATTTCCTTTTTTCCTTTTTGATTTAGATGGCAACTTCAAAAGAAAACATTCCAAAAAAAATTAATTTGAATTCGGACGAATGAATTTCAACAATCATCATCTTCGTTCGGGATCCGGGACCACTACATGCACTCTCTGCACAAAGCACAATCTGCACTAGGCACCATTGCACGTAGCAACACTACACTAAGCACCACCCCAAGGACCAGAGGCGCCAGCCGACCTGCTCCAGTCGACTCATCCCTACTCGAGCTCAACCTCTGAATGTCGACGCAACTGGATCGCTGAATCTGACTCGCCTAGTCAGACTACATGAAGGGCGATCCCCTGCACCACCTTGACCATCAACTCTATCGGCCGCACAAATCATGGGCACATCACCTCACATTGTGGTCCCCATCAGCCGGTAAAGATTACCACACTGCATAGCTCGCATGAGCACGATGCATCTTCGCGTCACCGTTAGAACTCCCTCTCGCCGCAAAACTGCATCCTCTGGAGTCTAGTCTGCCCAGCAATATCAAATTCTTACGCAACTTGGGTACCGGGTATACCCGCTCAAGCCTGCGCACTACTCCACCATGCATCCTGATGTCCACCGTCCATGTTCCCGTGACCTCACATGCTGAGCCTTCACCCAAAAAGACTGACCCAGTCGTCACCTCTAGTGAACTAAACATCCATACATTTGAGCTAATATGATGCAAAGCACCAGAATTCAATATCCAGCTATCCGAGTCACATGGACTCTCAGTAATGAGGAGAGACACATCACTATCATATGTCGTAGCTACCGCCGCCTTGCCCGCACCCTGGACGTCCCCAGAAATCTACGCACAATGTGGATAATGTCTCCTGATATGGCCACTCTGCCTGCAATGGTAGCACGTCACTGCCTTCCTCGATGCATATATGTCCTGTGCGCTCCCAGATCCCTTCTCGAACTGTCTCCCTCGTCCTCCTCCTACTGCCAAAGCATGCTCACCCTTAGGAGCGGGGTCTGACAGCATCTGACTGGACAGTAACGCAGACGTGATCTGCTCTACGTCTACTGTATCCTTCTCATAGAGCAAAGTGATCTGCATGTGCTTATATAACGTCAGGAGCGAGGTAAGAAGCAATAACGCCTTGTTTTCTTCCTCCACCTTCACACCAAGCACATGCAGTTGATTCAGAAGTACATTGAACACATTGAAGTGTTCATGTAAGTTACTACCTTCTTGCACCTACAGGCCGTACAATCTATGCTTCAACAACAGTCTCGTGGTCAACGACTTGCTCATGTAAAGTCCCTTCAGCTTCTCCCACAGTGTGAATGCGGACTCTTCAATATCGATGTTGAACAGCACCTTGTCGTCGACGCACATCCTAATAGCGCTAGTGACGCGCTCATCCATCTCCGTCCACTCAGAATCTTTCACCGGAGTAGGCAAAGAATCACGCCCCCACAACACTTGGATCAACTCTTGCTCAACCAGCATATCCTTGACCTGAATCTGACACAAACGAAAGTTCATGCTACCGTCAAACTTCTCCACCGAATATCTGCCCAACACAGTGTTCTTCGCTGTCATAGATGACTGTAATACCTCTAAGTAATCTGATTAATTCACGAATCAATTCTGGGAAGATAAGAAGCGGGCCGACGTCGTCACTTACCGTTGACCCAAACAGAAAACCAGAACGTTCAATTAGTCAGCTACTCGGAACCTGACTCTGATATCACTTGTTGTAAAATCAGGTACAAACGCAGTCACAACTATAAAATCCGCAGATAACAAGAACACAGAAAAACGATCACAAATTTTATAAATTGAAATATAAATTCAAATATAGTAGAAAACGGGAAAAAAATGACCGTCCAGCGAATACGTCGTGGATACTACGGACACACACGATTCGAGGCGAAAACTGAGATCTGCACTGCAATCCGCCTCGCGGACGGACAAGGTTCACCGGACCTTCAACGTCGAAATCTGACGTTTAACCGCACCACCACTGGAGAACAACGCCGCCACCGGAGAACACGTCACCACCGGAGAGAAACCACTGTTGAGGCTAACTGCACTCACGCACACCGTTGACACCACGCCTCTCCACTGCAAAGAACATCCACTGCAATGCCGGCGCCAACTCCCTCGCTCAACGCCGGCGGATATCTCCTCCAAGTCCGACAACAAACACCCAAGGCCGACGGCCCCTCCGAGTGCACGTACAAGAGAGAGGAGAGAGAGAGAGATGGGCGGATCTCCTATCACCAAGACGGCTCCTCCACGAACAGGCCGGCGGCTCTTCTTCCTCACAGGCGGATGTCCTGCATAGCTCCAGGCGGCACTACTTCTTGAGATTAATACAGGCGGCCACAAATCACCTCTCACAGTGGGGGAGATTTTATATTTCATTCAAGAGTACAGGTCAAAACTTAAACTCACGGAAAATCCTCAAAAAAGAAAAAGATTTCCTTCTTTTCCTTATTGATTTAGATGGCAATTTTGAAAGAAAACATTTCAAAAAATTATTTTGAATCTGGACCAATAAATTCCAACATAGTGAAAAATTTATGAATAGAGAAACCTGATCTGCTAATAATAAGTAATGTTTTTGTTCAAACTCACTGGAGCAAAAAAACCTAGAAGCTATTTCATTTTATCTGATTATTTTTCATGAATCTCATCACTCTGCAGTGATAGCTATGCCATTAACACATAAACATAGAGTAACTTAGGGTCTGTTTGGCGCAGCTCTGGCGGCTGGAAAATCTCTATTCCAGCCGCCAGAGCTGTTTTATATGTGTTTGGGACAGCTCCCTGTGAAGAGCTTTTCAATCCGCCAGAGCTGTTTTGCAGCTTTTCAGAAATCTCCCTCCCTCCAGCTTCTGCTCTTGCAAAATAGCTTTCTCTCTCACAGGTTTTGGAAATTTAATGGTTTCTTCAGATGGAACATGCTTAGAGGTCGGACGGCCTTCCTCCGGCGATTCCGAGCCCCTGACGGCCTTCCTCCGGCGATTCCGAGCCCCCGACGTCCTTCCTCGGGCGATTCCGAGCGCACTTCTGCACAGAATACCCAAACACTCTGCAGCTTTTCAAAACTGCTCCCCAGAAAATCTATTTTAAAACAGCTCTATCCGGACAGCAGCTTTTCAATCCGCCAGAGCTGTCCCAAACAGAGCCTTAAGGCAGTCCGAATTAGGCAGATGAAGGAAAAACGAACTTGCACAGACGCACAGATGAAGTGATGAAATCAAGGAATGAATGGCACAAATGAAGTTGGAGGAATTGGGACTCAGGTGCGTAGCTCTCGCGAGACAATCCGACGGCGAGGCTGTGATTGGCGAGGCTGCGACCGGCGAGATAGCGTCTAGTGGAACTCGGGCACTCGGAGGTGTGAATTGTGTCCCAGGTGGCAACATGTATGGGAGGCGGGCGGGAACATATGTTAAAAGAGGAATATACTGATTTTTAGAAAGATAATAACTATATGCAGACTCACTTCGACTATATATAGGTCATACAATTTCAAAATGGTTATGTGTAGGATAGATCTATATGAGTTCACCACTTCCTATAGTTTTTTTAATTTGACCTGCATTTATTTTTGGACTGCGCATAGCCGAAAATGACATATATATAACATGAATTTAGGAATGCACATTCGGGAACGTGCTCCGGTGTGTCTCCAAACGAGTCTCCCAATTCTAATTTTGTTTAGCGCATCTATCATTAGGCCCTAATTTGCTCTGATTTTATATTTGAACCATAACATAAATCTTACTCATGAACAATATAATATACACAAAGTTGCAAAAAAAAACACAACATATTCTCCTAAGATGTTATATATTTTGCATGCAAACATTAAAATGATTTATACTATTAAATAATAGATGTATTTCAAGTACTTTCATGCACAATACTGCATCCAGCACTAAACCCATCAGGCCTGCTTGACAAAATCAGTCCAAAGTAACTGGGGAACTTCTCCCAAACTAGTGATTCCCTACGAATTCGACTATGCACGCTTGACCGGATCGAGCGAGTAACCGCACATCCACGGGAATCAGATATGGCTCGATCTCGACCGGAAAAAATAACACGAGAAAATGTACCTTGGAGGAGATGGATGCAATGGGTGCATCTGGTAAGCTCCCCATACTCCTTACTTCCTGCTTGTAAATTTGCAAGCAAAGAAAGATAGATTCAGATCTCTCTTTGGCTTATTGGCTTCACAAGGGATCCTTTTATACCACAGCCAGAGATGCCCAATTGTGCATGCCTTTCACGTGTGAATCTTGAAATATTTTTTGCCAATTAATTAATTTGTTAAAAATTTGATGAAATATTTAATTAAAAATTACATTAATTTGAAATAATAGTTTGGTGTAGGGGACTAAATTTATCATCAGATTTATTGTTAGGGGAAAAAGTTCAAGTAATTAGGTGCTTAATTAGGCCTGATAATTAATAAATTAAAAAATATATATAGAATATTAGGGAGTGTATTTTGGTGCTGGGGGCATGCGGGTTAGGTAGGAATTGGGAATATATTATTGGTTCCAACGATAACGGGTTGAAATGAGGTAGGTAGGGCTCTTAATGGTTCGGGTTTAGAACATGGAAGGTTAGGTAGGGGTTTCGAATATGGATCCGGCAGGCATGCCAGTAAGTCCGATGGCTTTCAATTTTAGAAAAAAATTGGGTCCAGCATGGAGTTTATATATACCACGAGGTTGTGGGCTCGCCGACATCCACATCGATATCGATAGTATTCTCCAAGCATATTGTAATCGTAATCTGATAGTGGACTTTGACTAACACAGATCCGGTCACGTGATTTTTTTACCAAGTTGAGGGATTTTACACGTTAAAATCTCTTGTGTCAACTCTCTCTTTTCATTGACTGTGTGCACGCTCAACCGTCTCGAGAGCTAAGGCGGTCCAGTTTATTCCGATCCGACCGGGACGCCGAGTTAGTCCGCAACAGTGTCCATTGAATCACTAACATTGAAGTTACAACTTTGCCCCCGGGCTGTTGTGAAATTGAGACCGGATCCGCGACAACGGTGGTTCGCCGCGGATCTTGTCACGGAAGATTATTTGAGCACTAAAATGACAAGCAAAAATTGAATCCAAAACAAGCACAACCAGACGACAAGATAATATACGTGGTTTGGAGATGTGCTCTTACATCCACAGGGAGAGCGTGCCAAAAAGATCCACTAAAAAACTGATGAGATTACAAGATACAAACTGAGAGAAAAACAAAAAACCAGAAAAAACTGAATAAACGCAGTCGCCGGGCGATAGCGATGTCGCTGGGCGACAGTGACACTAATTATCTTCCCCGCTTGAATCACAGCCTGCTTCCGCCGCCTGATGTCGATCCCGCTTGGATCAGCCGCCTGAAGCCGCCGAACGCCTGGAGTCAACTTCTGGAGGCCGGCCGGATGTCGCCTCGCCTGAGGTGACCGGATGCGCCGTCTCCGTTGGCTTCGCCTGTATTGGCGCCTCTGTGCCTGCTGCCGCCGTCGCCGCGCCGGATTCCGCCGAACATCTGGAGCCTACTGCAAGTGGCCGACCGGATGTCGCCTCGCCTGAGGTGACCGGATGTGCCGTCTCCGTTGGCTTCGCCTGTATCGCCGCCTCTGCGCCTGTTGCCGCCGTCGCCGCGTCTGATTCCGCCGAACCTCTGGAGCCTACTGCATGTGGCCGGCCGGATGTCGCCTCGCCTGAGGTGACCAGATGCGACGCAACCTTGCGCGCCCGATGTCGCCGCCTGCTGCTGCCGTTCGCCGAAAGAACCGCCTGAAAAGCTCAAAGCTTTCACTCTCTGAATTCTCACTAGTGTTGAACGATCTTTTGGATTCTCTCTCTGATTGCTTGAATGAAACGGCTAGGGCGGACTCCTATTTATAGGATCAAGATCAAATATCAAATTAGGAAGATGATCTAATATTTAGGAGATTGCATTATTCCTCCTCATAAAAATATTCCAAATATAGGACTCCTCCAAAATTAGAAATTATGGAGACACACAGATTGATGAGGTGTCATAATCCAATAATTATATATCCTCCTATTAATGATCTTCCTAAATAGGTTTAGCCCGGATTAGGAATTGTGGTCTCTCATGGATTGATGACGTGGCGCGATCCTGACGGTTCGAGATTGGCGATGAGGTGTCATAATCTCAACAAACTCCACCTTGACGCCTCAAGACACAAACGAACTCCACCTCGAATCCTAACAAACGTATCTGTACCTCCAACCTGGATCTCCCCTACTGGCGACTACAAGCCCCCTCTCCATGGGGTCCTCCTTGATCAACATGCATCAGAATGAGTAAAGTCAAGACCGTTCTTGAACTTGACTCCTGTCACGGATTTCGTCTGTATGTTCGTATCGATATCCTCCGCAGAGATCTTCCGCAACTCCGTGCCTCCACCTCCAGCGAACTCCCTCGACTCCTGGTGGCGCATTCCGATGTGCTTTATCCTTGTACGATAGACCATGTCTGTTGCAAGACAACTGACACTATGCAGCTCCACCTTCTTCTGAGTAAACCTGAGTTCCTTGGTAGGACTCCTGAGCTAGATGGCCCCCCTTGCGGTGGTTGGGCACTTCTGAGACGACACTCTGCCCTTCTTCTTCACGGCTGCAAATATTTTATCTTCTCCGAGGCCCTTTCGCTGCGCGAACTCCTTCGCCACGAATCTTGCCTCGTTCCTCCACTGGTCCTTCCTAGCTTTCCTCTGAGAGCAGTCTCTGCTCTCTAAAGCTTTTCCATAGGAACCAGGATCTAAAGAACTAGCCAGAAAGACACATGCTACCGTGTTATGTAGTCTGAGAGGCAGTCTGACCTCTCTCCTCGCCCTTCCACTCGCAATCGTGGTGTCGATCAGTCTGTAGAGAGTACCAGAACGCTCTCCTACCATGACTACATGTGCGCCTCTTCTGACCTTCAAACATCCGCCGTTTCCAGTATAAGAATACCCTGCGGCCTCTAGAGTGCCTAGAGAAATCAAGCTCTTTCTCAAACTGGGCACATACCGAACGTTGGTGAGTGTCCTGACCACTCCGTCGAACATCCTAATCCTGATGCTACCAACTTCCAAAATCTCGCACTCTGATTCATTCCCCATAAAAACACGACCACCTTCACACTGCCTAAAACTGGAGAACCAATCTTTGTTCGGGCACAGGTGGTACGTGCATCCTGTATCCAAGATCCAGGAGCCTGTGGTCTCACCGCTGGGGGAAACATGAATAACGTCGGCGTCGTTCTCATCCTCGGATGCCACCGCAGCCTGATGTGGCTCATGCGTCTGTTCTCTAAACTTCCTCTCCGGGCACTCATTCTTCCAGTGCCCCTCCTCCTTGCAGTAGTGGAACTTCGTATTCCTTCCCCCGGACTTAAACCTAGGTCGGTCTTCCTCCTTCCCTTTTCCTCTCGATCTACCCCGGGTGGGGTATTTGCTCTTAACGAATAAGCCCTCATCGGCTCTAAGCCTCGACTTGCTTCTCGTTTCGTTCGAGAGCAGCGTTGTCATCACTTATTCCATCTTCAGGGTGTCCTTACCATACAGAATCGTGGTGACCAGATGATCGAAGGACTTCGGCAATGAAGACAACATGAGAAGAGTCTGGTCTTCCTCCTCGACCATAATGTCCATACTACGCAATTGAGAAATCAGTTTATTAAACGCATTCATGTGGTCAAGAAGCGGAGTGTTATCCGACATCCTCAAGCTGTAAAGTTGTTTCTTTACGTACAGCTTATTCGTGAGGGATTTTGACATATAAAGCTCCTCCAACTTCTTCCACAGATCCATTGTAGTCTCAGCATCGACTACATTATACATAACCTCATCGGCCAAGCACAACTGGATTGTGCTGATGGCCTTCAGATCTAGCTCATCCCACTCATCGTCCTTCTTCTCGGACTTCTCCTTTCCGAGGAGAGCCTTATGAAGACCTTGCTGGACGAGAACTGATTTGACCCGTTTCTGCCACAGACCAAAGTCAATTTTGTCGTCGTACTTGGAGACTTCAAATTTCGCTGTCATTATTACTCATCGGGGTCCGAAGGGTCGAACCTGGCTCTGAAACCAATTTTTGTGAAATTGGGACCGGATCCGCGACTACGGTGGTTCGCCGCGGATCTTGCAACGGAAGATTATTTGAGCAATAAAATGACAAGCAAAAATTGAATCCAAAACAAGCACAAGCAGACGACAAAATAATATACGTGGTTCGGAGATGGGCTCCTACATCCACGGGGAGAGCGCGCCAAAAAGATCCACTAAAAAACTGATAAGGTTACAAGATACAAACTGAGAGAGAAAAAAAACCAGAAAAACTGAATAAACGCTGTCGTCGGGCGATAGCGATGTCGCTGGACGACAGTGACACTGATTATCTTCCCCGCTGGAATCACAGCCTGCTTCCGCCGCCTGATGCCGATTTCGCCTGGATCAGCCTCCTGAAGCCGCCAAATGCCTAGAGTCAACTTCTGGAGGCCGGCCGGATGTCGCCTCGCCTGAGGTGACCGGATGCGCCGTCTCCGTTGGCTTCGCCTGTATCGCCGCCTCTGCGCCAGCTGCCGCCGTCGCCGCGCCTGATTTTGCCGAACCTCTGGAGCCTACTGCAGGTGGCCGGCCGGATGTCGCCTCGCCTGAGGTGACCGGATGCGTCGTCTCCGTTGGCTTCGCCGGTATCGCCGCCTCTGCGCCTACTGTCGCCGTCGCCGCTCCTGATTCCGCCGAACCTCTGGATCCTACTGCAGGTGGCCGGCCGGATGTCGCCTCGCCTGAGGTGACCAGATGCGCCGCAACATTGCGCGCCAGATGCCGCCGCCTGCTGCTGCCGTTCGCTGGAAGAACCGCCTGAAAAGCTCAAAGCTTTCACTCTCTGAATTCTCACTAGTACTGAATGATCTTCTGGATTCTCTCTCTGATTGCTTGAATGAAACGGCTAGGGCGGACTCCTATTTATAGGATCAAGATCAAATATCAAATTAGGAAGATGATCTCCTATTTAGGAGATTGCCTTATTCCTCCTCATAAAGATATTCCAAATATAGGACTCCTCCAAAATTAGGAATTATGGAGACACACAGATTGATGAGGTGTCATAATCTAATAATTATATATCCTCCTATTAATGATCTTCCTAAATAATATTTCTAAATAGGTTTAGCCCGGATTAGGAATTTTGGTCTCCCACGGATCGATGACGTAGCGTGATCTTGACGGGCCGAGATTGGCGATGAGGTGTCATAATCTCAACACCGGGCAGCCCGGTCAAGATAGCTAGAGTGGGGGCGGTCGGCGGCGATACCACCATATCGGAAAAAGTAAAAGTGCTCGAAACTTAATGAAAATTTTAAGGAATACTCGTCTTGTCGCGAACACGTTGATGTAGGAGACCTCAATGATGCGGCGTTGATAGTGATGTTTCTCGCAGAATTTATCAAGAGCAATCCAGTGCCGCTTAAATGACAAAAATGCTGCTTAGAGAGGAAGATGAGGAAAAAGTAAATGGGAGCTAGCCCATGGCCTTGGGGGCCTTGACAACAATCCCCGTATTTTTTGGGCGCCCATTGGCGGCCAAAATGAGGGACTCTGGCAGTGGCCGCCGCCCCCTTAGCTAGGCCTTGAGGAAGGGAAAGACACCGCCGCCCCCTTAGTCATGAGGAAGGGGAAAACTAGCTTGAGCAGGTCCGGTCCGATTCGTGGTGATTTTCTCACGGATACTCTGAGGGTTTTTTGAAGGGGCAAACAGACTCGAAATCGTGCTTATTGGAATCGTGTCTATGAGTCAGTCATGTTTGTGGTCTTCTGGATCAAATCCAATCATCTTATTTTTGTGGGGAATCCATCACCCTAATTAACAGGAGATGAAAAAATGGTTATTTTTGTTGTCTTCCATTACTTGAACAATAATATTTGATATTTGTTTGATCATTCTCATAATTTTAGAAAAATTGTCTCATCAAAGCAAGTTTATCGTGCTGCTCTTTTCGTAGATAAAATAAGAAGTCATTTTTCTAGTTAAATTTGATGCAACTTTGCAAGAAATTATATAGTCATCCTATTTTTCTAAGCCTTTTCAAACTTAGATTTTGTTGAATGGTTGAGGAGATCAGCTCCTATTCCTTTGCAACCATTAATGACATTTTGAAGATATGGGGAGAAAGATGAGGGCTATGTTGAGAACCCGTTTTCCCTTCATTTTGATCAAAACGGAATGAGCGGAAGGTGTTTGGCGTTGTTTGGGAGTCCAGTTTTGACTCCATTTCGATTTCAAACCGGAATGGTGGCACCCTTTTCAACTGGACTGAAGAGGCTCCATTCTTCCTTTTGAAAGAGTCCGGTCTGAAACCGGAACGGAGCAAATGGGGACGGTGCCCCAAAGAGGTCATGAATCCGGTCTGAACTGGCCTAGGGAGTTCATCAATTGATACCTTATGATTTGCAATTCGATTAGAGGGCTGCTGGTTGTTGCTAACCCCTTCAAAGGATTGCCTTCTGACTAGGGTGTCTGTCTAGGACGGGTAAACTGAGCTCACTCAAATGGTCTTAATTTATTATGTTCTTGAAATTTTCAGAAAATTTTGTTGAGCCGGTCAAGCTCGTAGTATATTGGGTCTAGTACAAGTACCTTTAATTTTAAAGGTGCATAACAAATTAAGGGTCCATTTGACACAATGTCGGCGATTGTGAACACGGTGGTTATGAATCATTGTTCGTAAACGCCTACCTTCACCTAAGGAATTTCATCAAACACTAGTTTTTCCTTGCTAGCGGTCTCAATTGTCATCGCGCAAAATTCATAATTTATGACAAACGGTATTTTTATTCAAACTTTACCGGAGCCAAAATATCATGGCGGGCATAAAACATACTTTATCATTGAGCAAATACTACACATAGGAAAGTCCTATCTATCTACAAGCAGCCATGCATATAGTTCTCTTGTGGCCCGAGAGAGACAATATACCCACTGCTTGTTGTCCCCATAAAATATTGTTTCATCGTATACAATAAATATATAGAGGAAGATGTCACATGTGTGACAATATGAGCCTAACCTTTAAAAGATTAATACAACAAACATTCAGCTCCTCTCTCACAAGATTACGTCTGCCGTCACGACTCCTCCCTGATACACCATTCAAAATCCCACCTGCATCCCGTCGTCCGCCGTAACCACGCCTCTGCCACGAATCTCACTTTGGTACGATCACAGCCGATGGCTCTCATAGATGACGCATCTCTCATGCCACGACATCTGCCAATTCTGCACTACCATATTTTAATTGTGTGAAAATAACACTTTATGATTTACTAATAACATTTCTCATGTATAAACTTAAAAGCATATAATATTAGAATTTACTAATAACATTTTTTTATGGATTATGTTTCTCATCATGATATTCATAAATTCTGTCCAATCCTTCTACCAATTGGAGAAAGTCATTCTACAAACGAACATAAGTTTTCGTTTTTGTCCAAAACATACCTGAAAACTCTTCAGCAAACAAACATAAATTTTCGTTTTGACCCAAAACAAAAAGACTCCAAACGAATGCAACCTCAAGGTTTCTAAATCTTCATGCTTTCCTGCATTCTCTCTATTTCATTTTACCTTTCTAAATGTTTTCATTTCAGCTTTTAAATCCTTCCAGTGTTTCTAAATACTTTTGCTGTTTAGATCCTACTAAATGTTTTCATTCCAGATTTTGCCAGGTTTGCTTGCAGCCTGCGGTTTTCAGCAATCTCCAGCTGAGGCTACATCAATCTCCCACAGGTTCTCCTGATTTTCCTTTTTATAGCTTCGAATTCACAGACCCTATTCTCTATTTTTTATTTTGTGTACAGAATGTCGGGTTCATATGAAGCCATAAACCCTATTTCCTCATATTTATTCGTTACATGTTTATCTGATTTTAGACTTTATAATGCTTACTGAAATAAAATTTTGCCTGACAACAAAGCTTACTGTGGTAATGCTTAAAAAATAAGAGGTGAATTTGCTACCTATAACCGTGCCTAACTACTGGCAATTAGTGTCATAACTGCCATCAATTGGTAGAACTGGCCACCTACACCAGTTGCAATTCTTAGAAGTACTGATTTTCTAAGCAAGTATTTCAAATCTCATTTATGCCTCTTTAATAGCTCCTCTCACACAATTTGTATCATTAATTTTTCTTTATTGCACCTCCAAAGACTTGCCCGTGCCCTTCCTGGACTTGGCTGTACCAAACAACTATCTGTCAAAATATCTGTAGCATCAAATGCCCCATCCTTTTCGATCTCAGCATTCCTACTACTGATTTTCTAAGCAAATATCTTAAATCCCATTTATGCATCTTCCATAGCCCCACAGACAATTTATATAATTAATTTCTCTTTATTGCGCCTCTAAAGACTTCCATGTGCCCCTCTTGGAACTTGCCTGTACCAAACAACTATCTGTCTAATATCTGTAGCATCAACCCCATACTTTTTGATCTCAGCATTCCTACTACAGAAATTTGCACTCTTGAGAACAAAACTTCAAGAGAAACCAAAAATTAATAGGTAAAATAATAATGTTACATGGTCTATGAGGAGAAACAATACACTTTATGATTCCTCCTCCTTGCCCTGGGAAGGAAATAAATGAAAGCAAAGCATAAGTAGGCTAAAGATTAAAAAGGGGAAAAATAGAAAACAAAAATCAAAGCTGTAATGCTAGGCAAATTAATTTAGAGGCGCAATGAATGCTTAAGTAATTTGCACCTCTAAACAAAAATTACATCTGTAATAGGAATCAACAGCGACGGAGGAACCTGTGACGGGATCGAGCATAGGAGACTGCTTGATTGGCTGGAGCGTCCAGGGTAGGGAACCTGGCTTTGATAGCTTGATAGGAATAATAGATTCTATGAATATTTCTTAACAATTGTGTGTACAGATATATACATGAGAGTGTGATCCCAACACACGAGATGATTCTAAGTAATATCTACCATATACAGTATCTAACAACCACATGGTCCTCTGCAGGTTTCTGATGAGAAAGGAATCAAAAAATAATTAGAATTTAATCAAAAATTAATTAGAAGCAGAGCTATAAGAGGTAGCATGTGAAATTAATGAGAAGCATCTAATTGTTCAGTAAATGCTAAAAGAGGTGGCATGTGAAATTTCTTAATAAAGAAATTGCATGGTTATCTTTTAAAATGAGAAAGTTGTGAGAGATACCTGCGATAACATGGAACGAAGGAATGTTTTTTCACCTACATTGAAAATAATTGAAATCTTGGAAATAACCGAACAATGAACATGTTAGGGTTGACTCTTCCGCTCAAAGTATTCTATAATACCTCATCTAAGTATGGAATGAGTATTTATAATACTTTCAGCGTAAAGCAAGCACTAGGATGACACGAACCCGTTAACCTATTCCGAGTCGGTCTAACATACAAGCGGATATATATAAATATCTAACAATCTCCTCCTATGTCCTTCGTGAACACAGACTTCGGATAGAGGGTGGTTTGTGTAAAGTTCAACCAACCGTGAATCATACACAACCATGTCCAGAACCTGTTTTAAACAAAAATTAGACTTAAGCACAAAATAGTATGCACGCATAAGTAAACAAAACTCAGCTGCAGCACCGAAATAGTCTCAGATACAACATGACACAGGCTCTATATGCCTAGCATCACAAATCAACAGAGAGCTAGAAAGTCCAAACAACATTGCATAAAAGAAGAGCTAAAATAATGTTCTGAACAGAAGTAACAAAAGATAAACTAATAACACTCTAAAACTCATCATTCAAAAGATCATCCTGATCTGAATTCCAGTCAACCAGTGCTCCTCCTATCCCAGCAACCCCTGTAATTTCAACAGAGAGTTTCATTTCAAAATGAATTCTATCCTTTGTAAATTTGCAAATATCTAGTTCTACAAAAAAGAACTTAGTATTGATCATTTTAATTTGGCTGGGAGGACACGTTCACAGAGTATTATAGTTTTATCTCAGAACCTGATATCTGTTTCGACCGAAACGATTCCAGACTTCTGGACACCACAGCTATATCTGTGATCCTATATGAAATGTCATGGTTACTGCCCTTCTAAAGTTAATTGGAACTCATCAAGTTTGGAGTGAAACCAATCTCCAAAAGAAGAGACAAGACCAAGTCAGATTGTCTTATCAAGTTTGGAATAACACTCTTCTTCAAGGCAAAAGTCGAATCCAGGTGAAGTTGTTAACATCAAGTTTGGAATGAAACAACTTATCAGATCCGAGCTCAGCAACCAAGAGCATCAACGGAGCACAACATGCTTGCTTTGACAAAGGAAATCAGAATAATCAAAACGTTTGGACAAAGGCTTAACTAAATCGCCTATTGTTGAACTAGGGCCGAACTAAATCGCCTTTAATCACATTTCCCTCACTATTTTGATTAGACGGTCTTTTGGCATTCTTTTCGTCAATGGATCAGCCAGGTTATCCTTTGAACATGCATCGATCAAAGTGATAATTCATTGTTCTTTCAGATAATTCAATAAGGTATGTCTCAGTCGTACATGTCTCCTCTTAGTATTATAGAGGGTATTTTTAACGACTTGAACTGTTGCTTGATTATCACAATACAAGTTCAACGAATTGACTTGTAACTTAAACAAGGGAATGTCTAAAATCAAGTTCCTGATCCAATCTGCCTCTTCATCGGTCAAGGCTAAGACAAATAACTCGGCTTCCATAGACGACAATGTTATGCAGGTCTGTCTTTTGGATTCCCAAGTGATAGTAGCCCCACCCAAAGTGAATATATATCCACTTGTGGACTTGTTGTTTCTCGACTTCTGAACACCATGACGCATCAGAATGTCCCTCCACAGAAGGTTGGTAACCAGTGTAGCACAGAGCATGATCTTTAGTACCTTTCATGTACCTCAACAGCCTATCTAGGGCTTCTCAATGCTCTTTGTTGAATTACTGGTAAAATGACTCGACGTGTTAACCGAAAAAATAATGTCTGGTCTAGTACAACTTGTGGCATATATGAGAGTATCAATTATCTTGAAATACTTAACTTGATCAATGTTGGTCTCTACATTAGGACTCAACTTAACATTATGATCAAATGACGTCTCAATCGGGCTACAATTATCATATCCCCAGGTAAAAAGAAGTTGTTCAATATAATGAGCTTGGATAAGAGTAACTCGACCTTTGTCAACTTTCACCTTCATACCTAACATGGTATATACAGGACCAAGGTTTTTCATGTCAAAAGCTTTTGCTATAGTAGATTTAATATCCCTAACCGCAACAAGATTAGACCCCAAAATCGACATGTTATCCACATATAAGCATATGATGACTGTCTGATTCGACAATGAACGGTGATAAAGACATTTGTCTGAAAGACTGAACTGAAATCTGAGGCTCTTTACCACCTGGTCAAACTTCATGTGTCACATCTTAGGTGCTTGTTTAAGCCCATAGATTGATTTATCCAGTTTGCACACTTTCTCTTTTTGATATTTCTACACATAACCTCCAGGTTGTGACATGTAGATCTCTTCATCAAACTCTCCATTTAAGAAGACTGTTTCCACATCCATCTGATGAACTATAAAGTTCTCGATAGACGCTAGAGCCAGAAGAATCCTGATAGTCGATAGGTAATACACAGGTGAATAAACATCAAAATAGTTTATTCCCCCAGTTATTTATAACTTTTAGCTATGAGACGTGCTTTATACCTAGTTATAGACTCATCACTATGTAGTTTCTTCTTCAACACCCACTTGCATCCTATGACTTTAGCGTCTTTCGGCAAGTTAACTAGATGTCAAGTATTGTTATGTAACAGCGAGTCCATCTTATCATCAATGGCTTCTGCCCACATCAACGAATCTCTAGATCTCATTGCCTCTTGGTAGGTGAATGAATCATCCTCTAAGTGGTAGGTGACAAAATTCTCACCAAAGCTCTTAGGGATCCTCTCTCTTGTAGATGTTCTAAGTGGAATAGGTTTCACCTCTAAAGGTTGGAGAGCAGTGCCAGAAGGGCCAGCTACAGGTTCTACGATAAATACTGAAATCATATCATTAGACCCGGAAACAGACAAACCACGATCCTTGACAAATTTATCTTCAAAGCATATGACATCTCTAGACTCTATCACGATATTCGTGGATAGATCGTGAAATTTATTGGCCGCACTATCTCATGCACTACCTAGATAGACACATGTTGTCGTCCTAGGTCTCACCTTAGACCTCTTAAGGTCTTGTATACGCATATATGCAATACAACCCAAAGTCTTTAGAGTATCATATCTACAAGGATGACTGTGTCACAGCTCATACGGGGTAGCAGTGAGCTGAAAATGAGGCACTCTATTCAGAATGTGATTTGCAGCACGAACTGCTTCTTGCCAAATGGAATTAGGCATGTCAGCTGTTAGGAGCATATAGTTCAATATTTCTGCTAAATTTCTATTCTTACGCTCGGTAACATCATTTGACTAGGGTGAGTAAGAAACTGTGGTTTCAAGAATTATTCCCTCAGAGATAAAGAATTCATTGAACCCAGTAGCAGAATATTCTCCTCCTCGATCACTTTTAAATCTTTTAATTTTCAGGGTTAACTGATTTTCCACACGAGACTTGAAGGTCTTAAATGTCTCAAAAGCTTCGTCTTTCGATTTTAATAGATACACATGACCATATCTAGAAAAATCGTCTATGAATGTAATCAGATACTTCCTTCCCCCTCTAGTGACGTGATTATGAAAATCATAGAGGTTTGAATATATCAATTTAAGAAGTTTCGTGCTCCTAGAAACCGATTTGAATGTCTTTCTAGTGATTTTGGTTTGAGCATATGCCTTGCACTTGTCAAATCGAATCGACAGATCTAAGCGGATGTTATGACTCTTCGCTAGATCTAGCATTTTCCTATAGTTCACATGTCCAAGTCTGTTATGTAACAACTTAGAATCAATAAGGTTCAAACTTATTTGGTTAATGTTATCGTTGTTTAAGCTAAGTCTATACATTCCGTTTATCAGGTACGCACACCCAAAATAATGTGAATTTACCGTTAAGGTGATTCTACCATTTTGAGTTGTGAAAGACATCCCAGCCTTATCTAACAGACTCATTGAAATCAGATTTTTAGTTAAAGACGGCACTACTTTAACATTATTCAGAAAAAGAGTTTTACCTGATGAGAGGACCAGCTCGGCTGTCCCAGCATGGTTCACCTCAGTCTCTCCTCCATTGCAGTTCTCCACCTTCTCCTGGACTACCTTGACCTCATCGAGTAAACCTCTGTCATTCGTCACACGACAGGTAGCACCGCTATCTAGCCACCACTCAGAGGACGAACTGCAATGACTGCTTCCGATCATAGCCACAAAGGACTTAGGATCTGAGGCATCTACCAGCATGTTCGCCACATTTTGCGGGGCATCCTCCTTTTTCTTCTTAGGAGCCTTGCAATCAGCCGCCCAGTGTCCCTACTTGCTGCAGTTGTGGCACTTGCCCCTCTTCCTTTTGAAAGAGGTCTTTTTAGTCACCAACTGTGTAGAGGCTTCACCTTTAGGTGCCGGTGGCTTCCGTCGAGGCTTGCTGGGTCGAGAAACTAAGTTAACAGCGTGTGAGCACTAACCAACTTGTTTTAAGCTCTTACCAACGATTTTTTGATCTTCGATATGAATGAATCTTTTGAGTTCATCCAATGCGATCTTTTCCTTCAGCATGTGCGTTTCAGTCTTGAATGTCAACCACTCAGGAGGTAGCTTGCTAAGAATTAGACACACAAAGAGATTATCAGAGATGTTAGACTTATCGTCCGCCAACTTGAGACACAAACTCTCTTGTTCAACTATTTGATAGGTGATTGACGAGTTTAAATTAAATTTTGAAGTGAAAAGTCTCTCCCCAAGGAGAGTTCTAGACAACCCTCTTCCTTCTAGAAGTGCGCATTCAAGCGATCTCAAATCTCCTTTGTAGTCTTATGACCGTTGTAGGTCAGGGCGAGCCAAAGTTTCAGTGAATTTAGGAGGTAGTCCCTGCAGAAGTCTTCGTTCTTTCTTCACTATAATTCGTTCATGTCCTCTTCGGTAGTGGCAAAGTCACTTAGGACCGTGTATAAAATTTAACGTTCTTTCATACCAAGTTGGACGTGCAGCTTCCAAGCGTGGAAGTCGGAGAGGTCGAACGACTGTAGCTTCACGATATCGTAGGAGGAAACCTTCGACATCTCGCTAAAGCTAGAACAGTAACAATCAGAAAGAAGACACCTGAGTCGCGCGGAGACGAGACGAAGTTTTCAGATCCAATATATAAATAATTTGCTTTTATCCGGCCCAGCTATATCCAAGCAGTAAAAAAACCTCCACAAAGGCTCACCTTATTCTTTTTGAAGAATAAGAAGGAATCTCCAAAGATATAGAAGACTTGCCACGGATCTGAGTTCAGCACACCAGAACAGTACACCAAAAGATCTGGAAATTTTCAGATCTGGAATCTACAAAGACAAGAAATTTCTTTATACTGGAGTTCCTCCTTGCTGATGGTGGCAGAGAACAATTAGCTGCAGGGACCTTCGATGGTAGAAGGACCTCCTCTCTCTCTCTGTATGTGTTAACCAGACAACAAGAATGCATGAATGACTACAGGAAATCACTCAAAACTGGTAGTCAGGGCTAGATCGATGTACAGGGAAGAAGGTCTAGATCTGCGATGAGGAAGTGGTGAATCAGGGCTCCGACTGCTGGAATCGCAAATCCTTCTCCTTGATCTGCCGAAAAGCAGCGACGACAACGCTATTCCAGCGAGTAGGAAGACTTGCGATCTCACTTTACCAGCTTGAAGAACCTTCTTTCTGATCGATTCGCAAAGATGATCTATACGGGAAAAACTCTGGAGTGACGCAGAGGAGAACGATTTGTGAACGGTGTTGAACATGAGCAGCGTATTTGGGAAAATGAGGAGCGGACAACAGAGGCCGATCAATCTCCTTCAAACGACAAACCTTCGCAGAAGATCGGCGGGATCTGACAACTCCACGACCTAAAAATGGGAGATCGGCGTCAAGCTTCGATCCGCGAACGGGATGGGAGCGTCAGATTCACGAAGATTACACAAGAGAGCGGCGGAATCGCAAAATCTCAGAAGGACGGGAGCGGAAAACCATAGAGGTGTTACTTTGAGAATGTTAGGGTTGGCTCTTCCGCTCAAAGTATTCTACAATACCTCATCTAAGTATGAAATGAGTATTTATAGTACTTTCGGCGTAGATCAAGCCCTAGGATGGCACGAACCCGTAAACCTATTCTGAGTCGCTCTAACACACGAGCGGACATATATATATAAATATCTAACATAACATTCATCCTTAGTAATTTATTTAAAATCTTGATCATTTGATTATATCACATCAAGAAACATAGACTTGGTAATTTATTTTAAAAAAATTAGTAGCGGTTTCATAAATAAAGGATATTTTTAGTGTATACATTTAAATGTCCGCCGGAGCCGAGGACGCTCATGCGGAACCGCCGCTGCACAATGCTGAGATCAGGATTGCTCCTCTCTGAAATTAGTGGAATGAATTTCTCTCTGATTTCTTTTATATACCGGCTAGTGGGGCTGGCTTTTTTTATAATAGGATCAAGAATCAACAATATAAGGAGATGATCTCATATTAAGGAGATTGCCAAATCAGGGCTCAGCCAAATAGGAAAAACAACTCCTAGATAATATCCTCCTCATAAAGCTATTCCTAAATTAGGATTAGCCCAGATTAGGAATCATATAGACACACAGATCATTGAGGTGACACGATCTCAATAATCTCCACATTGACGCCTCATACGATAAGCTCCACCTACAGCTAGGATATTCTCCCTCCGGCAAACTACCCCCTCTTCCTGGGGTCGGCCCAATCAGCATGCACCAATATGAGCCAAGTCAAGGCAGTGCTCAAACTTGACACCTGTCACTGGTTTGGTTAGCATGTCCGCAATATTGTCCTCCGTGGGCACCTTCAGTAACTGAATATCTCCGCCAGCAACAAACTCTTTCAACTTGTGATAGCGCATGTCGATGTGTTTTGTCCTGGCATGATAGACCGGGTCTTTGGCCATACAGATAGCACTCTGATTGTCACAGTGCAGCTGCACCGCTTCTTGAGAAATCCTGAGTTCTTTGGCGAGACCTTTGAGCTAGATGGCTTCCTTTGCTGCTTCAACTGCTGCACTATACTCTGCCTCCGTCGTAGATAGAGTCACGATGTCCTGAAGAGTGACTTTCCAACTGATGGGACATCCACTAGAGCACTGAACGTGTCGAATCAACGTATTCCTCTAGAGCACTGACAACTTTGCTCCTTTGGAACACTAAGCCGATGTCTAGAGTTCCTCTTAAATACCTTAGGATCCACTTGACGGCTTCCCAATGTCGTCGCCCCGGATTCCCCATGTATTTGCTGACAACGCTCACAGCCTGAGCGATATTTGGTCTCGTACAGATTATGACGTACATCAAACATCCTACCACACTGGTGTACGACACATTGAGCATCCTTTGGTGTTCCTACTCGGTGTCAGGATACTGCTGTGATGACAATCTAAACTATTGCCCTAAGAGGGTTGTAACAGGTTTAGATTCCATCATATTGAATTTCTCCAGAACCTTCCGAATATAGCCTGCCTGAGAGAGCCAAAGCATGCCTCGCTTTCTGTCCCACTTGATTTCCATCCCAAGGATCTTCTGCGCGTGACCAAGATCTTTCATTTCAAACTCAGCATGCAGCTTCTGCTTCAGTGAATTGATCTCCTGAGCTGACTTGCAAGCAATCAACATGTCGTCGATATATAACATCAGAATCAAAATGTCCCTATTAGTCAGAAACTTATAGTAGACGCAGTTGTCGTACTGGCTTCGGCTGTAACCCTATGAAGCCATGAACGTGTCGAATCTCCTATTCCACATTCTCGGAGTCTGCTTCAGACCGTAGAGGAATATTTTTAGCTTACACATCTTTTTCTCGTTACAGTGTTGAATGAATCCCTCAGACTGCAGAATGTAGATTTCCTCTTCTAAGTTGCCGCGAAGAAACGTCGTCTTCACGTCCATTTGCTCCAGCTTCAACTCCCACATCGCTATTATAACAAGTAGCACCCGTATGGAACAATGCTTCACCACGGGCGAGAAGATTTCGTCGAAATTAACTTCTTTCTTCTGCGCAAATCCTTTTGCAACGAATCTAGCCTTATACCTCCACTGGTCCTTCCCAGATGTAGACTCCTTTCTGAACACCAACTTGGAGTTGATTGCCTTAGCTCCTTTTGGTAGGCTAATCAGATCCCAAGGCTGATTCTTTCGAAGTGAGTCCATCTCCTCCAGCATAGCTGCATTCCACTGAGAGCCGTCTCTGCTCTCTATAGCTTCTTGATACGACCCAGGTGTTGGAACCCTAGTTCTGATTTGGGTAAGGATCACTATTAGGTTTGCTTAGACTGACCTAAAATGTATAGTCAGGGTCATAGGTTTACTTCTTTAGTCTAGGCCAAGAGTCAACATCACATGTATCAGCCTACAACAGCCTGTCAGAGACTCAAGTAGTTGTGTAGACACAGACTACATCAGTCGACACTCAGCAAAATTGTGTCGACACTTTGAATAAGCTATGTCGACACCAGTAGCAAAATTGTACCGACACACAGAGAGGCTGTGTCGACACCCAGAAGATTTGTGTTGACACAACAGACTATCAGTCGACACAGATAATATTAGTCGACACTAGCTCAGTCGACACAAGAAGGATTTGTGTTGACACAGTTCACATATTATTAGTCGACAGTATCAGTCGACACCAGAATGACTTGTGTCGACACCCAGAACCATCTGTCGACACAGTTCACAGAAGCTGTTTCAGAAGGACAAGTCAAATTCTCAGGTCGACGAATCAAGTTCTCAGGTCGACGATTTCTGGCTTCTTTAGTATGACATTTCAGAAAATATTCTAAGTCCAGAAATAATTCTCAGCTCGACGATCGTCGATCTCCTATCGACGATCTCAGAGTCTTCTACTCTGAACTGAGCTCGACGATCTACGAGCTCAGGTCGACGATCTTGTGCTTCTCAGCAGTTATCTCAGATCTACGATTTTGTACTGCCTTCAGTTATCAGTTCTCTCAGTCCGGTCAGAAGTATTTATGATAAATCATTTTACGGCAAATATATTCTGATAATTAATGCTGACATTCTCAAGGCTGATAGCTGTATCTCATGAAGCATTGATTATGATATTCACAGAATATTTGGTCAAGACAGTTAGGGAAGTGCATTTATGATTGACAGTCATTCTACCCATTTGGACTCCTAAATTCTTGCAGAGAATTAAGTACTGTCTGAGTATTCAAATTCAGGTTGTTAGTCTTCCAAATATACAGAGAACTTAAACAGACAGTCAGTCAAAAAAATCAATCATCTTTTTGATCTCAAGGTTTCTTGCTTTGCTAAATACAAGGAGGAAGAAGAACTTGCTGAACAAAAAATCTCTCTAGTCTTCTTCCTTCATCAGGCTTCAACAATCTACAGAAAGCTTGAATCAACATCAATTTGAAGACCTACACCCTGGACAAAGCTTCCTGCTTCCTGAAACTATTCAATATCTCAGGGGGAGCTTTAGCATCATCAAAATCCACATAGTCTTCTCATTGTGTTTGAGAAAGAGAAGACTGTCATCTACTTTTCTTTAACCTCTTGTGTACAAGGTTCTTACTCCCTTTACAAGTAAACTCCTTAGTGATAGGACACATGATCAAAAACCTAGTAGTTTTTAGGCACCTGATCAAAAGCCTGAAGGGTTTCTAGATCTACCTGAAGCAGATCTTGTGATGATAGGGCACCTGATCAAAAACCTAAGTGGATTCCTACCAGGGTAGTAGAAGAGTGGATGTACCCAGATTTAGGGAACCACTATAAAAATTTCTTGTGTCGTCTGGATTGCCTTGTGTTTTCTTTGTGCATTGTGCTGTGATAATTTCTTGCTTTTACCTCTTTCTTATAAGTACCTATATTTTAATTCCGCAATAAAGCTAAACATTTTTTTATACTCTATTCACCCCCTCTAGAGTAAACTATATCTATCCCTCACTTTCAATTAGTATCAGAGAGTGTGTTTTTAAGGTTGTACAGGCTAACACCTGAACCTAAGATCTCTGATAGATATCTGTTTACTCCATTCTTTGTTATACCATGGCACAGTACAAGGAATTTGCAAGCACCAGACCTCCAGTTTGCAACTTGCAAAAGTTTGGAATCTGGAAGACAAGAATCAGGCTTTATATAAATTTTATTGATGAAGACATTTTTGCTTCTATCTTAACCGGAGTACCTCCACCACAAGCTGCCCCTGCAAGTACTTCCTCAAACATGACTGCAGTACCTCCTCCAGACTATAATGATGCATACAAGAAAGCAAAGATTGCTGATGCAAGAGCCATGAACATACTGACACAAACAATGTTTGATGATATATTTCAGAAAGTAGCTGAATGTGAATCAGCCAAGGCCATCTGGGATTCCTTAAACCAGATGGTTGCAGGATCAACAGATGAAAGGAAGGACGAGAAAGCTCATCTCATCTCCCAGTATGAGAATTTTAAAAAGGAAGAAACTGAGCAAGTTTCTGAGATGTACAATAGACTCAGTCTCATTGTTAATGAGCTGAAAACTCTTAACAAAGACATCTCAATCACAAAAATAAATGACAAGATTCTCATGTGCTTCCCCAGCTCATGGGATTCTAGAATCTGGCATATCAGAGAAACCAGAAACACATGCGATGACTACATAATCAGTCCTAGGAAAGCTGAAATCCTATGAACAGATGCTGAAGATAAGAGAAGCTGAGCAAAAAAAGATTGCTACACCAACGAGGAAGGAGCAGAATATAGCCTTCAAAGCTTCAGAAGAATCAGAAACTTCTCCATCAAATGAAGAGTTGATGAGTCTCTTTGCAAAGAGATTCTTCAAGATGAGGAGAAAAGAATTCAGAAGGAAATCATCAAGGAGTGATGATAAACCAAGGTATGATAAAACCCCTTCTAAAGAGATTATCTGTTTTGGTTGCAAGAAACCTGGACATATTCTTCCAGAATGTCCAAAAAACAAGTATAAGGAAAGGAGAAAGGAGAAAGACTCCAAGAAGCACTCCAGTAAACCATCTTCCTACAAGCACAAGAAGAAGGAGAGAGGGTTTGTTGTAGAAACATGTAGTGACACTGAAGAATCATCTTCCTCCAGCTCTAGTGAAGATGAAGCAAAGGCCAAATAAATCTGCTTAATGGCCATCAATGCTTCAGGGCATGTTTCAGAAGAAGAAGAATCTAAATAATGTTCAGATTGTGATCAGGTATTGGAAGATTTTGACTTTACCTCTAAAGATTTTAAAAATGACTTTAAATCTATGTGTAGTGATCTGATTAGATCTGAGAAGAAAATCAAACTTCTTAGAGATAAACAATTTAATTATGATAGTTTAGTATCAGAAAACATTAAATTGAAAAATGAAATAGACATGTATAGTGAACAAATCACTTTTCTGAAAGTTAAATTAAGTAAAGCAAAACAGCTAGAGGAATCACTGAATGTAAGAAACAAACAGCTAGTAGAAATTACCAGCACACTTAATGCTAGACTTAATAAAAGTAAGTTAGGATTAGGTGCATCATCCAGTGAACCGCCAATTATTAAGAAAAACCACCTTTCACAATCTAAAAAGTTTATTTCAGATAAAGGTAAGAAAAATACAGAACAAATTAAAACAGTTAACAAAGTTTTAAAACAAGTTGAGATAAATAAAGAAAAACAAAAAGCTAAGTTGAACCAAAATCGTCGAACCAAGATCGACGATCTCAGCATTATGCGTCGAATGACGATCGACGATCTCAGAACCCAGAGCTTGAGCCTAAACACTCTGCAAACGGGGATCGACGATATCTTTATGTATCGTCGAACAGGGATCGACGATCGTGGAGCCCAGATAATAGCCACTATCATTATGAGAACCAAGATCGACAATATCAATGCTGGTCGTCGAACGCAGATCGACGATCTGAACTAAAATCGTCGAACTCAAAACAGTTCTATCAAAACTATAATTTCAACAAAAATTTCAATAAGAATTCTAGCCCTAAACCTTTCAATCCCTTAACTAACTGGATAATCCCACCTAGGAGATTTCATCCCTTAGGTTAAAAAAGTCAACATGTATACTCTTTTATTTCAAGTTTTAAATATGAAAAGAAGTCAGGACCCAAGGTTACCTGAGTCCAAAATATATAAAAGTTTTCTTTGCAGATAAAGACCTATTCTGCCATACAGGATAAGTGGTATTTGGATAGTGGGTGTTCCAAGCACATGACAGGAAACAAGGTCAATCTAAGTAACTACAAGGCAAAGCTAGGTCCAAAAGTTATATTTGGAGACTCAAGTTTTGGTCAGACAGAAGGCTATGAAGAATTTACACTTGGAGCTGTCACCTTCAGGAAAGTGACATATGTAAGTGGGATGAAACATAACTTGATATCCATAGGACAGCTATGCGATGCAGGTTATGAGGTATGTTTTTCTGAATCCAAATGCAATATTTCTCTAAATAGCATTACTGTATTATCAGGTATTAGGTTAGTCAATATCTATTTAGTTGATTTTAATTCTGCTTGTTCAGAAATCTGTTTATTTAATCAGGTTAGCAATAATAATACTTTGTGGCATAAAAGGCTAGGATATGTAAATCTAAGAAATATTACTAGGTTATCTAGGGACAACCTTGTTAGAGAATTGTACTCTTGCCCCTACAAGAAGGAAAGCTTTTGCAAGGCTTGTCAAGAAGGCATGCAAACTAAAAATAGTTTAAAATCAGTTAATAAGAGTGATTCACCTAGGATTTTGTATCTGCTTCATTTGGACCTTTTTGGACCAATTACTGTACAAAGCCTGTGAGGGAAGTCCTATACTTTAGTTATTGTAGATGACTTCTCTAGGTTCTCTTGGGTTTTCTTCTTGAGAAATAAGTCTGATAATTTCAAAGTTCTTACAGACTTTCTAAAATGCATAAAGATTGAGTACTCTACTCCAATTGCATTGATCAGAAGTGATCATGACACTGAGTTTGAATCTCTTCCTATGCAAAAATTCTGTGAGAAGGAAGGTATCAGACACTGCTTCTCTGCTCCCAGAACTCCTCAACAAAATGGGGTAGTTGAAAGGAAAAACAGAACACTCATTGAAACTGCAGACACATTGCTTGCTGATGCTCACATGCCTCTATCCTACTGGGCAGAAGCTGTAAACACAACAAATTATGTCTTGAATAGAAGTTTGATACACATCGCGAACTCTTCGAATGCGGCCACTATTACAAACTCGCCACCTCGCGCGACGTCTCCTCCTACTGCCGAGTTGCCGACCAACTCTCCTTGCTCGCCACCAATGTCCATCTCACTCAACTTCCAAACTTTCCTCCTTGGCTGCGATCCACGCTCACCGCACTAAGTGTTGAAGGCAGGAAAAATCCCAACCTCGGAATTCAGAACAAAGCCGCCTAAGGTTACTGGCTCAGAAGCTAGATCAGATGGCAAAGATGACTAAAATAAAGAATCAGGTCAAACAGGACCCCAGATGTTGCGGCAGGAAAGTCCCACCACGTACCCGGATGCTCGAAAGGAGCAGCCCCTTCTCAACCAAGGATGACCGAACTGGGTACGAAAGAAGCTAGCTGGTGAGGTCGCAAGATCGCGACTTGCTCTCCAAGGAAAAGGAATCCAAAGATTTAGCTAGTATCCCGAAACTGAAGCGCGCGAATATCTTGACATGGATTTCAAGTGCTTCACCTTGTACCCGTTGTAAGACCCCTCCTCCCGGATCCCAAAACACGGCACGAAGAGGGAGTCTTATGCCCGGAACAGCCGCCTTGCGGTAGCATTAGCACACGGGCTAACCTGTACCACAAGACGCCTATTCCGCCGGCTGAAACCATATCAATATATCATGCCAACCCAACCAAATAAATAAGCAAGAGAAGTCAAAATCCACACTAAGTATATAAAGTCCAAAACATCAATAATGAGAAGCTAAAACATGCTTCTACAAAATATCAGAGTACAGCTAATCATTGCCCAAACGGGCTACATCAGAGTAATAAAAATACTAACATCAGTAACAGACGGTATCGACGGCACCGTCACATCAGGCCCTGTCGTCCTGGCCTGGCTGTCCTGCTGCGTAGTCTGCGGCTGCTCTACCTGCGGCGTGACCTCCTAAAAAGGAAGACGTAGCAACCGTTAGTCAAAACGACTAAGTGGTTTCACATCCGCTCCCCCGGCGACTCCTCGGCACCGGGCGGAGAAAGAGAAACAAGGGTACAATATTTATAAGTGTATGACAGGTACAAACAGGTGGCAGTAGAGTAAGAGAAACAGTATCACTATCAGCATTTATATAAGAGCTACAAGTAAACTAGCAAGTATAAGTAAGAGCAGGAAGTAACTTAACTTATAAGAATGCCCATACAAACTTATAAGTTAAGGATCGGGTTACATAAAAGTAACTCATCGTATAAGAGTGCCCATACAAACTTATACGATGAGGATCTTGTTGTGCAATGTTATGAATGCTATGAATGCTATGCAATGACTCACCCATGCACACCCATGCAACTGCTATGTCGACACAGACTATAGTTCCCACTTTTCGAGCAGGTAGCTAACCTCTCAGGCATCAGCCGCCGTGGCCAGGCGGTGACAGTAGAACGGGCACTTCTACTACTAGGCGGGTATCACACTACTTCACCTAGGCCTCCGTACGCCTCAACGCTAAGAACACAACAGCGGAGCCCATGCGTACTATGGCCCAGCGGGGTCTTGGGTAGTTGTGCACCAAGAACACAGCCCGAACTGGCCTTGCGTGACCCGGAAGGGGCCTCGGAAGAAAGCACGAGGACACAGCCCAACCGTTCACATGGCCGGAGGGGCCTCGGGACGTGAACACCGAGGACACAGCCCAACCCGACCAAGTCTAACTGCCAACTCCCGTCGGTGTGACGACTGGCGAGCCCGTAGACCTGCCACACTATCCTTAACCCAGGATTACGACACCGCGTGTCGACTCACACCACATGCACATACCACATCAACATATCATGGAAGGGGCCTCGGAAGTAAACACGAGGACACAGCCCAACCATCCATCCATACCTTACCTCAACACACCCAAAACAAGTGGCGGTCAACCCCGCACTTACATCCCTTCATAATACTACCCGTAGGGAGACGACGCTCTAAGTATTGGACTAACGAATTTCATTTCACCAATCGACATACACATGGCCATCGTTTAATCTGCTATATGTCATTCCATATGAACTCTACATAAGACTTATATGATGCGCATATGTTATAATCTATCAACATCTTATCAATTCGATTCGATTAAACATAAAGGGAACCATCCAAACCTCAAGACATCTTGCAATAAGAAATCAGTTGTATGCGTTCCAAATAATAAACACCATCATTCACAGTTCTTCGGTGATTAGCACAAATTATTTAATCTTGACAGAATTCCACCGACTCTAATTGCACTTTATATAAAACCAGAATTCTAAGTGTATCACTAATCTGGACAGCAACTTCGATCGGAGATTCCTGAAGCTACAGGAATCCGGTGGAGGCGTGTAACCCCTCGTTGGAAAGATCTTTTCATGATCTACAACTTTCATATTCAGGTCACAACCCAGATCTGACAATAACGCACTCGAAATCGGCTTCGAAGTTCGCTGCGCACAGAACACGATTTCTGTGTACAGGAAATTGCCGGACAGCAAACTCGATTAGGTTTTCCCGGGGCCACAGACATCACCTGAAGTCGTGCAACCACTCGTTGGAAAGGTATTTCCAAGGGCTACAACTTTCGTGTTTAGCGAAAAGCCCAGATCTGCCCCTACCCTACATGAAAATGGCATAGAAGATCGCTGCGCGCAGAATACAGATTCTGCGCGCATCTTAAAGGAAAATGAACGGCATCGGTTCGTCTTCCTCCTCAAGGCGATCGTCCCTAAATTTTCCAGAAATATTCTCCTCCCTTATTCAACCTCAAAGGCCATAAACTCCTCACGAGACCATCCACCCATCGTCATATTGAAGAAAAGGGGAAGGGTTGAAGAGATCTAAAGTCTAGAACACAAGTTCTTAACATGGCCTAACCTAGAGATCTTCTCCTCTCCATCAAGACTCTCTTGAGTCGATGTCTCTCCTAAGGCATAACTATAGATCTAGCACCAAGGGAGAGGGTAGGAAACTCACGTTGGCTCCAGCGGTACCACCATTTCCAGCCATGGATCGCGTAGTTCTCCTTGGCGGCATCTTCTCTTTCACGGCGATGGCGGATCTCCTTCGGTAGGACTTGCTCCTGCAGTTCTCCTCTCACCAGGAGCTCTCACAGGAAATAGGGGAAGGAAATGAGAATGAAAAACGGCTAGGGTTTCTCTGCCCCTTATATGCAAAATGTGACACGGGTAGGGACACGGCCGTGTCCTTACCCGTGTCCTGCCTGGCGAAACGGCAACGACAGTTTCCATGTCGGTTCAGTGTTTGACACGGGTCGGGGCACGCCCGTGTCCCAACCCGTGTTCACATGACACGGCCGTGTGCCTGGCCGTGTCATTGGCCGTGTGCATCTTCAGTTACATCTCGACACTTCTCGTCGAGCTCAACTCGACGCACACGGGTAGGGACACGCCCGTGTCACTACCCGTGTCACTTAGTGTCGACCCCGCTCGACGATCTCGACACGGCTCGTCGAGATCATCTCGACGCACACGGGTAGGGACACAGCCGTATCACTACCCGTGTCACTTGATCTCGACGACTCTCGACGATTCTCGACGATCTCGACACGGCTCGTCGAGATCATCTCGACGCACATGGGTAGGGACACGGCCGTGTCTCTACCCGTGTCACTTTTCTATGCACTGATTTCTCCCCTTCTCCACAAGTGCAGCCCAATTCCCTGCACTTCTCAGGACTCGAGTCAACCCTCCTGACTCAAAACACACACACTAGGGGCCTAGAGCGATTCAGGACGTTACAAATTCTATAAACAAAATAAAAGATTTCGTCCCCGAAATCAGGCTTAGGCTGTGTGGAGAAAAACATAACAGAAAGTTTATCATATGTTTTTAAATAAGATTACCTTGGGTAAACAACTCCGGGTAGCGTTGCTGCATCAAATCCATTGGCTCCCAGGTGTACTCCTCCTTCCCATGATTCATCCATAGCACCTTCACTAAGGGGACACTTTTGCGGCGTAATGTTCTTGTCTCGCTGTCAACGATTCGTACCGGCTCTAGTCGCACAGACCTATCTGACGCCACCGCACCATCAGTAGTGGGAATAAATTGGTCGGGCCGCAATAGTGCTTTTCGAAGCGACGATACGTGGAACACGTCGTGAAGATTTTCTAGTTCCGGTGGTAACTCCAACCGATAGGCCAACAGGCCAATTCTTTCCAATATAGTATAAGGCCCAACATACCTTGGGCTGAGCTTTTTCACTCCACGCACCCGCGAAACTCCATGCATCGGCCGAATCTTAAGGAACACTTTTTCGCCCACTTGGAATTCCACCGTCCGGTGCTTTTTATTGTAATATTTTGCCTGTCGACTTTGAGCCTCCAACATGCGGTCTCTTATCAATCTGACAGCCACATCAGTGTCATCTATAAATTCATTTCCCAATGCCTTCGGATCTTCATCTTGCACCCAAGACAAGGGAGTCCTACACCTTCTTCCGTAAAGGGCTTCATGGGGCGCCATACCGATGCTCGCTTGATGACTATTATTGTAGGAGAATTCCACTAGTGGCAAGAGCCTTTCCCATGGCTCTCCTCTGTCCAGCACACATAACCTCAATAAATCTTCCAGCGTTCTGATGGTCCGCTCTGACTGTCCGTCAGTCTGAGGATGAAATGCGGTACTAAAGGTTAGGCGTGAGCCCAAATACGCCTGTACCGCCTTCCACTCATTGGATGTAAACTGACCATCCCGATCCGAAACAATTGTCTTGGGCACGCCATGATACCGTACAAATTGTTCCACAAAAAGGCGTACCCAAAACATCCACGTGTGCTTCCTTCTTCATTGGAATGAACCGGGCCACCTTTGTCAGTCGATCCACAATAACCCATATCGAATCATTCCCGGAGCGTGAGCGAGGTAGCCCATGGACAAAGTCCATGGAGATGTCCTCGAACTTCCATTCGGGGATGGGCAACGACTGCAACAAACCACCGGGACTCCTGCATTCAGCCTTCACTCTTTGGCAAGCTTCGCAATGTGTAACATAGTAGCGAACATCCTTCTTCATTCCCGGCCAACACATGGTCTTCCGCAGTCCGGCGTACATCTTAGCAATACCCGGGTGTACTGAATATTGAGAGGAATGCGCCTCTCTCAATATATCCTCCCGAATTTTGCCGCCCTTGGGAATATAAAGTCGGCCACGAAAATAAACGAGACCGTCTTTTAGTGTGTACTCATCGGTGGTCCCATCTTCAATTGCCTTGATTGCCGGGGCCAAGGCCGCATCCATACCTTGCTCCACCCGAATCCGATCTCGGATATCACAAACTATGCTCATGTTGGCCAAATACTCCGCATACTCTGCCGAAGGAGCCTTGAATACTAGAGTAATTTCCATCTCTTCGACCACCCGAGCCAACTCCATACTCATCAACCGAGACTCTGGGCTAGAGCCTGGCGTTTTCCTACTCAAGGCATCGACTACAGAGTTTGCTTTCCCGGGGTGGTAGTTCATGGTGAACTCATAGTCGCATAGAAATTCCAACCACCGCCGTTGTCTCAGGTTCAACTCCTTCTGAGTGTGAACATACTTCAAGTTTTTGTGATCGGAAAAGATCTCGCAGTGGACGCCATATAAATAATGCCTCCAGACCTTCAAAGCGAACACCACTGCTCCCAACTCCAAATCATGAACCGGGTAATTGATTTCATGTTTCTTTAACTGCCTTGAAGCATAAGCGATCACATGCCCGTGCTGCATCAGCACCGCTCCCATCCCTTGATATGATGCGTCCGTGTAAACTTGGAATCCTTCCTTCCCCGACGGAAGTGCAAGGATGGGGGCGGAGGTAAGCTTATCTTTCAATTCTTGAAATGCCGCTTCACATTGAGGTGTCCACTCAAATGGCACACCCTTCTTCGTCAAGGAGGTAAGAGGAAGGGCAATCTTGGAAAATCCTTTCACGAACTTGCGGTAGTAGCCAGCAAGTCCAAGAAAGCTTCGTACATCGGCCGCCGACTTCAAGGGCGACCACTCCTTCACGGCCCGCACCTTGGCTGGATCCACAGCTAATCCTGCTCCACTAATCACATGCCCCAAGAAGGCTACCTCCTTAAGCCAGAATTCACACTTGCTAAACTTGGCATACAAGGCATGCTCCTTCAATTTCTTCAAAACCAAGGTCAGGTGCTCGACATGCTCCTCCTCCGTCTTTGAGTAGACCAAGATGTCGTCGATGAAAACAATGACGAAGATGTCCAAGTATGGTTCAAACACCTTGTTCATCAGGCTCATGAAGGCCGAAGGCGCATTCGTGAGCCCAAACGGCATTACTGTGAACTCATACAAACCATATCTCGAACTGAAGGCTGTTTTCTGAATATCCCCCTCTTGTATCCTCAACTGATAGTATCCAGAGCGCAGGTCTAGTTTAGAGAACCAATGTGCTCCCACTAATTGATCGAACAACTCGTCGATCCGAGGTAGCGGATAAGTGTTCCGCACCGTTAGTCGATTGAGTTCCCGATAATCTATGCACAATCGCAGGGTTCCATCCTTCTTCTTTACGAACAGCACAGGGGCACCCCATGGTGATGAACTGGGGCGAACGAACCCTGAATCTACTAGTTCCTGCAATTGAACTCTAAATTCTGCTAGTTCTTTCGGGGCCATTCTGTACGGGGCCTTGGATACAGGCTTGGCACCTGGTACTAGATTGATCTGGAAGTCAACCTCTCTATGCGGAGGTAATCCTGGTAGCTTCTCAGGAAAGACCTCAGGAAAATCCCGCACTACCCGTACATCCTTTAACTCCAACGCTTCCTCCTTCAACTCGAACCAGATCATGAAGACCTCGTCCCCCTTCATATGAGCTTTTACAGCCTGAATAGAAGATAATATCATACGTGGCGCGAAGCCAATACCTTGGAAGATGACGTCAGAGTCTCCATGCCTCAAATAGATCCGCTTCTCCGCGCAGTCGATCCTCGCGAAGTGCCAGTCCAGCCATGCCATGCCCAAAATGATGTCAAACTCCGACATTCTCAGAACCGTGGCCGGCGTATCAAAGGCCTTCCCATCAATAAATAACTCCAACTCGCACTTGGCAGTTGCGATCATCTCCGAGCCATCCGGAAGGCGTACACGTCGGGCTATTCCCGTGAAGTACTGAACATCCCCCACGTCTTTTATGAAATCCTCGGACACAAAAGAGTGTGAGGCACCGGTATCGAAGAGCGCATAGGCCGTCTTCCTGCGAATAATCACGGAGCCTAAGTGCCAACGACCAAAACTTATTGCTAGTGTCTAATAAGTTCTAAGCAATTCATGTTAAACCATGCAAGTATGTAAACTAATTAAATCATACCTGCAATCACATCTTGTGGGTTCCGTTCCTGCGCCATGTCAAGCGCGTACACCTGATCCCTAGCAGGGCCGGGGTTACCTCTTGGCGGTCCTCGTCCTCGACCACGCATGTATCCCCGCCCTCGTGGAGCTGCTGGAGGGAGAGCAGGAGGGAGAGCAAGAGGGGCGTTCCCATATAGCTGCGGGCAGAAACGCCGGATGTGGCCCGGCTGGTTGCATTCGAAGCACACCAGAGCACGACGCCCTTCAGGTTGTTGAAATCGCTGAGGCTGTGGGGGTGGAGGCAACGCAGGCGGCTGCGGAACTGGATGCTCCACCCTATAGTTTCGGTGGACACGCCCTCCACCTCTTTGATAACCTCTTCCTCCTCTGAAGTCCCGTCTCCTTCTATTACTTGGGCCGGCTTCCATTACGTCCTCCGCAGGCCTCTTACTACATCCCAGGTGGTCCGCCTCCAATCTTTTCGCCATATCAATGATCTCCGCCAAGCTACCATCCGCTATAAACAAAAGGGACTGCCTTAGGGGATCTCGCAGCCCTTTATAGAAGCGCTTGGCATAACCTCTGTCATCCAACTCATAAGAGTCCGCAAACCTTGCGAGATGCTGGAATTCCCGCTGGTATTCTGTAACCGACTTTGATCCCTGCTTTAGTAGAAGGAACCTCTGCTCAAGCTCATCTCGGGCCGATGTAGGGATAAAGTGCTCCAAGAAAACCTCCGAGAATTCACTCCAACTTATCTCAGTGTAGATCCGGCCTTGGAAGGTAGAGCCCATGAGGGACTTCCACCACCTCTTCGCATGTAAGTCCAAGACGGACACTGCCAATGTTACTGCCATGTTGGCCGGGCAACGGATACCAGCCAACAACTCTTGTATCGTGTCTAGCCATTCCTCTGTACGTACGGCTGACTCCGTCCCAAGGTAGACGGGAGGGGAGAGAGCTCGGAAGGTGCTCAGCCAGTTGGAGCTCGGGGCCTGTTGTTGCACCGGAGCCTGCTGTGCCTTAAAAGCATCAAGAATGGCGGTGAGTGTTTGCCCCAACTCAGACTGTTGGAACTGAGTGGGTATGGGAGGGGTAGGAGTACCCCTCATCGGCTCAACATGCAGTGGAACCTACACGTACACGACAAATTTGTGGTCAGGTGGCTAAACTTAAGGTCAAAGTTGGACAAACTTAATGTGAATTACATATGGGCACACCACTGCTTCCGCTAAGTCAGGTTGTCCCCAAACTGACTAATCAAACGGGGGTGGCACCATTGTTGAATGACTTCTTAGTTGAGGATCGTGGCAAACTGATACCATTTGTAAGACCCCTCCTCCCGGATCCCAAAACACGGCACGAAGAGGGAGTCTTATGCCCGGAACAGCCGCCTTGCGGTAGCATTAGCACACGGGCTAACCTGTACCACAAGACGCCTATTCCGCCGGCTGAAACCATATCAATATATCATGCCAACCCAACCAAATAAATAAGCAAGAGAAGTCAAAATCCACACTAAGTATATAAAGTCCAAAACATCAATAATGAGAAGCTAAAACATGCTTCTACAAAATATCAGAGTACAGCTAATCATTGCCCAAACGGGCTACATCAGAGTAATAAAAATACTAACATCAGTAACAGACGGTATCGACGGCACCGTCACATCAGGCCCTGTCGTCCTGGCCTGGCTGTCCTGCTGCGTAGTCTGCGGCTGCTCTACCTGCGGCGTGACCTCCTAAAAGGAAGACGTAGCAACCGTTAGTCAAACGACTAAGTGGTTTCACATCCGCTCCCCCGGCGACTCCTCGGCACCGGGCGGAGAAAGAGAAACAAGGGTACAATATTTATAAGTGTATGACAGGTACAAACAGGTGGCAGTAGAGTAAGAGAAACAGTATCACTATCAGCATTTATATAAGAGCTACAAGTAAACTAGCAAGTATAAGTAAGAGCAGGAAGTAACTTAACTTATAAGAATGCCCATACAAACTTATAAGTTAAGGATCGGGTTACATAAAAGTAACTCATCGTATAAGAGTGCCCATACAAACTTATACGATGAGGATCTTGTTGTGCAATGTTATGAATGCTATGAATGCTATGCAATGACTCACCCATGCACACCCATGCAACTGCTATGTCGACACAGACTATAGTTCCCACTTTTCGAGCAGGTAGCTAACCTCTCAGGCATCAGCCGCCGTGGCCAGGCAGTGACAGTAGAACGAGCACTTCTACTACTAGGCGGGTATCACACTACTTCACCTAGGCCTCCGTACGCCTCAACGCTAAGAACACAACAGCGGAGCCCATGCGTACTATGGCCCAGCGGGGTCTTGGGTAGTTGTGCACCAAGAACACAGCCCGAACTGGCCTTGCGTGACCCGGAAGGGGCCTCGGAAGAAAGCACGAGGACACAGCCCAACCGTTCACATGGCCGGAGGGCCTCGGGACGTGAACACCGAGGACACAGCCCAACCCGACCAAGTCTAACTGCCAACTCCCGTCGGTGTGACGACTGGTGAGCCCGTAGACCTGCCACACTATCCTTAACCCAGGATTACGACACCGCGTGTCGACTCACACCACATGCACATACCACATCAACATATCATGGAAGGGGCCTCGGAAGTAAACACGAGGACACAGCCCAACCATCCATCCATACCTTACCTCAACACACCCAAAACAAGTGGCGGTCAACCCCGCACTTACATCCCTTCATAATACTACCCGTAGGGAGACGACGCTCTAAGTATTGGACTAACGAATTTCATTTCACCAATCGACATACACATGGCCATAGTTTAATCTGCTATATGTCATTCCATATGAACTCTACATAAGACTTATATGATGCGCATATGTTATAATCTATCAACATCTTATCAATTCGATTCGATTAAACATAAAGGGAACCATCCAAACCTCAAGACATCTTGCAATAAGAAATCAGTTGTATGCGTTCCAAATAATAAACACCATCATTCACAGTTCTTCGGTGATTAGCACAAATTATTTAATCTTGACAGAATTCCACCGACTCTAATTGCACTTTATATAAAACCAGAATTCTAAGTGTATCACTAATCTGGACAGCAACTTCGACCGGAGATTCCCGAAGCTACAGGAATCCGGTGGAGGCGTGTAACCCCTCGTTGTAAAGATCTTTTCATGATCTACAACTTTCATATTCAGGTCACAACCCAGATCTGACAATAACGCACTCGAAATCGGCTTCGAAGTTCGCTGCGCACAGAACACGATTTCTGTGTACAGGAAATTGCCGGACAGCAAACTCGATTAGGTTTTCCCGGGGCCACAGACATCACCTGAAGTCGTGCAACCACTCGTTGGAAAGGTATTTCCAAGGGCTACAACTTTCGTGTTTAGCAAAAAGCCCAGATCTGCCCCTACCCTACATGAAAATGGCATAGAAGATCGCTGCGCGCAGAATACAGATTCTGCGCGCATCTTAAAGGAAAATGAACGGCATCGGTTCGTCTTCCTCCTCAAGGCGATCGTCCCTAAATTTTCCAGAAATATTCTCCTCCCTTATTCAACTCAAAGGCCATAAACTCCTCACGAGACCAATCCACCATCGTCATATTGAAGAAAAGGGGAAGGGTTGAAGAGATCTAAAGTCTAGAACACAAGTTCTTAACATGGCCTAACCTAGAGATCTTCTCCTCTCCATCAAGACTCTCTTGAGTCGATGTCTCTCCTAAGGCATAACTATAGATCTAGCACCAAGGGAGAGGGTAGGAAACTCACGTTGGCTCCAGCGGTACCACCATTTCCGCCATGGATCGCGTAGTTCTCCTTGGCGGCATCTTCTCTTTCACGGCGATGGCGGATCTCCTTCGGTAGGACTTGCTCCTGCAGTTCTCCTCTCACCAGGAGCTCTCACAGGAAATAGGGGAAGGAAATGAGAATGAAAAACGGCTAGGGTTTCTCTGCCCCTTATATGCAAAATGTGACACGGGTAGGGACACGGCCGTGTCCTTACCCGTGTCCTGCCTGGCGAAACGGCAACAACAGTTTCCATGTCGGTTCAGTGTTTGACACGGGTCGGGGCACGCCGTGTCCCAACCCGTGTTCACATGACACGGCCGTGTGCCTGGCCGTGTCATTGGCCGTGTGCATCTTCAGTTACATCTCGACACTTCTCGTCGAGCTCAACTCGACGCACACGGGTAGGGACACGCCCGTGTCACTACCCGTGTCACTTAGTGTCGACCCCGCTCGACGATCTCGACACGGCTCGTCGAGATCATCTCGACGCACACGGGTAGGGACACGGCCGTGTCACTACCCGTGTCACTTGATCTCGACGACTCTCGACGATTCTCGACGATCTCGACACGGCTCGTCGAGATCATCTCGACGCACACGGGTAGGGACACAGCCGTGTCTCTACCCGTGTCACTTTTCTCTGCACTGATTTCTCCCCTTCTCCACAAGTGCAGCCCAATTCCCTGCACTTCTCAGGACTCGAGTCAACCCTCCTGACTCAAAACACACACACTAGGGGCCTAGAGCGATTTAGGACGTTACACCCGTGGGGTCCTATTTATAGGCAAATGAAAGGGGAGGGGGGGTCATATTTATACCCCACCCCTAGCGACTAGGTGACTTCTAGAGGAACTCGCACGGGCTGGGCGAGTATCTCGCCTAGTCGCCTACCTAGCGAGTATGCGATGGGGGCTCGTCTATACTCGCCTAGGCCTTCCGCGATCTTGAGTGTTGACTTTGACTTCTGTCTTGACTTGTTGACCTTAACTTCTGCTGACCTGTCTGTGGCAGGACCAACTCTCGACGAATACGTGTTGTACATCAGGGTTACACTTTATGACAAAAAGTATATATGAGTGCGGGGGGGGGGGGGGGGGGGGGGGGGGGGGGGAAATGGTACCCAGTCTGCGGCGGCAGGAGGGTGGCAGGCTTCGCCCGCCCCAACGGTTCTTAATAGCTTTAGTCTCGTGCGTGCAATGTTGTTGCTGGACAGTCACATTATTGGGTTATTTCGTAGTTGAGTAGGTAAAATTGCAATTTCACATTGCTGAGTAGGAGCCCTATTAAATTTATATGTTAAGGACATCTTTTCTATTCTAGGTTTAGGATCCCAACAAAAATTTAGACGGACGGTCATAATTTATTTGTGTGATCAAACGACTAAGATGTGATGATTTAGAATGATCGAACAGTCCAGATTGAGTGAATGGTACGTCATAGTTACATGGTATGCCAAGAAATGACTTCTTTATAAAATACACACACACACACACACATATATATATATATATATATTCTATATATAAAACAATATACATATATCTTGATGCACACCATATTTTAAGTTTTGACCATTGGATCTAATCAAATAAATCATATCCCTACATGAGAGAGAGGGGGAGGAGAGATAGGGAGAGAGAATAGGAGAGAGATGGCGGAAGGGAGAGGAGTAGGGGGTAGAGAGAGAGGGGAAGGAGAGAGAGAAAGGGAGAGAACATGAAGAGAAAGTGGACAAGAAATTAATATTTTTACGTTAAAACGTAAATTTTTTTATAAAATAAAAATTGTAATACCGATTTATATTTTTTACGGTCATTTTGATTACTCATATGTTTATATTGCGAGCGTTGCCTGCCTTGATGCGGGCGCAGCCCGCAACGACGCATCGAGCAAGGCCGAGGCTCGTATGGAGTCAGGTGAAGCCCATGCGGAGGCAGACGAAGCCTGCTTAGATGCGACCGAAGGCCCCCCGAGAGCATCGAGCATAAGCGTAGCCCGTGCGAAGATGCTCGCAAGGGCTACGCCCGTGCTCGATGTTATCGGGCGGTATTCGCCCCATCAAGAGGGCTTCGCCCGTGCTTGATGCTTCAGGTGGTTTTCGACTGCATAGAAACGGGCTTCGTCCGTTTCCACGCAATCCACCATCTCGGCGCCGCACCCGCTACTTGTGGCCAACCAGAGCAAAATCAAATAACCATAGGGCTCCAGGGGCCGTGAGTGGAAAGTGCGACGCCGAGATGATGGATTGCGTGAAAGCCCGCCTGATGTGGCCGAAGGCCGCCCGAGAGCATCGAGCATGCGCGTAGCCCCGTGCAAAAATGCTCGTATTAAATATAATCATATAATAATATAAATATAATATGATAGAATAATATATAATAATATAATATAATAAAAATAAAATTAAAACTTAGGACTTATGCATTAAATTAAAGCCCCGTGAGGAGGAGGGCTGCACGGGAATAAAATGAGGAGGAGGAGGGGGGTTGGCCAACCGCTAGACACCGGCAGGGGTAGGCCGGAGGCGAACCGGCAGTGTCACTGCCGGCGGTGGTCCTGCCCGTGAGTGTCAGTGCGCGCGCGCGTGCACACTCACACACACACCCACACACACACCCACACACCCACACGCACGCGCACACGCACGCGCACACGCACGCGCACACGCACGCGCACACGCACGCACACCCGCACCCGCACCCGCACCCGCACCCGCACCCCGCGCACCCCGCACCCCCGCACCCCCGCACGCACCTTCGCACGCCCCCGCACGCACCCGTGCACGCACCCGCGCACGCACGCACCCGCGCACGCACACACACGCACACACGCATACACGCACAAGGGGAACGACGTCGCTCCGTTCTCGCCAGAAAACTTCTGAACTCGCACTAACTTATGAAGTTGCTTGTCTTCAAATGAATCTTTGAGGGTCTTTTTATTATTTTCTGGAGTGATGTGCTGGTAGTTGCGTTGGACTGAGTCTGGAGTTGGCAAACGACGTCGCTTCATTTCGGTCAGTTGGATCATCAATTTTTATGAAATGGCATACGTGCCCCTCAGGACGTCCGGGCGACCCGGGCAAGTTGCCTAGCGGCGACGGGCGCGCGGGCGAGGGAGGTGCGTGTTGCCGCGCCCGCAGCGTGCGCGTGCTGGGTTCTATGCGGCGTCTATGCGAGCTTGGTTCTGCTCCCTTTTCGGGCGATTTCAGATCCTTTGGGAGGCCGCGACCTGCGTGCGCACGGCTTGCTTGATTGGATCGTAATGCTTGAATATTTTTGATCGAACTCGTAACAATGTGACTCACAGATTTTCAAGAGAAACCCCACTGTGTGTCAGGATATTTTGTGGTGGGACAATGAGTGGCAATTGATATTGCGGCCCTAAAAAGCAAATAAATAAATTTAGGTGATTGTTAACCGCAACCCGTTCCTTTACTAGTCGCACCCCAAAATCCCTCAATTTTTTGCGTCTTTTCGAAATACGCCTTGTACACGCAATATCAGGAAAAATGTTCAACACGAAAGTTGTAGATATCGACGAGATCTGCAAGTTTCGTGTTGATCATTTTTCCTAAAAATGCATGTACAAGACGTACTTTGGAAATATGATCAGGTTTTACGTCTTTTCAAAATACGCCGTGTACATGCAATTTCAGGAAAAGTGTTCATCACGAAAGTTGTAGATCTCGTCGATATCTACAACTTTCGTGTTGAACACGTTTTCTGAAATTGCATGTACAAGACGTATTTTAAAAAGGCGCGAAAAATTAGGAGATTTTGGGGTGCGACTAGCCAATTACGGGTTGCTGTTAACAATCACCTAAATTTATTAAAGAGAAGGAAAATATAAATCTTTAAAAACAATAAATTAAATGTTTAAAATATAGAAGAGACTAGAGAGTAGAGATCATGTAATAAATCAGGTCAATACACGGTGCCGGTGTTGATACCTGCTCTTTAACACAGTTGCAGCCTTTATTCAGAAGACTAGAAGCGCACGTTGCTGTTTCGGTAACCCATGAACCCACCCGTTGGCCACGTAATCCACGATGCTTCTTAAAGAAGACACGTGGCCACATGCGGCGATGCTCTGATATGTATAATAATTACGGTAACACTTCCCGGTCTTTCTGTCCCAAGTTCAACATTAGGTGCAGCATTCCTACTTCCTCTGCATTCCCCACCGGGAAGGAGCAGAATGTGGAATTTTGGACCCCTTTCCCTTCTATAAAACCCTAATCTCCTCCTCCATCCGAAGACTCTCTGAGAATCTGAGGCAGGTTTCTGAGGATCTGGATTAGAGGTTACACGGAATGGATGGAGAAGCTGCGGCTGGAGTGGACGGCGGTAAGGGCGGGAGGAGGAGAGTCCAGCCTTCATCAAATCATCGGGTTATAAGTTGCTTCCGGTTGGCCGGCAACAGTGGGGACAAGCCGGCGGTGGACGGCGGAGATGCTTCACGGCCTATGCCGACGCATCTCGTGGTCACGATTAATGGGATCATCGGAAGGTTCAGTCATCTTTCTTATTCTTGAAACTAGGATTTTATTTTTCATGTCAATGAAGGAATTATCGTTTGTAGTAGGAAGGATGTGACATTTTTTTGGTTTCCTCTAATTTGGAATATGTTCTTCTCCTTCTTCCCCTTTTAATAAGCGGGAAAATTGGTCTTGGGTTGATTCTGCTGCTTAGGCTGGGAAGGAGGGAAGCAATATAAGAAACAATAGCTGCAATATTTTAAATTCAAATTATTGATTTTAAGGCTTAATATTCCCATTTTATATATACCATACATGATTAGGCCCCCATTGTGGTATTTGACACAGAGCACTCATAAAGCTTACCGCTCAGGCTGGAGCAAAGCTTTTTCTTACTCATAACTCGTTGCAACTTCTTTTCCAGCTTTTGCCTTACATGCATTTAGTAGGTGCAATGATAGTACTGAAATCTTTATTAAGCTACCTTTGGAATGTCAGCAGCCCATCAAAGCTTCATGTTTTTTTTCTTGCATCTTACCACTATGTTAGGGTTGGAAGAATTGATCCATCGGTCTCAGCTTCTCCCATGGAGTTTAACGGCGAAGATTGATCCAGCACAAAAGAGACCGTACAAATACCCTGGCTTCACAATTAATTCAGCAGGGGCAGAGTAGAAAAGGCGTGCTTCACAATTAATTCAGCAGGGGCAGAATACAAAAGATAACTCCAACGGATGGGATTCATCATTGACCGGATCAAGGGTGCAGCTTAATTCAATCAAGGGAGCAGTTTCTACAGCCGCCAGATTCCAGCAAGGGTCCTGATTTACTAGCCGTTAGGTTATTAGATATCTAGAGTATTACCGAACTAATGTAATTAAAGCTATAAATAGCAGTACTTAGTTGTAAAGTTTTTTTTCATGGAATGAATAGAAATGGTTTTTAATTCATCTGTTTTCCTTCCTCAATCGTCTCCTCCTCCTCCTGCCACCGCCTAGGCATTCTTCTTCTCAATCTCCCTCCTCCTCCGGCCAACTTCTTGGCTTTCTTTATCCCCCCACCTTACCTCAGTAGCGGGATCGTAACATTTTGGTGCTCTCGTTGAGAGAATCACAACATTCGATCCCTCTAATCAAGATGAGCGACGGACTCCGTTCCATTACGGAACTCAAGACCGCCCTGCAAACCGAGCAGGTCAATCGAACAACTCAAATGGAAGAAATGCATCAAAGAATCATCACAGATTTGACACAGCAAACGCTTCGGCTCCAACAGCAATTTACAGCCGAATTACAAACCAAGGAGAACATATTAGCCAGGCAAATTATGGAGATTAAGGAAGCTTCGGCCGATCAGATTACCGAGCAAATGACGGCACTTAGGCGAGATATGATTTTGCAGTTTGAGAACCTCCATAGGACGATGGGGACGGGAAAACAGACTGATCACATTGTGCCCCCCATTATTGAAGAGGCACAAAGTAATCAACGAATTCCAGAACCATTTCAAGGATTGGCGGCACCTGGAATTCTTGGAGCGGCTCCACCGTCACCACAAACCCAGGTAGTTTCTAACCATCATAGCAAACTGGAAATTAGTTGCCCCAGATTTTCGGATGGGGATCCTACCGACTGGCTATACGAGCTTCGTCGATATTTTGAATTTAACAAAATAAGAGTTCAAGATTATCTTTTAATCGCTTCTTTTCATTTAGATAAACCCGCTTCTAAGTGGTATCAAGCAATCATTAAGGACCACCCAGCACTCACCTTTCCACTGTTTGTAGATGCAATACAAAAACGATTCGGGCCGTCTTTATATGTGAGGCCAGCCGGATTATTAACAAAACTACAACAAACTACAACGGTAGCACAATTTAAAACTAAATTTGAGGAATTAATTGCAAAAGTGCCTGGATTACAACCACAATTTATTGCAGACATGTTTGTTTACGGTCTTAAAGAAGAAATTAGGGGGCCCGTACTTTTAGCTAGACCGACTGAAATCCATGATGCCTATTCGATTGCCAGAATGTATGAGGACCAGCAGAATAGGAATCATAGGAGTCGTTTCCCCACGTTTTCTTCCCAATCAGCGAGAAACGTGGAACAAAACAGGGGTACTAATATTAATTACAAACCTAAATTCCCTCCCATTAAAAGACTGACGCCAGCCGAGTTACAAGCCAAACGAGAGAAGGGATTATGCTACAATTGCGACGAGAAATATCACATGGGGCATAAATGCAAAGGAAAAGGGGCGTTACTGTATTTAGTAGGCACTGAGGAAGAAGAAATTGAAGAAGATATAGAAATTGAAACAACCTCAGAGGAGACACCATCAGCCATGGTTTGTTTACAATCTCTGATAGGACTACTACCAGATCATGGATTGAGAATGACTGGTTATATAAATAATAAACCCTGAGAATTATTGATAGATGGGGGAAGCACGCACAATTTCATATCTACTAGGATGGCTGACTTCCTTAGAATCCCAATTCAACCAGTTAATAACTTCTCAGTATTCATGGGAAATGGGTCAACTGAGACATGTAAAGGAAAGTGCAAAGACACCACGCTGCTCATTCAGACCCACCAATATGTCGTACATTTGTACGTATTGGATATAGAAGGCGCGGACCTCATTCTGGGACAAAGTTGGTTGAGAACCTTAGGTCCCGTAACAATGGACTACACTCAGCTCACCATATCTTATTCAGGAAACTTAGGTCCAGTCTCCTTGGTGGGGCATCAAAAGGAGTCCCAGTTGGGTCAGGTCTCATCATCGCAGCTTATGCGAATGGTGGCACTAAAACCATCCACAATGTGTTTATTAATCGCAAAAGGAAAACCGGACAAAAAAAAAGAAACATTGACTTTAAAAGATGTAAGAGAGAGTCTTCCAGAAGAATTCCAAGGCTTACTTTCAGATTATTCACACTTATTCGAAGAACCAAAATGTTTGCCTCCTCCACGAGAAATTGACCACAAGATCAATCTCCAAAGTGAAGCCCCAGTCCCAAATTTACGACCATTTCGATACCCATATCACCAAAAGAATGAGATAGAAAAAATGGTGATCGAGATGCTTAGCAACGGGCAAATTCGACCAAGTACTTCTGTATTCAGTTCACCCGTCCTTTTGGTTAAAAAAAAAGATGGCTCGTGGAGATTTTGTGTCGATTATCGAGCACTTAATAAGATAACAATAAGAGATAAGTTTCCCATACCAACGATTGACGAGCTACTGGATGAATTATATTTAGCCCGTTTTTTCTCAAAACTAGATTTACGGTCAGGATACCACCAAATCAAAATGGCTGAACCGGACATTCATAAAACAACATTTAAAACTCATCAGGGGCACTACGAATTTCTAGTAATGCCCTTTGGATTAACAAACGCTCCATCAACCTTTCAAGCCTTAATGAATACCATTTTCCAGCCATTCTTACGTAAATTCGTGGTTATATTCTTTGATGACATCCTGATTTATAGTGCATCACAGGAGGAACACTTAGAACATCTTAAACTGACATTACAAGTATTAAGAGAAAACAAATTATATGTCAAATTATCTAAATGTTGTTTTCTAAACTCGGAAATAGAATTCTTGGGACATACGATTCACCAAGGAATGGTATGCCCCAACAAAAACAACATTGAGGCAATTGAACGTTTCCCAATACCAAAGAACCAAAAACATATTCGAGCTTTCCTAGGTTTAACGGGATACTATAGGAAGTTCATCCAGAACTATTCAAAAATAGCTTATCCTTTGACAGAATTATTAAAGAAAAATTCATTTGCATGGACCATCAAAACCCAGGAGGCCTTCGACAATTTAAAAGAAAAACTCGTATCCTATCCCATTCTAGCACTACCAAATTTTTCGGAAGAATTTACGATAGAAACAGACGCCTCTGGAACCGGTATAGGGGCAATTCTGAAACAATCCCAAGGCACCATAGCATATTTTAGCAAGAAATTGTCACCCATGTTGCAGAGGAAATCAACATACATAAGGGAGTTGTATGCCGTCACCACTGCGGTGGCAAAATGGCGGCAGTATTTACTGGGTCACCGGTTTAAAATTTTAACAGATCATCAAAGTTTGCACCACTTGCTAACCCATCAAATACAAACACCAGAACAACAATTTTTTCTTTCAAAATTAATGGGATATGACTTTAGTATCCAATACAAAGCAGGAAAAAATAATCAGGCCGCTGACTCATTATCACGAATACCAGAAAATTTAGACTATGCAGCCAATATGAACCTGCAAATGGTTACTACCCCATATTCCACATTACTAGAAGGACTAGCAAACGATTACCAAAATGATGATTTTGCAAAAGTAATAACAAGAGAACCACTAAAGTACCCAGCATGGCAGCAACAAGGGAGTTACATAACATATAAGCACAGAATATATATCCCTGATCATTCTCACATTAAGAAAAAAATTATTGAAGAGGCTCATTCTAGTCTATGGGGAGGGCATTCGGGCATAAAGGGGACCTTGTATAGACTTAAATCCCACTTCTACTGGAGACAAATGAAAGAGGAGGTTACGGAATACATACAACAATGTGATATTTGTCAAAGAGCCAAGACTCCCAATCACTTACCCTATGGGTTGTTACAACCCTTACCAACCCCACAAAGGCTATGGGCAGATATCACAATGGACTTTATTACGGACCTTCCCAGCTCAAAGGGATATACTATTATATTAGTAATTGTGGATAGATTCTCTAAAGCAGCCCATTTCTCTCCACTTAAACACCCTATTTCAGCTCCCGTGGTAGCAAATGAGTTTTGGAATTGTGTGGGTAAACTACACGGTATACCTGAGACTATCATAACCGATAGGGATAGTATTTTCCTAAGCAACTACTGGGTGGAGTTCTTCAAACAGCAAGGAACCACTCTCCAATACAGCTCCTCTTATCACCCCCAAACCGATGGATTAACAGAAAGGGTTAACAGGAGCTTAGAACAATATTTACGAATTTATTGTCATGAAAATCATAATAAATGGTCTATGTACTTAAATTTTGCTGAATATCATTATAACACTTCTTACAATTCTTCGACCAACATGACCCCATTTGAGGTTATGTTTGGTCGGCCTCCCCCTGGTCTGTTTAATTTTTGTGCAGGTACAACAACCAACGAAGCAGTAGAGAACACATTCAAGACCAGAGAAGAGATAATACATTGTCTCAAAGATAATCTAGCAAAATCTCAGCAGAAAATGAAAAGCCAAGCCGATAAGAAAAGGAAAGACATAAAACTGGAAGTTAACGATTGGGTGCTGTTAAAATTACACCCTTACCGGCAACTCTCACACACCAGACCGAAGGGCAGAAAACTTGGGCTAAAATATTACGGTCCATATCAGGTGGTCGAGGTCATCGGGGAAGTGGCGTACCGCCTTCTCCTTCCTCCCACATCTAAGATACATCCCGTGTTTCATGTTTCCATGCTCAAACCCTACATAGGAGACCCACACATACAAATGGTTGAGCTTCCGGAACACAGCCAGGAGAATAATCCAGTGCATCAACCATTAGCCATCATCAACACAAGGCGAATCATGCGGCAGGGTCAAGAAATATTACAAGCTCTCGTTCAGTGGCAAGGTTTAGCCCCTGCAGACAGTACATGAGAAGATTTACAGGATTTAATAGACAACCCCCAACTTCAAGAGGCTTTCCATCAGCAAGCAGCAGCACAGTGGCCCGAAATCGCAAATCTCACATGGTCAAGGAAAAAAACTAGAACCAGAAGAGGAGCACAACCAAACAGTGGTGAAACAGAAAAAACAAAACTGCCAACTTGGGGAAAACAAAAGGCACGGCAACATAACAGGAAAAAAAAAATCATCACATGACATTTTTCAGATCCAGTTGAGAAACAACGAAGGGGACGAGGAGTTACCACAGTATCACAGTTCCACAGTTGAAACAAAGGGTTGCAGCCCTCAGACTTTTTTCCCTCCTCAGCCCGTCATCATCGCTGCCATCGCCGATGTTTCAACAGGGATCCATGGTAGTGAAGAGCCCGATCCTCCAACGCCAGCAGCAGATTTACCACCAGCGACGATTTCATTCCAGCTACAAGAAAGACGAAGGAGTGGAAACAACAAGAGCACTGCGGACAGTGCTTTTAAAGGGGACGACAATGTTAGGGTTGGAAGAATTGATCCATCGGTCTCAGCTTCTCCCATGGAGTTTAACGGCGAAGATTGATCCAGCACAAAAGAGACCGTACAAATACCCTGGCTTCACAATTAATTCAGCAGGGGCAGAGTACAAAAGGCGTGCTTCACAATTAATTCAGCAGGGGCAGAATACAAAAGATAACTCCAACGGATGGGATTCATCATTGACCGAATCAAGGGTGCAACTTAATTCAATCAAGGGAGCAGTTTCTACAGCCGCCGGATTCCAGCAAGGGTCCTGATTTACTAGCCGTTAGGTTATTAGATATCTAGAGTATTACCGAACTAATGTAATTAAAGCTATAAATAGCAGTACTTAGTTGTAAAGTTTTTTTTCATGGAATGAATAGAAATGGTTTTTAATTCATCTGTTTTCCTTCCTCAATCGTCTCCTCCTCCTCCTGCCACCGCCTAGGCATTCTTCTTCTCAATCTCCCTCCTCCTCCGGCCAACTTCTTGGCTTTCTTTATCCCCCCACCTTACCTCAGTAGCGGGATCGTAACACACTAGCAGCCAATGCTTCACTTTCCTTGGGTCCCTTCTTCTTTTTGCAGTTCATCCACAAAACTGTGTTATGCAATCGGACCGAGTACCGCGGTAGCGCAACAGAATTAAATCGAGCAAAAACAATCACGCAAAATAAAAAACCACAGAACGAGATATCCAAGCACACAGACGACACAAAAATTTACGTGGTTCGGAGAGAAGCTCCTACATCCACGGGGAGAGCGCGCCGGAGATGATCCACTATAAGGTATGGAGGTACAGATTACAATAGTGACCGTAAGGTCGAGCAATGAAGAGAAAACCGAAAAGGTGAAAACGGACTATCGCCTGCGATAGTGATGTCGCCGGGCGATAGTGGTACTGTTCACCTCCTTTGCGGAATCGCCGCCTGGACTGCACGCCTGAAGCCGACCACGCCTGGATTCGGCCGCCTGATGTCGCCGCGCCGCCTGGGATCACCTCCGCTGCCTGGAACCACCGCGGGAGACTGGCCTGATGTCGATCCGACTGGATTCGACCGGATGCCGCTCCGATAGCTCCGCCTCGAGTCGTCCGCCTGGAGTCGCCCCCCTTGCGCACCTGCTGCCGCCGTCGCCGGCTGATGCCGCTGGAATGAGAACGGTGGGTGGCTAAGAACTCCTCTTCGGATCGCTGTAGGTGTTGGGATTATTTGAATCATAGCCTCCCCTCCATTTTATAGCACAAGAGAGGGTTGGACATTCCATGTTTGGCGAGCACAAAGGGGGAAAGGCAGTCTGGAGAATAATCTCCCTTGATGAACTTCCTAAAAAAGATTTGGCCTGGATTAGGAAAAAGGGAATCCCACGGATTGGTGACATGGCGCAATCCTAACGGTCCGGGCGCGAATAGGTGTCACAATCTAACAATCTCCACCTTGACGCCTCACGCGACAGACTCCACCTGAAACTTGGATCTCCTCCCTCCGGCAAACTACCCCCTCTCCCTGGGGTTTCCACGATCAGCACGCACAGATATGAGCCAAGTCAAGGCAGTGCTTGAACTTGACTCCGGTCAACGGCTTGGTCAACATGTCTGCAATGTTATCCTCAGTGTGCACCTTTAGTAACTGAATATCTCCACCAGCAACGAACTCTCTCAACTTATGTTACCACACATCAATGTGTTTTGTCCTGGCATGATAGACCGGGTCTTTGGCCAGACAAATCGCACTCTGACTGTCACAGTGCAGCTTCACCGCTTCCTGAGAAATCCTGAGTTCTTTGGCGAGACCTTTGAGCCAGATAGCTTCCTTCGCAGCTTCCACTGCAGCAATGTACTCAGCCTCTGTCGTAGATAAAGCCACAATGTCCTGCAGAGTGGCTTTCCAACTGATGGGGCCCTCATCACAAAGGAAGATGTACCCGGAGGTAGATCTTCTTCGGTCGAGGTCGCCCGCATAGTCGGAATCAACGTAGCCCTCTAGGACTTTAGAAACTCCGCTCTTCTTAAACAGCAGACCGACGTTTTTCGTTCCGTTCAGATATCTTAGAATCCACTTGACTGCTTCCCAGTGTTGTCGCCCCGGATTCCCCATATATCTGCTGACTACGCTCACAGCCTGAGCGATATCTGGTCTGGTACAGATCATGACGTATATCAAGCATCCTACCGCACTAGCGTACGGTACCCCGAGCATCTTTTGTCGTTCTCCCTCTGTGTCTGGACACTGCTGTGACGATAATCTAAACTGTTGCCCGAGAGGGGTTGAAACAGGCTTAGATTCAGTCATATTGAACTTCTCCAGAACCTTCTGAATGTACCCTGTCTGAGAAAGCCAAAGCATGCCCCTCTTCCTATCTCGCTTGATTTCCATGCCAAGGATCTTCTGTGCTTGACCCAGATCCTTCATTTCAAACTCAGCTTGCAGTTTCTGCTTCAAAGACTGGATCTCCTGAGCTGACTTGCACGCAATCAGCATGTCGTCGACGTATAGCATCAGAATCAGAACGTCGTCGTTTGCCAGGAACTTGTAGTAGGTGCAGCTGTCGTACTGGCTCCTGCTGAATTCTTGTGAAACCATGAACGTATCAAATCTCTTGTTCCACATTCTTGGAGCCTGCTTCAGACCGTAGAGGGACCTTCTTAGTTTGCACACCTTCTTCTCGTCACCGGGTTGTACAAACCCTTCAGGCTGCAAGATGTAGATCTCCTCTTCCAAGTTGCCATGAAGAAATGCCGTTTTCACGTCCATCTGCTCTAGCTCCATATCGTACATTGCCACCATCGCAAGAAGCACCCGTATGGAGCAGTGTTTTACCACGGGTGAGAATATTTCATCAAAATCGACACCCTTCTTCTGCGCGAACCCCTTGGCAACGAATCTGGCCTTGTATCTCCACTGGTCTTTGCCGGATGTAGATTCCTTCTTCCTGAATATCCATTTGGAACTGATTGCCTTTGCCCCTTTGGGCAGACGAACCAAGTCCCAAGTCTGGTTTTTACGAAGGGACTCCATCTCTTCTTCCATAGCTGCTTTCCACTGAGAACTCTCTCTACTCTCTACAACTTCTTTATAAGATCCAGGATCTGTGGAGATCACCTGAAAAGCGTACACTACCGTGTCCTGTAGCCTGAGAGGCAGTCTGACCTCTCTCCTTGCCCTTTCTCTAGCAATAGAGTACGGCTCTGCTTCCGTAGGTTGCACAGCATCAGCACATGAAGTTTGATGGATGACACCAAATTCGATGCAGAGATTGGAGAAGGTGCGACCCGTATACTCGCGAGCATTATCAGTGTGAATGACTTTGAGAGGGGTGGCGAACTGCGTACGCATCTCAAGTAAAAAGACGCGAAATACAGAAGTAAGTTCAGTTCGATCATGTAATAAATAGAGCCACGTGGTACACGAGTAATCGTCAATGAACGTGACAAAATAGCGAAAGCCAAAAATACTGGGGACGCTATAAGGACCCAATACATCAGAATGAACTAAAGATAGATGAGTACTACTCCTGGTACAGACAGTGGGGAAAGAGGAACGATGTTGTTTGTCGTAGATACAAGATTCACAAGAGAACTCCCGGAAAGAAACATCAGGAAGAGCCCGCTTGAGAACCGGAAGGGGAGCATGCCCAAGGAGGCGATGCCAATCAACAGTGGAGACGGCGAAGAGAACAGTAGGTGGAATATCCAAGATGTACAGCCCATTCAACAGCTGTCTCTTACCAATGGTACTCCGGGTGCGGCGATCCTGCATAAGAAATGAAGACGGTGAAAGGGTAATGCAACAATCAAGGTCGTGTGTGAGACGACTAACAGATAATAAATTGAAAGGAGACCCCGAAACGTGAAGACCCGATGAAAGAAAAAGGTGCGGCGTAAGCTGAAGAGCGGCGGATCCAGAGACTGGTAGGGTGTCACCGTTGGCCACAGTGATGCAAGCAGGATGAGACGTCTGTAGGTACTCTGTGGGCTTCTGGGAGGTAATATGGTGAGTAGCGCCGGAATCAACGATCCAGCAAGGATTATGAGAGACAGGTTATACCTTCCGCAGAAGAGGACGCAACAGAGCCGGAGGAGCGGCTGAGGGCACCCTGAAGCTGTTGAAGTTGGGTACGGAGCTCATCGAAGTCTTGGCGGGTAGTAGTAGCTGGATCAGTGGCAGAAGACCCGGTAGGAGGCGGAGCAGCAAATATAGTAGCAGTAAGATGGGGAGGTAAGCCATGCTTGCGGTAGCAGGTAGCTTCAAGATGATTATCCCGGCCACAGTAGGTGCATTTCATAGAAGAGCGACCACCACGTCCTCGTCCCCGAGACGGGGGTCGACCCCTCCGAGTGGAAGATCCACGAGGAGGGGTCGAAAGGAGAGGCTGCTGAAGAAGAGCCGGGGCAAAAACAGGAGGAGCCTCAGAGGGAGGCGTGACTTTTAGCAGCATGGAGCAGACATCAGACAGGGAAGGAGTTGTGGCGGATGATAGAATCTGGGCCCGAATACTATGCAGGTGGGGAGGAACTCGGGACATCATCATGGCGATGGAGACAACTTCTTTCTGGTTTCGTTGAGTGGTTAGATCGGTAGTAGGAGGCTGATGTTGAATCCAAGCCTCTGCCAAACTCTTGGCCTTAGCCACAAATGAGAGCATATCACCAGGAGCACCCGGGGTAAGATTCTGAAGATCGGAAATGATATCATATAGGTATTGTAGGCTGTCATGGCCAGAGTAAAAAGCGTGAAGCTCCTCCCACATGGACTTAGCCGTGTCATGATACATGGCCATCCTGTAGGGCTCGAGATCCATAGAGTTGAGAAGCCAGAACTGGACCCGACCATCATCGCGAAGCCAGTCATCGGAGGGAGCAGTTGGAGTAGCGCGGGTCAAGTGGTGAATAAGACCCTTCGTCTGCAGAACACGGCGAACCGAGTGAACCCACTCGACGAAATTCCTTTTGCCAGTTAGGGAGATGGTAGTAATCCGTAACTCATCACGGAGTTCGGAAGCCGGGGCAACCGCATGGGCGGGTGGAGCAGAAGTAGCAGCGAAATTATCGGAAGGCATGTGCGGCCTGCAGAAGAGACCGGACGGTTAGAATAGGCAGTCGCTCGGTCTCGGTGGACACACCAACGATCAGGAGATCGCGACCAGAGTGCGACTAGGGAGAAGCCGGCAGAGAAGATAGATGTACGGTCTCGGCGGGTACACCAGCGACAAACGAGATTGCATGTATGATGCGGCTATGGACAGAGAGGAGAACGCTAGCTGCGGGAAGGCAAGACCGCAGCGAGCAGAAAAGGCAAGCGGCGAGCAGGAGAGCGGGTCGCGACGAGCAAGTGAGCAGGTCGCGGCGAGCAGGTCGCGGCGAGCAGGAGGCAGGTCGCGGCGAGCAGGAGGCAGGTCGCGGCGAGCAAGTGAGCAGGTCGCGGCGAGCAGGAGGCAGGTCGCGGCGAGCAGGAGGCAGGTCGCGGCGAGCAGGAGGCAGGTCGCGGCGAGCTGGAGGCAGGTCGCGGCGAGCTGGAGGCAGGTCGCGGCGAGCTGGAGGCAGGTCGCGGCGAGCTGGAGGCAGGTCGCGGCGAGCAGGAGGCAGGTCGCGGCGAGCAGGAGGCAGGTCGCGGCGAGCAGGAGGCAGGTCGCGGCGAGCAGGAGGCAGGGCGCGGCGAGCAGGAGGCAGGGCGCGGCGAGCAGGAGTCAGGTCGCAACGAGCAGGAGAGCAGGTCGCAACGAGTAGTAGGAAAGCAGGTCACGGCGAAAGAACGCGAGCGGCAAACGGAAGAGGCCGTGAGTAGAGAACTCGAGCGGTCACAAGAAAAATCCGCGAGTTAGAGAACTCGAGCGGTCAGGAGAAGAATCCGCGAGTTAGAGAAGTCGAGCGGTCAGGAGAAGAATCCGCGAGTTAGAGAACTCGAGCGGTCAGGAGAAGAGTCCGCGAGTTAGAGAACTCGAGCGGTCAGGAGAAGAGTCCGCGAGTTAGAGAACTCGAGCGGTCATAAGAGAAATCCGCGAGTTAGAAAACTCGAGCGGATTAGGCAGAGAGGAAGCCGTGAGTGAGAGAGCCCACAACGGACAGCAGATTGGAGAGGTCGCAATGGTAGAAAGAACCCGCGCGGGTAGAGAAAGAAAGGAGAAGGTGGATCCACGTGAGAGAGGATTATAAAAGGAGAGGTGGTAGGAAGGAAGAGGTGGAAGCCACGAGAGAAGTAGAGGTGGAGGCAGGTAGAACAGAGGCCGCAAGAGTCCGCGGCAAGGGGTGGCCCCACGGACAAGCAAGGAAGATAGGCGGCTAGAAATGGGCTAGTCCGGATACCCAAGGAGGAGACCGGTTGCCTCTGATACCATGTAAAGAGAGATCTCCAATCCCGTATATACTCTATTGAATGAATAGTTACAAGTATACATACGCTTATATAAGAGAAGAATGAAGAGAGAAATCTTAATACATGATGTGGGACTAATACAAGGAGAGAGAAAGGAGAAAAACATGGACCCTTAATTGGGCTTTTCTAACACTTATGATTGTTTTAGTTAACAAAATTATTAGGAGGTTTATTGCAAATGTGTCCTTGGGCCATGAAAGGGGGTGGAAGGTATCTATTTTATCCTCTCATCTTCAGTTCTCCTCCTCTAGGAATAGGGCTTTGATAGATCTCCCGCGAGCTCTTGATATGAAGACGACTCCTTGGGGGAATCCTGATGTCCTCCTATTTACATATGTAGTCTTATGACATTGTGATAGTTGTGTATGCCACTCCCGTCTATATAAGGGAGTGGTAATGAGTGTTTTAGGGAATCTTTGGATCATTAGGTATTCTGACTCTGTTGGAGAGCACTCTTAGAGATTGTCTCAAGCTTATCTCAATATCACGTGTCTTCATTCACATTAATCAACTTATATTGTTCGACGATAGTGTAAGCTATCCGCTTCCTGCTTGTGCAGTAGAGACAAGATAAATTCATCATTCTTGCATCCATGATGGTGAAGCCCATCGGGGTTCATAACAGGTCATTGAATGAAATTATAAAATTACATGGGTTAATGAATTTTAGAGATCCACTAGCATGACTGGATTTATGTGTCAGGTGCTCATTGAGTCATCAGTTGTTCATAATGATATTTGTTGCAAGTTGCTTTGATGATGCCTTTGTACTACAATTTTTACCCAACATAAAAATAATAACAACAACAACAACACTCAAGCCTTTATCCCACTATAGCGGGGTCGGCTACCCAACATAAAAATAAAAAAGGAAAAAAATCTCGTGTTGCAATTTCTATAGATTAAGAACGTGCAAAGGGTTTAAGTAATTTCTGAATGCATATTTTTTCATAGGTCGTTATTATAATTGTCCATTCAAAAGTTGATTTTGCACCAATGTGAACTAAATTTCTATTGGAATGTATAGTTTTCATTTTAGTTACTAAATTTGAAACTCATCGTCTGCATGTCTAGACTACTTATTATAAGCTCACACTTCTATGTTAAAGCATTTACAAATTTAGTGAACATTCTTTGATTTTCTTTTAACTAACAAATTTTCCTTTATATGCAGTGCTGACAATTGGAGATTTGCAGCAAAGCAATTTGTGAAAAGATATCCCAAAGATGTTATTGTACATTGTGAGCTACTGGTCCCTGAAGCCCTAAGTATTTACCAACTCTTTATTATCTCCTCTAAACGATGAAAAATTTTCAGTGTAAAAAAGCAAGTTAATAGTTTATTATTCAGAGTGTCTCGATTTTTCAAAAGAATGCTCACCATAGATGAATACACTATTTTTATTTCCCGACTTTCCGATATTCTTTTCTGTTAATCTTCAGTAAGATATCAAAATAGGTACGTACTGTTTTGGTATACTACATCTAAGTAATGATTGTTAGAAGGCTGGTCTAAGTTTACCAGCATATTAATGTGGGGACAGGGACACCCATCAACCCAAAAAACTCATGGATAAGGGCCCCTATTAGTATATTTGGAACAACTCTTGTTTCACTTTCGATTTAGGACTATTCTCCACTCTTATGTGCATTTTAGCAATGAGTAGAATGATCATTGTTAGAAAAGCCCATGTAAAGAGCCCATTATTGAGCCCAATTTTTTTCTCCTCTCCTCTTTAGTCCCACATCATGTATAGGATTGATTCTCTCTCCTTCTTCCTCTTATATATTTGTATTCTCTCCTTGTATTTACACACATAAGAAATATACATAAATTTTCGAGCTCTTTCTACATGGTATCAGAGGGACCGATGCTCCTTGGGCGGCCTCTCTTTTCTTAACCGCCTACTTTGTGCGGCCTCCTGCGGCCTGCAACATCTGTCTGCTCCTCTCCCTTAGCCGCTCGGCTAACTGCGGCCTCTATCTCTGATTCCGCTCCCTCTTCCTCTCTGTGGTTCCACCCTCCTCCTCGGGCTTCTTATTGCCTCCTTCCTCTCTGACCAGTGGGGTCCACTTCTCCCAGCTGTTCTCACTCAGTCCGCTGCGGGCTCCTCTTATCCGCTGCGGGCTCTACTCGTCCGTTGCGGGCGCCTCTTGTCCGCTCCGGGTTTCTCTCCTGCTCCTTGCGAGCTTCTCCCTTAGACCACTTTCTCTTCTCCCTCGCGATCTCTTGGTTTATCCGGCCGCGGACTACTCCTAACTGCTGCGGGCTCTCCTCTCTACGGTCCGCTGACTTTGCCCCCCCTGCGGACTGCTCCTGTCCGCCGCGGTCTCTCTCAACTCGCAACTTACGGTCTGCCTCTTCTACTCGCCGCGAACTGTTTCAGTTCGCCGCAAACAACTTCTCACATCTTGTCGCTTGAGTTCTGCTACTCACGACCTCTTCTCGCGGCTTCTCCTTCCCGCTTTCTTCTCTATCTGCCCGAGTTATTATTCAACTCGCGACCTCTTCCTCTATCCGCTCAAGTTCTTCTAGTCGCGGTTTCCTCTCCCCGTCCGCTCGCATTTTTCTTGCGGCCTACTTTGCTTTAACCGCTGCTGTGCTCACCCAGACCGTGCCGACTATCTTCTTTCCGCATTTTGGTCGCGGTCTGTCTGATCGCTGGTGTCCAGTGTGACCGTGCGAACTGTTGCTTTCTCACATCTGGTCGCGGTCTTCTCCTTCCCTCCCTGCCGTGCGATCTCCGACTCTTCTCGCTGCGGTCTCCCTCTACTGCTGCTTCTATGGGCTCTTCTGTCAACTCCACTGGCCTGGCGGCTAGTCCGCCTACAGATTGCCCGGTTTGTCCTGCAGACCGCCCGGTTTGTTCTGCTGAAGTCCGCGACGAACTGCGGATAACTACTATTTCTCTCTCTCTGAGAAGAAAAACTTTATCCCTTTGGTGCATTCTGTTAGACGGGTTCTTCAGGCCAAGGGCCTCTTGCCTCACCTTACTCAGGCACCTCCTCCTCCTACCAATGATTGGCTCCGCAATGATGGTCGCGTTCAGACTTGACTCCTTAATTCATTGGACGGTGAACCTTATCAGATGACTATGTACCACGACACCGCCAAGGCTATGTGGGATGAGCTGCATTTCTTATACTCAGGCCGCGACAGCCTTCAGCATCTCTACGACATCCTCACTGATCTTCTCACTCTCGACACTGGCGGGGCTTCGAATATGACCTCCTTTGTCGCTCGAGCCAAAATCCTTGCTGAGGCCTGGATCCAGCATCAGTCGTCCACCAATGATCATGCTGCTACGCGCGCTCAGAAGGAAGCCGTCTGCATTGCCATCATGATGGCCCGTCTTCCGTCTCACCTTCAGAGCATTCGAACTCATGTCCTGGCTTCTCCCACAACACCGTCTTTCTCTGATGTTTGCTCCATGCTTCTTCGCGTGTCACCTCCTCCGGATACCTCTGCTCCTTCTCTCCCGGCCCTTCTTCAGCAGGCCCCTTCGCTCCTACCGTCCCCTCCTACCTCTGCTCGAGGTGGACGTTCGGGATCTCGGGGCCGTGGGCGTGGTGGCCGGGGTCGGCCAAAGTGTTCCTACTGTGGGAAAGAGGGCCACCTTGAGACGACCTGCTACCGGAAAATTGGTTATCCTCCTCGTCCGACGACATCTGTTGTTGCTGCCGCCCCCTCTGCCGCCCCTCCTGATCTTGAGGCCATCCGTCTCCAGCTCCAGCAACTCCAGGGGCTGCTCAACCCGCCCTCTGCCTCCATTGCCTCCGTCATCAATACAGGTATCGCTTGTTTATCCACCAGTCCGTGCTGGATCGTGGACTCAGGTGCCACCCATCACATTACTTCGCGACGGCCTGCCCAGTACTCAGATTCTCCTTATCCGAAGTCTATCATTGTGGCCAATGGGGCGACGGTTCCCGTCTCCGGCTCGACGGATCTTTCTCTCAACCCGTCGATCTCCCTTCGCTCGGCTCTTCATGTTCCGTGCTCCCCGTTCAATTTACTCTCTGTTGGACGTCTTACTAGTGATCTTGATTGTTCTGTCATATTCACATCTTCCTCTTTTGTTATACAGGATCGGCGGACGCAGACTACCATTGGTAATGACACACTGCGGAATGAGCTCTACCTTCTCGACGACTCTCCCACCATTCTCTCTTCTGTCTCTTCCACTGAGTGGCATCGACGTCTTGGGCATGCCCCTCTGCCGGTCCTCCAGCGGGCTCTTCCTGATCTCTCTCTTCATCCGTTTCAGTGTGAGTCATGTATCTTCGGCAAGCAGCCGCGTTCTTCTTTTCCTGCGCGTTGTACTCGGAGCGCTGCTCCATTTGATTTAGTTTATTCTGATGTATGAGGCCCTTTTAAGATTACAAGTATTTCTGGTTTTCGTTACTTTATCACATTTATTGATGATTACTCTCGCATTACATGACTATACTTACTTCGTGATCGCTCCGAGCTTCCCCATGTTTTTTGGGCTTTTGTCCTTGAGACCTGTACACAATTCCACACCACCCTCAAAATATTGCGCACCGATAATGCTCGTGAATACACCGGTCACGAATTTACCGATTTGTGCTCTGAATTCAGGATTATTCATCAAACATCTTGTGCCTACACACCCCAGCAAAACGGTGTCGCCGAAAGGAAGAACCGCCACTTACTCGATGTAGCCCGCTCCCTCATGCTTCAAATGCATGTTCCCAAGCCTTACTGAAACTTTACGGTCTCCACTGCCAGCTTTCTCATCAACCGTCTCCCTTCCTCCGTCCTCCACTATGCTACTCCGTTCAGCCTACTGTTTCCCTCCACTCCGGCCTTTCCTCTCCCGCATGGCTCTTTTTCCCCACTTTAATCTGATTCTTGACATATCCTATCAAATTACAATCTAGTGATAGGACAACAAATAAAATCCAGATTTTTGATATTAGGGATGATGAATATGATCATTTTACTTTGCAGGCAGTGAATGTAATTATGCAACATTGACTTTTGATGGTGTTGATGTAATGGGGGAGAGATTAGCAAAAGAGGTGCATGTCTTCTTCCCTAATTTTGTTCTGGAATTTTTTTCATATGAACTGAAGTATATGATTCTGGCGTACCCTGCATGGCGTACCCTGCATGGCGTACCCTGCATGGCGTACCCTGCATGGCGTACCCTGCATGATTTGGAAGTATTGTTTTAACCCTAATGTAATTGTATTTACTAAGTCTTATTGTTAATTCATTCCCTTAATTTTCAGGTAAGATTAGTTGTAAAAAGGAAGCCAGAGCTTCGGAAGATTTCCTTTATATGTCATTCTCTTGGTGGCTTAGTGGCAAGATATGCTATTGGTAGATTATATGAAAAAAGTTTTATCAAGGATTGCTCTGGTGAGAACGGGCTATGCAAGATTCAAAAACATGATGAATCTACCAAACAAAAACTTAAAGGGAAGATCTCTGGCCTGGAGCCCATAAATTTCATCACATTTGCAACACCACATCTTGGCTCTAGATTTCACAAGCAGGTGGATATTTAAAGTTTCTATTTATTTTTTATTTTGACTTCAAGCACATACTTGAATTAGTGAACACATGAAAATTAGCTTTCCAAACACCATTTAAAAAAAATAGTCCCACCTTGGAAAAGTTAAAGATTTTGAGCCTCTTTACTGTTAATTAATTGGTTTTAGATGGAGTGTATATGTTTCAATTTGGAATCTGAGAAGGCCGCGACAGTATACCGATCACGACAGTGCCTAACATGACGACTGTACAACCCCGTATTCGGCGAGTGGGGCCTTTAGAAGTGGAGTCAAGGCCAGGAGCGACCATTCAGGTTAAGGCAAGCCGAATGCGCAAGTGGTTGGGTCTCGCCCAGCTCGCGAGTGGCTACGTCTCGCCAAGCTCGTGAGTGGCTAGGTCTCGCCTAGCTCGCGTGCGGTATGGACCGAGAGCAAGCAAGGGGCGAGTGGGGTGTTTTGACTCGCACTCGCCCAGAGTCAAGACAGGCGGCGAGTGTAGGCCTCATCAAGCACTCGCCGCCCCAGGCGTGTGGTAAACTCTCTCGACAGTTTTCTCCTAGATGAATCCCAATTTGTCCTGCTAATAGTCTCTCCAAACAGCGGAGTTACGCTATTGGCAGACCGTTTTGAGCTGCGTATATTAAAACCAAAAGGCGGCATTTCACTATCCATAGACCAGACTTGGAAAACTATAAATGGATTTGTAGGGGCACATTTGGAGAAGATCGAATCCATTTTTGGCTTCTTCCTCCTCTGGTTTTCTGGTTGGCTTTCAAGTGCTCTCCAAGGTGCCCCAACTCAGCATTGGCTAAGGAGGGGGAGCGCTCTAAGATCTTTCAGGTGTGTGGTGGGACCTCCGCGCTGTAGCCCAGGATCTGTTCCTAGTCCTAAGTCTTTGGTCTTGTGCACTTCTTCAGGGAAGTAGGTGCGGGGTTACTCCTTTCGGGTCCGAACTCCACAAGAAGCCGAGTTTTGGTTTCAACAACGATACTCCCGCCGCTTGCAACCCCCCTAAACGTTCTCGCTCAATTTTCTAATGTGTTGGGGGTGGGGTGGGGTGTTAGAACATTTTGATGTACGTGGAGGGGGGTCTATCCGTGATGGGATCAGGACGATCATATTATTGCTCTGGGTCTCGCTTCAGGGGTGGGATGGTTTCCTGCGGGAAAAGGTATCTAGCACGACGCTCAGGAGGAGGGGAAATATCATGGATTTCTGCAGGAGGATCATCGTGCGTTGGAGGAATCTCTCATTGTTTGGGGGTAGCCTCACCTCTTAGGTTTTTAAGGTGTCAATCTTAGTATTCATCCGAGTTAGGTCATACCTGGTCGAAGCAATCTAACATGTCATTGAAATTCCATGGGTGTCATGTCCGAATTATAGCTCGTTGGTGTTGTTGGGATTAGACATATACAACAAATAGAACCTAGTTACACGTAGCATAAATGTGGCCCAAACCTTGAGGTTTGATACCAAATCTGGCGCAGGGTAAATTGTGAAGGTGGAATCTAAACATATGCAACCCTAGGTGTAGTGTCGGGAAAATACTAACCAAGTCTAAATGATACACTTATGCGATGATTAAATAAATAGTTAATGACTTGCACAACAAACACATAGATTAGAACTTTGATTTCAGAAATAAGATTTTGGTTCGCCCGCTATTAAAGTGCAAATAGTTTCAAGTGCAATGCGAATAAACCTTGCAAATCGGTATGAGATCGAGGAGCAATCATGCACACTACCACATTCAAGAAAATATAGCCTAGACATACAACAAACAGGAAATGAGAACCTAAAATAACGACTTACACACATGTAGAGGCATGGGTTGCAGCAGTGACGTCTCTGTAGTGGTGGCACACGAGGAAGATGATGGTGAGAGAGTTTGGGGTGTGTGAAAGGATTGTCTTTGTCTGGAAAACCCCCAATGACGCGGTATGGGGTCATGGGGGGGGAGATAGTGGTTGCGGGGCGAATTGCAAGTTAGGAGGAGTCAGGTAGGGGACTTTGAAGCGGACGAAGATTGTTGGGGGAAGCAATGGGTGATGGGTTGGCTCGGGAGAGGGATTGAGGGAGGCAGATGGGCGTGGTTGTGGATGGTGTGGCTGTGGCCGCAGGAGGGGGATCTAGAAAGGGCTCGACGGTTGGGTGTGTCTGCGGCCGAGGGAGTGGGAGTAAGAATGGGGTTCAGCGGCCAGATGTCACTGCTGGTCAAGGAGGCGAGTCAAGGGTAGGGTGGGCATGGTTGTGGATGCATGTCAGAAACTGGAAGGAGCCGGCGACAGTAAGGGGATGGTGGATGGCTCTAGGAGTCAACACTTAGGAGGGGGGACTCACAGAGTAATACTGTGAGTAGGCCAACGGTTTTATAAAAGCCGAACCATAATCTCGATAGTCCCCACCTCTTGCATACACGAGTATAAATTGGAAAAGGTAACTTGGGCAACCAATATGAAGTGCGGAGACAACTCTAATTTTCCTTAATGCTAAATACGACACGTATGTTGATACAAGTGCGGAAGACCCCATCCTTGTCAAGCGCTACGCAAGGGTTTACACGAGGCACGCACGGGGACCGGGCGCAGCTTGAGGATGTGTGTCAGGATGGATCTGGAGCTTTTATAATGTCGTAATCTTATATTTCCGTTTTATTATTATCATGTAATTGGGCATTTCTATATATATGTAGGAGGAGGACTATTTGTATCATGATGTTTTTTATCTTGAGATTTAAGAAATTGGAAGAGGGATACGACCCATCGTAGCCCTACCTTGCGTTTCCTATCAATTTGTTCCGACTGCTGTTTTACGCGTTGCCGATCTTCTTGTCGTGCCGTACGTACCCGTCTGTTGTTGTGTTTCCCAGCGTCCGCAATTATTCTACGAGCACTCTTCTTTGTTGACTGCTACCCGAATTCTCGCGATCTCTCTTGCGGCGACGCTCCTTCCGCCGACGTTTTTGCCGACGTTCCTTTCTCGATGCTCCTTTCTCGACGCTCCTTCCTCCGACGTTTCTTCCGCAGCGCTCCTTCCGCCGACGTTTCCGCATGCATTTTTCTGCTTCTTCTCCATCGCCTGCTACCGTGCACCTTACGTCGTCGCTCACACACATTTTCTTCGCCTAGGCCTCGGTTCCTGCGCCTGTTCCACCTCTTCATTCACCTCTGCGCATACTCTTGACTCGCAGAATGGCCGCTCGTGGCAAGCACAACCCCCCGGTAGGGGTGCAAGTTGAGTTGAGCCGGCTCGAAAGCTCGATGAGCCGGCTCGAAAAAGCTCGACTCGAGCTCGAGCATGTCGAGCTCGAGCTCGAGCATGTCGAGCTCGAGCATGTCGAGCTCGAGCTCGAGCTCGAGCATGTCGAGCTCGAGCATGTCGAGCTCGAGCTCGAGCTCGTGACGAGCTCGAGCCTTATTTCGAGCCGAGCTCGAGCCTAAGTAACCCTGTTCACGAGCTCGCGAGCCGGCTCACGAGCTTTTTTTAATTGAATAATATATATATTATTAGTAGTAAATATTTTAATATATTATAATATTAATATAATATTATTAAAATAATAATAAGTTCGAGCCGAGCTCGAGCTCGAGCCTTTTAAAATAGGCTCGTCGAGCTCGAGCTCGAGCTCAAAAAAAGAAGCTCGAGCCAGCTCTTTTTGATGAGCTCGACTCGTTTGCAGTCCTACCTCCCGGTGGAAGCCCTTTCAGACCGCCTGGATTAAGTCGATACGACTCACTCCGACTCGCTCCGACCTTCAAGTTGCAGTCCAGAAGATTCACTCCCTCCTCTCCACTTGGCTTTCCACGCCACCAGCGCCATCGGCCCCAACAACCCCCTTTATCGCCTACCCCAGCAGCATCGTCGCACCGTTAGGGTTCCCTGCGCCCTTTGGTGACCAATCAACTCCCCATCTACGCTGACTCGACATCCCGGTGTTCAATGGAACTGATCTCATGTGCTGGTTGGCCCGCACAGAGCAATATTTTGATCTCTAGGGCACTCCAAAAGCCCAAAAAGTGCCCCTCGCAATGATTTACTTGGATGGATCGACCCTCTATTGGGTTCATTGGCTTTTTCAGTCCATACCTATTCTCTCCTGGGCGGCCCTCAAGGACGAGCTGTTTTATCGTTACAACATGCCCCATTCCGACAACCCCTTCGAGCGCCAGAGCAACGTTCATCAGACGGACGCCGTTGATGCCTAAATCGAGCGCCTGAGCAACGTTCATCAGACGGACGCCGTTGATGCCTAAATCGATGCCTTCATTGAGGTCGCCACGCATGTTCTCGGCTTGTCGGCAGACCACTACTTGGGCACCATCCTTGCCGACCTACGACCGCACATCCGAGCCCGCCTATGGATGCATGATCCGACTACGCTTACTCGATATATAAAACAAGCTCGCTACGTTGAAGAGGATTTTGCCACCTTACCCTCCAGCCCGACACTCCACTCCGTCTGCGCATCCTCTTCTGCCCGTACTGGCTCATTCAAGCCACCAGAACTCCGCTTCGTCTTCCGTCCGAACCCTCTACTGTGCCGGGCCGACCTCCACCATGATCTCCTGCAACACCTCCCCGAGCCAAGATACCGGTGCATAGGATCTCTCATGCCAAGTATTTGGACCTCCGCGACAAAGGGATTTTATTTTCGCTGGAAAGGTCCTTACCCCCTTCTCATATTTGCCCGAACACAGACTTCAAAATGCTCCTTGGGGGCGAAGATGATGACATCAACATGGACGACTTTGAAACTTTGGAGTTAGACGAGGACAACCCGGACCCGACCCCACCAACTCTTCTCCACTGCCTTGAGGTCTCTTGTTACTTAATTCGAGGCATGACCGCGCCGTGTACCATGAAGCTCGAGGCCTTCCTTTGCGATCATTCAGTAGTTCCCATGATTGACAGCGGGGGAAACCACATTTTCATCTCTCAAGCCCTCGCGTCGGAGTTGCAGCTTTTGGTGACGCCCGCCCCAGGCTTTCACGTGTGCCTCGACGGCGACCGCCGAGCTCAAACGGTGGGCCGAGGATCTTCGCTCGGGCTATCACCAAATTTGGGTCCGAGCCGAGGATGTTCCCAAGACTGCGTTCCGCACCCATGACGACCATTATGAGTTTCTAGTCATGCCCTTCGGTTTGACTAATGCCCCATTGACATTCCAATCCACGATGAATGACGTCTTCCATCCACATATACGTAAGTTTGTCTTGGTATTTTTTGATGACATATTGATCTATATCTCTCTTCTTGGTAGCTCCACTTGGATCATCTGGCCACAGTGCTTCAACTGCTCGCGAAGCACTAGTTCTTGGCCCACTACAAGAAGTACCTATTCGGGCAGACACAAATTGAATATTTGGGCACATCATCTCGGCTCCCGGTTTGGCTATGGACCCGACAAAGGTTGGCGTTGTCCTACAATGAGCAACTCCAATGAGCATCAGAGTGGTGCACGGATTCTCGGGCCTTACATGATACTACCGCCGATTCATCCACAACTACCTGGCGTTGGTGCGTCCGCTGAACAGCCTCCTCAAGAAGGGGACACAGTTCTCTTGGAGCCAGGCGACCCAGAGGTCTTTTGCGGCCTACATCATGCACTCACATCAGCACCAGTCCCGGGCATGCCAGACTTTTCTGAATCATTTGTTGTTGAGTGTGACGCTTCCGATAAGGGGGTGGGTGTGGTCCTCATGCAATGGGGACAACCCACCGCCTACTTTAGCAAGGCCTTCTCCAATCGGTGGGATGCGACGTCCGCTTACGACATCGAGCTCCGGTCACTTGTTATTTCCGTTCAACATTGGCACCCTTATCTTCTTGGGCGGCCCTTTGTGGTGCGAATAGATCACCACAGTCTGCACCACTTGTGGATTCAAAAGGTTATGACGCTTGCACAACTTTGGCATGTCAAACTTCTTGGATAACAATTCTCCATCGAGTACATGACCGGGAGTATGAACACCGCAGCTGACGCCCTATCCCGACGAGAGCACGTGGGAACCTTGACAACGATCACCCAAGCCCGTTGGCGAGATACTGAGGCCCTGCAAGCAGAGGTGCATGGGGACACCACGCCTCCATCATACATGATTTTCGGAGTGATTTTGGTTTGCACCTCCCGTTTCGGCTAGTTGGAGATCAACTTTTCTACCGTGATCGTCTTGTGGTCGCAGATTCGTCATCCGGGATTCCTTGCCTGCTCCACGAGTTTCATGCTACTTCGACAGCAGACCATTCCGATGCCTTTCCGATGTACCGTCGACTTGCGACCACCTTGTACTAGCGTGGTATGATGCGGTCTGTGCATTGGTTTTTGGCCAACTGTCTGACGTGTCAGAAGTCCATGTACAAAACTCTCTCCCCAGTTGGACTCCTCCAGCCCCTACTCGTGCCTAATATGGCGTGGGAAGATATTGACATGGATTTCATCGCTCGCCTGCCCTGCTCCCACGGCTACGATTGTCTTCTTGTAGTGGTGGATAATCTGTCCAAGTACGAACATTTCATACTTATTCGCCATCACTACACCGCCAACTTAGTTGCTCGGATTTTCATTGGGGAGGTGGTTCGCCTCCACGAGTTTCCTCGTTCCATCGTGAGCGATCGCGACCTAGTTTTCATGAGCTCCTTTTGGCAGGAATTGTTCCGTCTTCAGAAGAGCAAGCTGCAATTCAGCACAGCGTAGCACCCACTGACAGACGGGCAGACAAAGTCCTCAACCATTGTGTGGGAATGTACTTGCGTTGTTTTATGACTGAGCAGCCTCGACAGTGGATCTAGTGGATCTAGTGGATCGCATGGACGGAGCTATGGTACAACATGTCCTATCAGTCCGCAACGGGCGTTACACCCTTTCGGGCGGTCTATATCCGCCCACCCCTACCCATGCTTTGTGGCTTACCTGGCGAATGCCAAGTGCAAGCCCTGACCGCCGACCTTCAGGATCGGGACAAGGGCCTCCGCCAACTAAAGCACCATCTGGCATGGGCCCAACAACGAATGATCCAGCAAGCCAATCGTCACTGTCGCAAGCTGGTACTCTCGCCAGGCAAGAAGTTGTTCGTCAAACTGCGACCACACAAGCAGAGCTCCTTGACTGGCCAACTACATCCCAAGCTCTCGGTCCGCTACTTTGGTCCCTTCCTGATCTTAAATAAAATCAGAGAGATGTCCTACCGTTTGCAGTTTCCCGACGACTGCCGAATTCACCCCATATTTCATGTCTCACAGCTGAAGAGGGCCATAGGGGATCACCCCCTTCAGGATACATTACTAGACGGTTTAGTTGTTGATTTGGTTCCTCGATACGAGCCTGCAACAATTTTAAGAACACAGACCGAAGAAATTCAAGGATGAATAGTGCGACAGGTTCTCATCTAGTGGAAGGACCAACCGACCGAGGAGGCCATAAGGAACCTGGAGGAGATCAAGGCCCAATTTTCGGAGTTCGACCTTAAGGACAAGGTCGTTGTGGAATCTCGATGTGTTGATACGAGTGTGGAATATCCCATCCTCGGCAAACGCTACACAAGGGTTTACACAAGGAGCGCACGGGGACCTGACACGGCTTGATGATGCGCCGCGATGGATCTGAAACTTTTATAACGTAGTTATCTTATATTTCTGTTTTATTATTATTATGTAACTGAGCCTTCCTATATATACGGGGGAGGAGAACTATTTGTATCAGGCTGTTTTTTATTTTGAGATTTAAGAAATTGAAGGGATACGCCCCAGCGTAGCCCTACCTTGCGTTTCCTATCATATGCAATGGACGACAATGATGGCACAACACAGTACTAGATTAATAAATCACACAGATATTTTAAAATAAGGCAAAATAATTTCTTTTGAGCAAACATGCTTTGACTTTCTTCCGCATGAAGGGCCAAAGGGATAATGCACGACGAATTGTTCTTGCATATCACAAGATTTCCTAGAGCAAAATTCCACAATATAATTGATCCAAATGAACAGAAGTATAGGGTGGTTGCCATTAATGGAGATCCGGTGTTCCAAGGCGAGCAAGTGGGCTGGAATTAGGGCTCAGGTGATGGGGAGGACTGGATCCGAGAGCAACTAATTGAATCGCTTGGGAAACTGCATAGGGATCCTGAATCGAAGTTTCCTTAAAGGGGATATGGGGTTCTGTGTCGGGTTGGGGGCGTGCGAGGTAAAGAGGAAGGTGGAGGGTTTTGGTAAGAGGTTGGGCATGCGTTCCTTGGAATGGATATAGGGATTTTGGAGGGTTGTGGTCATGAACTTCAAGAAGGATTTGAGAAGCTTACGATGGAACAGAAACCGAAGTCCTGCAACTACGAGAGGGGTATTCTTGGGAGACTTGGAGAGTGTGGATTGTGGGTAATAAGAAAAACAAACAGATACAAGGGATTATGATGTAGGGTAGGCTATGAAGTGCACCACCTAGATTCTATATGCAACACAACCATCGGTTCTCGCAACAAATTAATAGAACAATGAAAATTAGTAACGCCACAAGCAAACAATTGCAACAAAATTATTTTTAATATTGAGCGAATTTCTTTGTTGGCTTTCCTCCGCTCGGAGGGCCAAAAGCGAAGCGCGCGCGGCGAAGAGATCCTCCTGCAGGTTAACAATCAATCGACGCCAAAATACCCCAAACAAGCTCCAAGCAAATACGAGATTAACCAATAATAATACCAAGAAAATAGTACAACCAAATCACAAAGATAACTCGAGACTAGGGGCTGATTTTGGACAGTGGAGGTGGAGGGTTCGGGTGGCGTAGATCGGGTGCCGGGTGGTGGAACCGGAGGTGGAGATAGCGGTTGGGGCTGTTTTGGTGGTGGATGAAGGGATCGGAGAGGAAACGGGTGAATCCGGAAGAATATTCGTAGATCCGGACTCGGGAGGGCGGATCCGGTAATGGAGAGTCGGATCCGGGTTAGGGAGAGTAGTTCGGGTGATGGGAGGGTAGATCGGGGCAACTAGAACCCGGATCGTAGGGAGTAGTGAGAAAGGGGGGTTAAGGAAGGTGGATCCACAGATTTAGGAAGGGGGAAGGTCGGCCGCCCGGCTCTGGGCGGAAAGGGCGGGGTGCGGCTGGCTGGGGTTGTGCGGTGGTAGGAGGGGGCCGGCCGCCCAGTTCTGGGCGGAGATGAAGGCTGGAGGGACTGTGGGTGGGTGGAGGACGAGGGGGAAAAGAATAGGAAGACTTACCTCGAGGCGTCGGCACCAAGGGTCCACGGCGTCGGCACCGCGAGATGACCACCGGAAGTAAGGAAGAAGACCTCTTCAACTTCAGCAATGAAAACCTAAAATCAGCCCCCTAATCCTATTTATAAGAAACAAGCATTAGGGCATCCCATCAAACGGCTATGATTGGCCGGTGGGTTCGCCCTTAAATAAACTAAACACATGTCCAAAAATACATAAATATATGATTTTGATTTGCGGCGACGTGCCGGACGCAACCGCGGGGTCGGATCGGCGATCCGATCACGTCTTCCGGCGGGAATAAATGAACGTGGGTCCCGCTCCATCATGTGCACGATCCGATGGACTCCCATCAACTCCCCCCGACTGAAAAGCATTCATCTTCGAGGAATGGAGACGATCGTACTGGAGTCGAAGTCCGGGGGCAAGTCGATCAAGCTCTGCCGGTAATATCCAAGCGTCGTCAACGTCTGTACGACCCCGCCAATGAACCAAGTAGCGAAGGCGCGGCCCGTCCGTGGTGGGAACAATCTGGTGGGATCTGATCTCAGTGATGCTTTCATCTCTCATGGTGGGATCCGGTGCGGGTGGTGATGCCGGCTGTGGCACCAAAGGCGACGAACTCCCAGGGGAAAGGGTATCAGTAGTGGGCGGGCTGTGGTGGCAAACTGGCGTGGGTGGGGCGGTGGGGAAGGAAGGCAAGGGGGAAGAAGGTGGATCACCTCCACTGCTCGGGTCCCCATAGTCATGAGGCTCGTAATAGGATGTCAGATCCTCGATATTAAAAACTGGATGAATCCCCATACTTGCCGGGATATCTAGCCTGTAGGCGTTCGTCCCGATCCGACTAATAACTGAGAAAGGACCCATTCGCCTGGCGCTTAGCTTCTTGGCAGACCCCGAAGGGAGCCTCGTCGGGCGGACTCGTACCATCACCCGTTCGCCAATATTAAAAATACGCTCTCGTCTTCGTTGATCTGCGTGAGTTTTATAATTTCCATTGCTCATATTAATACGTCGGCGAACCGACTCATGCAACTCATGCAGGTGCTGTGCAAATGATTCAGCCGACTCACTGGGACGGGACTCTAATGGGCTCGGAATAAGGTCAATGGGTTTCCTGGGGTCGTAACGTGACGCTATATGAAATGGACTCAACCCAGTAGTCCTATTGACGGAGCTATTATATGCAAACTCGGCGACCAACAGGTCTAAGTCCCAACTACTCACTCGCTCTCCCACTAGACACCTCAACAAGTTCCCTAAACTCCTATTTACTACCTCTGTCTGGCCATTCGTCTGTGGGTGGTAGGCAGTCGAGAACTTAAGGGTGGTGCCAGTCTTGAGCCACAGGGTCTTCCAGAAGTAGCTCATAAATCTCACGTCGCGGTCCGATACGATGGACTTGGGAAGACCGTGTAATCGGAAAACGTCCCTCATGAAAATGGATGCAACGTGGGTCGGGTCCGCCGTCTTGCGGCATGCAATAAAATGAGCCATCTTCGAAAAGCGATCAACCACCATGAAGATGGAGTCGTGCTTCCGAAGAGTGCGGGGAAGTCCAAGAACGAAATCCATGCTAAGGTCCTCCCAAGGTCGACGTGGGACCGGTAATGGAGTATATAAGCCCGCATTCTGCTTCATGCCCTTGGCCGTCTGGCAGATACGACAGTGGCAGACGACTCTAGTCACATCCTTTCTAAGCGTGGGCCAGTAAAGACGGTCCTCCACAATTGCTATAGACTTGTCGCGCCCAAAATGTCCGGCGGCCCTGCCCGCATGCAACTCCCAAATCAGAAAATCACGATACGATGTCCGGGGAACGCATAGGCGGGACCCATGGTATAAATATCCCTCGAAGATCTGATATCTCTCAACGGGGTCTGGGGGATCTCGGGATAGGGCGGTGTAAATCTCACCAAAATCAGGGCACGTTGGATACTCTAAGATCACGCGCTCAAGCCCGTCGACACGTGCGGCCATAGTCTGAAGCAAGGAGACACGACGACTCAGGGCGTCCGCAGGTTTGTTCTCAACACCAGCTCGGTGTTTGAGAACATAGTGGAAGTCCTGCAAATATTCAACCCACTTAGCATGCCGATGCCCCAGCTTGCGCTGAGAATCTAAATAGCGTAACGCCTGGTGGTCGGAATAAAGCACAAACTCCCGAGGGAGGAGGTAGTGCCTCTAGTAGCGTAAGGACTGGACAACCGCATAAAACTCTCGATCGTAGTTCGAATATTTCTGCTTCGCCTCGTTTAACTTCTCACTAAAGTAGGAGACAGGGTGTCCCTCTTGGCTCAATACGCCACCGATACCAACTCCAGACGCGTCGCAAGCGACCTCAAAAGCACGGCTAAAATCAGGAAGCCTCAGAACTGGGGCCGTCGTCAGCCTCTCTTTAATCTCCTCGAAGGCTCTAGTAGCAGCGGGGGTCCACTGAAACTCTCCCTTCTTGAGACAGCTCGTGAAGGGGGCCATGATCGTGCTGAACCCCGGGACAAACCTCCTGTAGAAGGTGGCAAGCCCGTGAAAGCTGCGAGCCTCGTGGATAGTCGTAGGCACAGGCCAGTCTCGAATACATTGGACCTTTTCGGGGTCAACAGATACTCCAGTCGAAGATATAATGAATCCAAGGAAGTGGACGGAGTCAGAAAGAAATGCGCACTTCTTCAGATTCACATACAATTTCTCCCGGCGGAGGGTGCTGAAGAGAAGCCTCAAATGACCGAGGTGGGCGGCCTGTGTCTGGCTGTAGATCAGTATGTCGTCAAAGTATACAACCAGAAACTTGCCCATGTAGGGCCACAACACCCGCGTCATAACTCTCATGAATGTACTAGGGGCGTTCGAAAGCCCGAGTGGCATGACTAGCCACTCATAGAGACCATCCTTAGTCTTGAAGGCGGTCTTCCATTCGTCTCCCTCACGCACTCTGATCTGGTGGTACCCACTACGCAGATCGATCTTGGTAAAGATCTGGGCACCGGACATAGTGTCCAATAGATCATCTAGTCGAGGAATGGGAAAGCGGTACTTGACCGTGATCTTGTTTATGGCGCGGCTATCGACGCACATACGCCAGCTGCCGTCCTTCTTAGGGGTAAGAAGGGCGGGAACAGCACACAAACTCATACTTTCACGAATAAATTTCTTCCGTAGAAGCTCGTCGACTTGTCGTTTGAGCTCGGCGTGCTCATCTGGATGCATACGATAGTGGGGGAGGTTCGGGAGGGAAGCTCCCGGAATCAAATCTATGGCGTGCTGGATATCTCGCTGCGGGGGCAGCTCATCGGGGAGTTCGTCGGGCATAATGTCCGCGAACTCATCCAAAAGGGGACGTACCGCTCGTTGGTGGTCAACAGAGGGGCCCTCAGATACCTGAGTGGCGGCGACAACGTACATAATATCAGCCTCGATACTGTCGCGGAGAAACTCGCCACGTCTCAGAATGTGCAATGGTCTCGAAGCACTCGTGCTCACGGAAGGCTCAACCACACCCTTCGATCTCTCCCTGGGCTGGGTGGGTGTCAAGGTAATCTTCCGCCCCTTGCCATAGAAGACACACGTGTTCAAGCGGCCGAAACACGTGACGTCGCGATCAAACAACCAGGGGCGTCCAAGCAGCACATGCGCGACGTCCATGGGGATGACGTCACACCACACCCGGTCCTGGAAGGATGCGATGCTGATCGGTACTAAGCAACGCTGGGTCACCTGAATCGCGGTCTTGTCGACCCAGACGACACGATAGGGGTGAGGGTGAGGCTCTGCCTTCACCTGCATACGATCAAGCCCCTTCTGGGCTATGATGTTCACGCAACTCCCACTGTCGATGACTAATTTGCAGGGTCCGCCTGCACTAGGGAAATAGGTGTAGAAGATGGTGGTGCGGCGCCAGTCCTCATCTGCACGTGGGGTGTGCAGGAGGCGCCTAATCACTCCCATCTCTAAAGACCTCTCGGCGTCGCTCTCCCAACCTTCTTCAACAGTGGCTCTAATTTCTTCCGTGCCCTCTACACCCTCCTCTAGATCGTGTTCCTCCTCCTCAACCAACAGAGTCCGCGTAGGGCAGTGGGCCGCTACGTGTCCCCTTCCCGAGCACCTAAAACACTGAATACCCCCAGATCTCTGGCCCTCAGTAGCGATAGCCTTCCCCTTCATGTTAGGAGTGACTCGAGGGGGTGGGGTGGCTGTAGCAGTCTGGGCCGGAGCGGGCTTCCTAAACGTCGACGAATCCGTCCGGGAAGGAAACTGTTTCGTACTAGTGGTGTGAAGGTACTGCTCATACTCCAGAGCGAGCTGGAATATCTGGTCTACCGTCTCTAAGCGATGAGGAATCAACTCTCTCTGGAGGTCCGAACGGAGGCCTGCCTTGAATCGAGAGGCAGTGGCGATGGGTTCCTCCGAAATATCGCTCCTAACCACTAACTCGTTGAATCGAGCCATATACTCGGCCACTGTGAGCGTTCCCTGACGCAAGTTCTGTAATTGCTCGAATAACTGATCCCGGTAGGACGCAGGGAGGTACTTCTCGCTCAGCCTCTGCTTCATCTCTCCCCATCTGGTGATAGGGTAATAGCCGTCACGCTCTAAGGATCTCTCGACACTAATCCAATATACCTTGGCCTGCCCGACTAACTTCATCTTGGCAAACCGGACACAACGTACATCACTCATGTCGTACCAATCAAAATAGTGGTCCATGTCAAGGAGCCAATCACTAAAGGCCTTCGGGTCCAAGCGGCCATCGAACGTCGGGGCATCGAGGCGAATCCGACGGGTGATGTCAAAGGCGCGGTCGCCTCTCCGCGGGTCAGGATAATCATCAGGATCATCGTCACTGTCATAATCGTGTCGAGCGTACGGGGGTCCGCGCTCACGTCGACCCGACGGATAATACTCGTCACGACGCTGGTCATGGCGACCGAGCGGGGACACGCGGTTCCTAGGGCCAGGCTGTCGTGGCATACGGTAATCCTCCCACGGGGGTGGGGGTCGGCCACGAGGTGGCTCTGGGTTCCGCCATGCTGGCGGGGTGGGGGCTCTCACGGGGACCTCACGGTGGTAGCGGTCTGCAGGTGTCGGATCATCTCTGACCCGCTGCCCGCGACGGGGAGAGTCGCCCGGCTCACCCGCGATCTCATGGTCGTGTAGGGAGGGAGTATCTCTAGCGTGTTCTATCAGATCTAGGCGACGAGTCACCGCGGCGATATCGTGACGCACATTCTCGAACTGGGTACCCATTGCGTCAAAACGCTCTAGAATAAGGCGCTGGAAGTCTGTGGTAGCGGTACTCGAATTCGAGCCCGCTGCCCGGTCGTTGGTGGCTGGTGGATCTACCATGCTTCTAAATGTCCTACCACTACGGAGCATGCAAAATGGCCCGACCTGGGCTCTGATACCAACTGATGTAGGGTAGGCTATGGAGTGCACCACCTAGACTCTATATGCAGCACAACCATCGGTTCTCGCAACAAATTATTAGAACAATGAAAATTAGTAACGCCACAAGCAAACAATTGCAACAAAATTATTTTTAATATTGAGCGAATTTCTTTGTTGGTTTTCCTTCGCTCGGAGGGCCAAAAGCGAAGCGCGCGCGGCGAAGAGATCCTCCTGCAGGTTAACAATCAATCGACGCCAAAATACCACAAACAAGCTCCAAGCAAATACGAGATTAACCAATAATAATACCAAGAAAATAGTACAACCAAATCACAAAGATAACTCGAGACTAGGGGCTGATTTTGGGCAGTGGAGGTGGAGGGTTCGGGTGGCGTAGATCGGGTGCCGGGTGGTGGAACCGGAGGTGGAGATAGCGGTTGGGGCTGTTTTGGTGGTGGATGAAGGGATCAGAGAGGAAACGGGTGAATCCGGAAGAATATTCGTAGATCCGGACTCGGGAGGGCGGATCCGGTAATGGAGAGTAGGATCCGGGTTAGGGAGAGTAGTTCGGGTGATGAGAGGGTAGATCGGGGCAACTAGAACCCGGATCGTAGGGAGTAGTGAGAAAGGGGGGTTAAGGAAGGTGGATCCACGGATTTAGGAAGGGGGAAGGTCGGCCGCCCGGCTCTGGGCGGAAAGGGTGGGGTGCGGCTGGCTGGGGTTGTGCGGTGGTAGGAGGGGGCCGGCCGGCCAGTTCTGGGCGGAGATGAAGGCTGGCGGGACTGTGGGTGGGTGGAGGACGAGGGGGAAAAGAATAGGAAGACTTACCCCAAGGCGTCAGCACCAAGGGTCCACGGCGTCGGCACCGCGAGATGACTACCGGAAGTAAGGAAGAAGACCTCTCCAACTTCAGCAATGAAAACCTGAAATCAGCCCCCTAATCCTATTTATAAGAAACAAGCATTAGGGCATCCCATCAAACGGCTATGATTGGCCGGTGGGTTCGCCCTTAAATAAACTAAACACATGTCCAAAAATACATAAATATATGATTTTGATTTGCGGCGACGTGCCGGACGCAATCGCGGGGTCGGATCGGCGATCCGATCACGTCTTCCGGCGGGAATAAATGAACGTGGGTCCCGCTCCATCATGTGCACGATCCGATGGACTCCCATCAGATTACCTAGGATTTGTCACCTAGGGCCTTACAGAGTTGTCACCGCGAGTGGATCGCCGGAGTACGGGAAGAGGGACTCTCCAAAATTCATCAATGAGAAACCGACGGCCCCCATACAAATATTTATGCCTAACCACTCTAGGGGGCCACCCCATCAACAATTATGATTGGCCTTTGATGTTGTGGGCCTGATTACAAGAAATAAAACTCAAACATAACAACATAATATATGAAAATGTAGGTAAACAAAAATTTGGACGCATCTGTGGAGTCAGATTCTCTATTTGGTTAAGTCGTGCGCAAATATATGAACGTGGGTACCTCCTTGCGGCTATTCGATGGTGAAGGCCGATCACCATCGGACTATGTTAAGGCTGATTTTGAGTCGAGTTCGAGTAATTCTGAGTTGTCTCGAAAACGAATCGAGTCAGCTCGAAATTGAGCAAATTTTTTCGTTATTCCAGGTTGGCTCGAAATTAAATTATGTTGGCTCGAAATTGAGCAAATGAAGCCTTTTAAGACTTTAATCTTTTAGTTTAGGTTTAGAATTTAGTGTTTTTAATTTTAAAATTATAATATGTTAATAGGTATATAATATTTTAATCAATTTGAGTTTATTCAAATAATATTTTGAGTGATCCATGGCAAGCTCGAAATTGACTTGAGATGTTATTCGAGTCAGATTGAATCGACTCAAATTGAGTTGATAACCGATTCCGATTCAACTTAATATTCAAACGATTTTCAAGTGTCTTTCGAGTTTCAAATAATATGCTCAGTCCTAGACCGCCTATCCTAACTCACCAGTGGTTCAATTCACTCACAAAATTCTCTCATTCAGCTGACCACCAAGTCTTCTTATAAAGCTAATTAAGTTGGTGGATTAAAATAAAGCTCCGAGATTAAATATGAATGTTATGACAATGAATTCTAACTATTTGACTAGATTTTTTACTTAAAATGATCCGGAATTTAGGTCATAAATTATCCCAATAAATTATTGAGTCGAAATTTCAAAGAGAAAATATCTCTGCAACCCCTCTTAAGTATTTCAGCAATTATTCTCAAGTCAATTTCAGTGGCCTGCACATGGAACCATTTGTTTTTTCAACACATTATGAAATCTGCAGTTTCTATTGGTACATGCTATTCAAATCTTTGGATTGATCTGATATTTAAAATCATTAATCAAACGTCCAGTATATAACATTATTACTTCCATGCAGATTCCAATTCTTCGCGGTTCCTATGCATTGGAAAAGATGGCATCTCGTATATCTGGTATTGCAGGGAGGTCAGGGAAACATCTCTTCCTCAAAGATCATGATGATGGAAAGCCCCCTCTTCTTTTCCAGATGCTCACAGACTCAGGAGATCTCAATTTCATGTGAGGTTTCATAACTTGCTGCTATTGTTCGGTGAAAGAGTATTCTCAGTCAAAGTATGATCTTCTTGCAGGTCTGCTTTGGGATCATTTCAACGTCGAGTTGCTTACTCAAATGTTCAGTATGATTGTATCCTAACAATGGTGTGGTTAGTTTTGCATAAAAGTCGGCCGGTATAGTTTTTTTGTTGTTGAAATCTTTACATGGTTTTGAGCTATACAAAGTATAGTCATTGCCTCTCTAGCAGTGTTGGATAAACTTTTCTGCAAGTGTGTTTGCATGTTTGTGAGAAACCATGGAGGCTGTGCTTGGATTTCCATTTTTTTATCATCTAGAATTAGTTTCAGAATCTTTCTTTCAAATATATAATCTGCTTGCAATGACAATCGTGTGGTCCTATTATCATGGTATGATCATCTTTAAAACGAGGTTGTTTAATGACATACCACCAGAAACAATTATATTTATCGGACTGTCGTAATAAACATCTAATCCTCGTTTATATAAGACGAAGAATATGCAACAATCATATATGACTTGTTGAAAATTATTAGTGGAGTCAAATTTATCGACTTGTACACGGTTGAAGATTTTTAAAGAGTTATATATAAGTATGCTTAGGGTGTGTCCGTGGGGGTACTGAGTTATATAAAGACTTTGATGGATGGTATTGCAGTAAATGCAAATATTCCTGTTGCCTTACCTAAAAATTATCTTATAGACCAAGTTATAGTTGTGTTCTTCTGTAGAGTACTTGACTATTTTTAGTTATTGTGGGATGGAAGACGTCGTCAATCCGCCATCAGCATGAGCTTCCAAAGGTAAATATCTTACTGGTACTGCCTTGTTTAGTTCCTTGAGGCTGTCTCATGTAATTTTTTTTAAAATCTGATTACTTGAATCCAGCATAGTAATTTCATAAAGAATGAGACATATCCTCATGTTGTTTATGTGGAAAAGCCAATGAATACTGATGTGGAACAAGAAGATTCGTTAAAGACAATGATTTATGATTCAAAATCTCCTGCCAGAATGGAAGGTTGGTCATGAACTATTATGCCTGATTCTGTCATTCTTTCTCAATCCCATGTCTCCTTTTTATTTGGACTGTTTACTTTCCATGAATATTCACCTCAAGATACACACAATGCTGACAGTGATTTGGCATGTATTTGTTGATACTTCAAGCTGCTTTAGTTAGATTTGGTAAGCATTAATCGAGCTCGAGCTCTAGTGTTATTTGAGATTTAAAAGGCTTGTTCAAGCTTGGCATGTATTCTTTTAGCAAGCTCAATTATGGTTATTGGACATGGCCAGATATAATAAGATGAGCTTACTGTTTAAAAAATCTTTGCGTACTATTATTATTTTTCCCATGCTTAGAGTAAAACATGTCAATAAATTAGTTTGTTTTTCTTTTGCCCTTAAATCCAACAATTACGCCAATAAATCTTTGCGACTTTCACATTGCTTCATGCCAATAAATCATTGTGACTTTCTCATTGCTTCACGCGGTTATGTGCCTCTAAGAGGTTCTCTAATGCCGTCAGAATAATTGTGCCACATTGTTGTCATTCCTTCTCTACTCTATGCCTTCCACTTTTGTTGTTGATGGTATATAAAAAGGAGGTGATGGAGATCGTGATTGAATATGACCCAGAATGGTGTTGTCTGAAGTGTTTGTGTGGCATGAGGCGTTGCAACAATACTCTTCTGGCTTAAAAGGTACCGAAGACTGTGATGGTCTGTGTGGACGTACTGATGCCCAAGCTCGAGGCATCACGCTCCACAATGAGGGGCTGAGAGAAATCGAGCATGGCCGAAACCGGAGTTGTCACCAAGGCCTGTTGTAGGGCTGTGAAGGCGGTAGATGCTTCAGGGGGCTACAAAAAGTCGGATCAATCATCTTGCGTAGAAGACGTGTAAGAGGAAGTGTCATCTTGCAGTAATTGTGACTAAAATGACAGTAGTAGCCCGTTAGGCCGAGGAAGTCTCAAACCTCCATACGGAGCTCCGTGGAGGCCATTTAAAATCGCCACGACCTTGTTGGGGTCCATCATCACTCCCTGCGTGGAGACGGTGTGACCCAGGTAGGAGATCTCGCGTTAAACAAACGTACATTCAGATTGGAGAAAAAGGAACGACGTCGTAATGTCTCCACGGTGGTTTCCAGGTGACATAAGTGATCCTGCCACGTCAAGCTGTAAACAAGTATGTCGTCAAAGAAAACTAAAACATACTTACGAAGCACCGCCCAAAAGATCTTGTTCATTGTGACTTGGAAGGTCGTTCGGGTGTTGGTTAATCCAAATGGCATAACCATGAACTCGTAGTTTCTGTCGTGCGTGCGGAAGGCGATCTTCAGGACATCCTCCGCACACACCCGGATCTGGTGGTTACCAAAACGACGGTCGATCTTGGAGAAATAGATCAGCCCCGCGCAGCTCATCCATAAGCTCCTGTATAACTGGAATATGATAGTTGTTCACTATAGTGGCTTTGTTGAGCTCACTATAATCCGCGCATAATTTCCAACTGCCATCCATTTTCCGGACAAAAAGGATCGGGCTCGCACTCTGTCTGATCATGCCGACGGCTAATATGTCGGTCACCAAGCGTTTGATCTCGTTCTTCTGTATATGGCTGCAACAGTACAGACGGGCAGAGATCGCCCGGATGCTGTCCTCGAGCAGAATATGGTGGTCAATGGTGTGCTGCAATGGCAGGTACGGTAGACGCTCGAACACTAATGCAAAGGCCTCCAATAGGCGGGACAACTGAGGTGGCATAAAAGATGGCCGCGGGATAAGATCTATGGCCCCGACGTCATGATCTGCCATAAGAGTGCGTGTAAATCCACAAAATGAGTCCACTGGGACGCGCAAGAAGAGATGCCAAGCTGCTGGAGGGAGGCATCACCCTGAAGTGTGCATGGCCGATCGACCCACTAAAAAATTATACGCATGGAGGCCCAGTTGTGGTTGATGTCGCCGAGTGTTTGCAAGTTGCAACCACGTGATGCCAAGGATGGCGTCGATACTGGCCAAGGGAAAGACAAAAATTAGCGGAGGCGCAATACTCGCCCGATTGGAGAGAAAGACCGTGGCAAAGGTCTCTAGTTGGGGAGCGACGACCACCATCGAGGTTGACCACGAATCTCATCGTCGTGTCAAAAGTCAACTGCAAGCACGTCATTTAGTCGTGGGAGACGAAGTTGTGAAGCATCCCACTATCAATCATAATCACCCAGGTGTCCACTGTAGCAGTCTTTGGAGCTTCATTGTTCGGAGTCCTGAAAGGCCCCTAGTCAAAAAACGTGAAAGCTCCAAACACTGAAAGGAGACTGTCGTCTGGTCCGTTGGCGGGGTCTTATCGAGGAGCGGGGCCTCAAAATCATCGTCTGTCACCTCGTCATCATCAACGCACATGAGAACTCACAATTCCATAAGTGGGCAATGATGTGTCGGGGAATAAGGTTTCTTTTAGAGAAAGCACAAACCCTATTGCGCAGATCGTTGTACTCCTTTGTGGAAAGGCAGTTGGGGGCGGGTGGATGCGGTGACCTTAGGGGGAATGGCCGACCTAGTTGGGGTTACTGGGAGCTGCGGCTCCCTTGCCTGAAGCCACGGTAACACTGCAGGAATGTACGTAGAACACACTGGGGCCGTCAGAGATAGTCGAGTGAGGTCCACAGGGCGAACTGAGATATCCGCTTTGACCAAACAGGCAACCTCCATAGCGTCAAAAATATCACGATGATGATGGGTGTGCAAGCGGGAGAGAAAGTGGGGTTGTGGACCCTGAAGAAAGAAGCCCATATAATGATCCAGAGGAAGGTCGAGGATTTGGTTGACGAGCTCGATTAACCTATCAATATACTGATCCACTGAAGAAGTATGGAGGGAATAGAGGCTCTCCATAGCATTGTCAGAGTACCGGTGATCATAACTCTTAACCATCGTTTGGGTGAGGTTGGCCCAGGAAAGGAGTGGAGTGGACTGGCGAAGCCAACGAACCTAGTGGAGGGTGGAGCTGACGCAAGGTAGGTTGTGTAACGAGGGTGTGCTGACACTAATGTAACCTGAAGTGAAAATGCAAGACGGACTCGATGATTCTAACCAAAACGATGCATATACAATTTCATTTCAACTCGGAAATAAAACATAGCAGTTATATTTCTATAAGCTCGGCAAATTAATCACAAGGTAAACTTAAATTTCAAATGACCAAGCAATGTTACATTTGATTATGCATGAGGTGCTTTCGACTACGAACCTCCACAAATAAATTTAATAGGATAAAAAGTAAAATGCAAACAACTACGCAACGAGCTAAATTCCCAAACAAATATAAAATATTTCAATGTTCAATAATGAAGCAAGTAAACACAGTACAATAATACCTTACATAGCGATGGAAATCTGACAGTGGCAGATGATAGCAGACAGTTGCTGCGTGGGGTTGAAGTTGACTGCAAGAGACAGAGAGTGACATGGGACTGGTGGGAGATTCAGTGGATGTGGGCTCAGGCTTGTAATAGTTTACATAAGGATGGGAGCAACACTTGAGTAAGTAGCTGGAAGGGGATTGACCTTATATTGAAACATGGGTAGTGATGGAGGTTTGCAACTGCAACTGGATTGGTGGTGATGAATGACTTGCGATTAGGAGCTGAAGGAGACCTGAAAGGCTTGCAATTACTAAGACGGGCGAAAGGGGAAGGTTGAGGTCGTTGATTTGGCATCGGGGCTCGAAATGAAGGAACGAAGATGCACGACGAGGGAAACCGTGATTTGCGACTTGAACGAAGGTGGTTCCACGGGAAAATGATACGGGGATTATACGGGGAGGGTTATCGTGCGCAACATAGGTCTCTGGTTTGTATAAAATGGAAAGTGGGGTGAAGGAGACAATGAACAGTGGGCGGCTTTCTGTATACAGGAGTGGAAATTATGGTGGGTTGAACGGCTGGGTTGTGGACTACACGATGGTGGCGCTCGATCCTTCGAAGAAGGAAATGAATAGGAGTTGGCGGTTTTCTCCTTCAGGATAGTGGGGATGATGGTGCGGGGGAGGATTATCGAGCGGTGGTTTCACAAGCAGTTATGGTGGGGATCGTGGAATACAGAGGCGTTTCACGAGAGAAACAAAACAGGGAAGGGAAATTTTTAGAAAATAAATCGAGGCTTCGCATCCCGGGCTCACGAAGTCGCACCGCGGATAATTACCGGTCTGGAATCTCTCACAAATCAACAATGAATTTAAACTGCAGCATCCACCCCTATTTATAAAAAGCGGGGGCGGTTAGGCACCGGACTTGAACGACTATGAATGACCGTTACTCCTGATGCCCCAAAACACCAAAACAAATCAAAATAAAATAAAATACATAGAATAATAGAGCGATGAGTCGGACGCGCTCGTGGTCTCGGTTCGCCGATTCGATCATCGTCTCTTGTGCGAATATACAAAAGTGGGCCCCGTCGACCGGTGACCCGAAGTTTAGTGTCGATCTCCATCCATGGCAAGGAGCATCAGAGAAACTATTTGCCCTTCCGGGGTGCCCTAAATATCAAAAAATTGTTCTTCCTTTGCAATCCTGCTAAGGGGATCAGTGCCGGTGAAATGACGGACTTCGAGGGCGCACAACGCATGGTCTGACGCCTGCGTGGCTAGCAGAGGAAGGGTCGACGGGGTGATTGGTTTGCCAATGAAAGAGGTGGGGTCCTCCCCCAGTGGTGGCGTAGAGGAGCAACTCTCCAACCGGGCATCACGGGCCTCCAATCTTTGGAGAATCGCTTAGATCGATGTGAGGGTGCTGGTTTGGTTGTCGAGGAGACACTCGAGGGCATCAAGGCGAGCTCCTGTCATGGCGCGAGTATGTGGACGCTTCGACGGGGGCGCCGAGTGATGGTGAGGAGTGTCGACTACGTCGGGGACCCGACGACGAAGAAGCAGGCGATACTCGTTGTGCCGACAGAGTCACGCGGAAGCAGGCGAAGAATCGGCTAGCAGAAGCTGCCGTTAATAAGGTCACGCGGAATTTGCGACGACAGACTTATGGAAGCAGGAGTTCTGACGGGATTTGCAACAGACGAAGGCATGCAGAGGTCGCGGCGTATGGGAGCGATAGAGGCATGCAATCGGCTAGCTGGTATACTGAACCTGGCGACACGATTGGAGCATGCATGGAGGCTAGGTCGAACCAATGTTATGAGTAGTGAGTTTTGGAGGGTTAACGAGAGGAGGGATTGGAGAATTGAAATCCATGGGGCTTTTGACATGCCTTCCTTCGCCGTCTTCCGTGTTCGCAACAGTTATTGAGAAATTAGGTTTCTAAAAGGAACGAAGCCGCTCTGTCGCTACTTCTCGGTGCGAAGTCGCATGCCCCTACTGGTGCCGGCGCCAATGGCCACGCCTCTCTCCGGTGGTGCCGACTCCACTGACCCTCCATTCCTAGTAGCCGCCATCCCTAGCTTCCCGCGTCCCCTTTGTCGCCTTTCTTGGCTTCCAACGCATCTCCTGAGTGTTCGCCGTTGTTTCTTTCACCATCCACAACCTTTCCCACCCCATCCTTCCACCTCCGCCTCTTACACCCTCCACCAACCTGACATGCATCACCCACATCCTTCCCCGCCTCCCCAACAACACCCACCACCACCACCTACCAACCCCCCAAGCATTCAAACTCCCTTTCCAATGCAGTCCCGCTCTCCACAGCCCTGATCAACCTCCCTCATCCCCATCCCTAGCCCCTATCGTCCACCACCACAACTGCCTACAAGCATTCTCCATTCACAACATCCCCAAAATCCCTCTTTATCCCTCCTTACAACCATTCAACACTTTTCCTCAGCTTTCGTTGTCATCCAGGAGCACCACTACTACCTCCCTCACCACCAGTGCGAATTACTTGGTGTGTTTTTACATTTCCGTTTTTATTCCTTACATTGTACCAACAATTACTTATTACTAACAATATTTGTCCTAGATTCACTTTTCTATAAAAATGCCGTACTCGTTTACCTACATCCAATTCCCGTGCACTCTGTTAATTGTAATTGTTGCTCACTTATATATATATATATATATATATATATATATAATATGCTTATAAAGAAATATGAAATGGTTTTTAAATCCATGCTTTTAAAAGCCATTGAAGCAATGTCATCCATTAATTTTAGACGTGATAAATAATAATCGTCGGATATATAACTAATGGAGAGAAAATGTGGTCTCCTATACCTACGTGAGAGAGAAAGAGATGGAGAGAGAGAAAAAGAGATGGAGGAGAGAGAGGGCGGAATAATGACATGGCAGATGAAAGAGAGGGGGATAGAAGAGTCGAGGCGGGGAGAGAGAACGAGAGAAAGAAATAGGAGAGAGGGGGAGAGAGGGGGAGAGAGGGCGGCGGGAGTCAGGCGGGCGCGTGATTTTAATATATCCGAGAGAGAGAGAGGGAGAGAGATTCATAGATATATTATTATATATCCGAGAGAGAGAAAGAGATGGAGGAGAGAGAGAGAGAGCTATTTTTTGTCATGCGGCATGGCAGATTAAAGAGAGAGGGACAGAAGAGAGAGATAGAGAGGGAGGGGATAGAGGCGGCGAGAGATTGAGAGAGAGAATAGAGATTTGCAGCAGTTTATATATATATATATATATTAATATAATATAATACTAATAAATATATAATGTATTCTTGATTAAGCCGTCGGCCTATAGTCACTATTATACATATTCAGCCACCGCCTACAGTTATTATATCTCTTTTAATTATTTTCTTATCAAATATATTAATTATGAAGGAGTTATTTTGGGCAGAGCCCGTGCGGAGGCGGACGAAGTACGCCTAGAAGTATGTCGTCGCCGGCAAGGTACTGTCGCGCTTGGCTTTAAAATTAACATTGTTTAATTAATTGCACGTCGTAAGTAATTGCATGAATGAATAATTACATCGCATTAGGGCCGTAGGGCGTACGTTGTGAGCTTTCCATTCATCGGCCGTGTGTTGTTTGCTTGCTCGCATTTGCATAATAATTTTCGGGATTGTCGTGGACCTTTGCATTTGTTTGTGATTTCTCACATTGCATATAGAGTTAGGATAGCATGTCTGTCACCTATATATTCGTCATGCGTCAGTTGGTATCAAAGCCCTAGGTTCGCGCTTTATTTTGATACGCAGTAATAGAGTCTATAGTTTCCTTCATGCCTAGTCTTTGTCATTATCCCTCTCCTGTATCTGAGGATCCCGAGTCTGTCTATACCTGATCCCGTAGAGCCCTTTTGGAGACGTATTCATATTATTACGATGATTATTCTCGGTCGCAACATAATTTTCAGAGATCGTGTCCACCATTCGAGATGATTACCCTATGCTAGAGACGATCACTACGATGATTATCGTTGTCTCTATCCCCATGCATGAGCGAACCGTGTTGAACCTTCAACATAAGTTGATTATTTTAGGGATGAATATGAAGATCATCATTTCAAGACAGATCTCGAGTGTATAACCTATTGGTTGTCTCGCATGTTCTTAGGGACGCTACTGTTATCGATGAACTCACTGGGAGTGTCATACTGCTATTTATGCGTTTTTCGAGGAGCCTCCCGTTGAGTCCCCCCGATGATCCACCTGATGAATCCTCTTTAGGTAACAATTTTCCTAGTTTGGATCTCTTAAGTATTTGTTTGAGCTATCCTCACATTAACGAGCATTCTTATACACATCCTTGAGAGCCATCTGACGAGTGTCAGCCTTTGAGAGATATTTGACTTATCTTTGAGTTCCTCAACATTCTTTCGAGAGATTGCTTCGTCTACAATGAATTTTTCTATCGGCCGCCCAGTGAGCCTTCAGATATTTTATGCCCCTTAGCACACATTTTATATGTCATGATATTGCAACTCTGCGTCAATGTCTTAGGTAGCCATTTGAGTGTTCACATTGTCAACGAGTATTTTTACACCCTGCAAAAAGAATCTTCAGATAAACCACCCGTATTTATGGACTTCCACCTCTACTTAAAGTTTGCACTTAGTGAGTCTATTTGGTTTGTCATTCATCATTTGCATTTGTTGTATGATTTGTATGTCATACTCCGACGTAATGTTATGTTAAATTAAAAAACGCTTTATAATTTGCGTGAGTTATCACATGAGATAACAAATGGTCAATGAAAGTGATTAAGTGATGATTTGCATATCATGTAAGTGGTTCTCATTGGGGGCAGCTATGAATCTAATTGTTAGGCAAATAGGTCCAGGACCATATATTGTCATGAGAGATTCTTGTTTAAATTTCTCTAAGTTTATATTTGTAGGAATATGATAGTCATCTTGTATTCAATGTTTTAGAGATGATTCTAGATATGTGGCTGCCTAGTTTTTGGAACCTTTTGACTTTCCTTTCAACATCAACCCCCACCTTTACAATATCCTTTCTTTTATCTCCAACCTCTATTACATTCCTACCCTTCACCCAGATGACTGTTTACTTCGTGCATGGAGCCCTTGGCAGCCTCGGAGGACGAGGTCCTTCAGTGTACACCACACTTATTAGAGGATATGAGATTGAGATGTCAGAGTTTAGGCAAGTGAGCTCCCTTTTGCCTGGCCTGCACCAGGAGCATGACAACCTCCATTCATCGGAGATGAATGCTCCTGAGCCGGGGAGATTGATGGAGTTAGTTCGTGCAACATTAGGGCGAAATTTTGGGATTCACATCTCGGACTCTGGGATGATCTCCACGGAGTTCAAAAATGATTTTCGTGGATAGAGACGGTTTCACCCTTCCCATATGTTTTTTTAGTTTATATCTATGTCGTTGGTGTTTTAGTTAAGCTGCAATAAATTTAAAACTGAAACATCATACATCCTCAAGAAAATAAAATTTTGAACCAACCTTCAGATTTCTTGGCAAACAACAATTATTAACCAGCTTTGGAGATGGCTTTGTTTGGCGCGGTCGTGAACTTGGCGGTCATGAACGGTCGTTCATGAACACGGTGGTCATGAACGGTCGTTCGCGAACGCCCAACTTAACCTGAATAAATTCATGCATTTTATGCTCAAAACAAGTTTATTTTCCTGATAATGATCATAACCTTTGTTTTGTCAAAACATACATTCTATTATAATGATGTTTTTGATCTAACTCATCGGAGCATATAAGCTGCACCAAACGAAGCCTATGTTTCATTATTAAAACTCTGATTTGAAGAATGAAGATGTTAAGTTGTTAACAGCCTACCGCTGACACCTTTAGCTTGCCAGATTGGAGGAGGATTGAAGAATAAAGCTGCTAACTTTCTGAGTTGCTAATTTCCCGGGTTTTATCCTGTTATTGCACTTCTTGGTTCCATGCAAACCCTAGCATTTTCTTCTTACTTTCACATACCGTGCTTCTACACCGACACATTTTTTCTTATTTTTGTCGGATTAAACCCAATACTCTCGTACATCTCTACGAGCTTCTTATGTTGAAATATCTCACATCTTTTTAATTATCCTCGTTAGCCCAATCCCAATTATGATGTTTGCTCTTGATCTAATTTCTCTTGAATTCCTTGTATCTCTGACCACATGCAGAGCTGATGATCAAAGCTCTTAATAGAGTTCCATGGGAAAGGGTGGATGTGAGCTTCCGCAGAAGTAAACAGCGTGTTTTTGCACACAGTACTATTCAGGTACTACAGCCAGCTTTTAATTTCTGTTACAAAACCACTCTGATTTTTTTCTTGGATTAAATCCTAACCATCAAAACTGGATTGGATGACTGGGATGGGGGTACCATCACATCTCTATATAAACTTTTATGATTCGGTGCAGGTGAAGTCCAAGCTCTTAAATTCTGATGGCGCCGATGTAGTCTTCCACATGATCGACAATTTTCTCTTATGAATACGGATGGCGGCCTTGCAATCCGCTTCGACTCGAGTCAGCATTTTTTTTTGAAATTATTCATATTTTTTCCGTATGAATCTCTGATGACATTCATGATTCAGTCCAGTGGATTCTTTGGTGATCCCAGCTGTATATTTGTATGTAGAGAGAGTACTGAAGCAAATGTAGTTGGCCCAATAATACATTGGGCTAAGATATTTGACATTTATGTAGATGATATGCATTTATCTGTCAATATATATCTTTAATTACATTAAAGAAATAGTTTGAAGATGTAAAATAAATCTTAACTATCCAATATGTGACAATTTTTTGATCTCATCTATCCAATGAAAGAGAGAAAAAAAAGGAGAGAGAGGGAAGAGAGGAAGAGGGAATTTTTTATAGCTATAATATCCCTATATGTAGGGATAGGATGGAGAGGGGGAGAGAAGAGAAAGAGGAAGAGCGAAAATAAATTTTGAGGTAAAATTTATATTTTCTTACAAAATAAAAATTGAAATATTGATTCATATTTTTTTACGGACATTTTAAGTATTTATATGTATATGTTTTGAATAAAAGTAAGTGCTCATAAACGGACGCAATCCGCTCGAATGCGGGCGCAGCCGGATATACATACGAGCATCTATACATGGCTTCACCCGTGCTCGATGCTCTTGGGCGGTCTTCTGCCGCATTCAGGCGAGTTTCGCCCGCCTCGATATGAGCTCGCATTATGCCGGGCTGCACCCGCAGCATATGCATATGAGTACTCAAAATGATCATAAAAAATATCCATCAATATTATTATTTTTATTTTGTAAAAAAAATAATTGGACATGAAAAATATTAATTTCACTTCCTCTCTCTCCCTCCCTCTTTCTCTCTCACCGCCCCCCCCCCCCTCTCTCTCTTTGTTATTACTTTTTTTCTTTTAGAAATCTTTTTGTTATTGAAATGTGTGTGAATATATATTACTTATGTAAATGGCTTAAAATTTATACTTTTATTTTAGATATTAAAAATAAATGCCGAGAAATTATACCGTTATCTCAGATATTATAGGAAAAAATTGAGATAATATATTTCTAATTCAAATAATACGAGATTGTATTTTCTCGTTTGTTTTCTTTGGGAAATCTCTCTATGCTAACTATTTTATGTAATATATGAGAGAAAATATAACTTATTAGCTATTTTTAACTTTGTTTATGAAATAACATCTTTGTAGTTATAGTTGTGACCAAGAGAACTTTGTTGTATCATAAATAAATTTTTTTTCTCCGAGATTGTGCTAGTTGTATCTGAGCGATTTTAGTCATGGCTTAGAGATTTTAGTTATTTTTGGGTTGAATACATTTATATCTTAAAGTTGTATCTTAGAGATTGGATCTTAGAGATTTTAGTCATGACTTAAAAAACTTTGTTGTATCTTAGAGATTGTAATAGTTGTATTTGAACAATTATAGTATTTACTTGGGTATTTTAATTGTATCTGAGACTTAAAAAAGTTGTATCTCAAAATTGTATTATAGGTATCTGAGCAATTATAATATTAACTTAGAAATTTTAGTTGCATTATAGTGTATTTAACCGATTAAAAACATGAAATGTCTGTAACAGAACATTGATTACTCACATATATTTTGTTGCATCCTTCAGTAAATATCTGAGTTTAATTTTTTCATTGACTGAAATGAATATTTTTTGAGTTAAAATTGTAATTTATTAACTATTTTTGTAATATCCAGGATTAAAAAGAAATCTCTAAATTATTTTTTTATATTTGAGATAGAAATGAAATCTCTCAGCTACTTACATATGTAATATAATATGCATGTATATTTTAATAGTTAGCGTAAATATTTTCTAAAAAAATGGCTAAAGATGAAATTTTAAAAGCCACGCGTGAGAATCAGTCAAGCTTTTAAAAGACACGCGTCAGAATTAGTCAAGTCCCGAACAATGCTTTTAGTTCGGGACGCGGACCAAAAAATTTCACCTCTCTTTCTCTCTACCTATACATAAATATAATATCTTTCACTATTATAAGTGTTGAAGCCAAAAATGACCTCTGTGTAGTTCGGGGTCCCTAGAAATGGGTGACCTCGCACCTATTACACTCAGGAGAACGTCACGGACCAAAGGATCAAGAAGCTAGAAACAGACCCTCGGCTTTAGCGCGGAGGTCCCACCTCACACCCGCAAGACCTTTGAAGTCTCCCCCGCCCTGGCCAATGCAGAGCTAGGGTGCCTTGAAGGATGAAGAGAGAGTGAAGAAGTTATCCTCTTCAAGGCACCCCTAAGGGTCTATTTATAGTTTTCCAAATCTCATGGACCAAAATGCCAGAAATACCCCTACCCCAAATATGCCTCGGGCTATTAGAAAACAGTCACACCGGGGGGTAAAGAGGTAATTCCACCCCGAGGGTAAAACGGTAACAACAAGGCCCAAAGAGGTCCAAAGGCGGGTGAAGCCATACCCCCCCTTCCCGGATACCCGAGACAGGCTGGGGAGCAGGGGGCAGGGGCGAGACCCGGCCTCCCGCCGGTCTCGCCCCGCCTCGCCCCGCCAGGACGCGGGGGCAGGGTTAGAACCCGGCCTCCCGCCGGTCTCGCCCCGCCAGGCCGCGGGGGCAGGGCGAGAACCCGGCCTCCCGCCGGTCTCGCCCCACCTCTCCCCGCCAGGCCGCGGGGGCAGGGCGAGAACCCAGCCTCCCGCCGGTTTCGCCCCGCCTCGCCCCGCCTCGCCCCGGGGGTAGGGCGAGAACCCGGCCTCCCGCCGGTCTCACCCCGCCTCGCACCGCCAAGCCACGGGGGCAGGGCGAGAACCCGACCTCCCGCCGGTCTCGCCCCGCCTCGCACCGCCAGGCCGCGGGGGCAGGGAGAGAACCCGACCTCCCGCCGGTCTCGCCCCGCCTCGCCCGCCAGGCCGCGGGGGCAGGGCGAGAACCCGGCCTCCTGCTGGTCTCGCAGCTCCTACCTCGCGCCTAGCCAGCCGGGGGCGGGTGTCGGTCAACTTGCCATACCCGCCCCTCCCAGAAAAAAGAAAAGGGGGGAAGGCAATTCTTCCTCCCCCTAATAGTATATTCCGAGGGCTAGGCCTAAATTGGCCACCAAGAGCTCAAACCACTCAAAAAGCTTAAAACCAAAAACCTGCGAATACGAGGTTGTACATAATCCCCGCTCTTTTCAAGGTTGGCACAAGCTCGAAAAGAAACATCCAACCCAACATATTCGCTGAGTGTGATTTTCTTGCGCGGTCAACCTGCCATGCCAGCTATGGGAGCCTGTGTGGCGAGACCCCCTCCGGGTAAAAAACACTTCACCCCCCGGAGGGGTCAACCTGCCATGCCAACTATGGGATCCTGGGTGGCGAGACCCCCCTCCGGGTAAAAAACACTTCACCCCCGGAGGGGTCAACCTGCCATGCCAGCTATGGGAGCCTGGGTGGCGAGACCCCCCTTCGGGTAAAAAACACTTCACCCCTCGGAGGGGTCAACCTGCCATGCCAGCTATCGGAGCCTGGGTGGCGAGACCCCCTTCCGGGTAAAGAACACTTCTCCCCCCGGAGGGGTCAACCTGTCATGCCAACTATGGGAGCCTGGGTGGCGAGACCCCCCTCTGGGTAAAAAACACTTCTCCCCCCGGAGGGGTCAACCTGTCATGCCAGCTATGGGAGCCTAGGTGGCGACACCCCCTCCGGGTAAAAAACACTTCACCCCCCGGAGGGACGACCTGCCATGCCAGCTATGGAAGCTTGGGTGGCGAGACCCCCTCTGGGTAAAAAACACTTCTCCCCGGAGGGGTCAACCTGCTATGCCAGCTATGGGAGCCTGGGTGGCGAGACCCCCTCCGGGTAAAAAATAGTTCACCCCCCGGAGGGGTCAACCTACCATGACAGCTATGTGAGCCTGGGTGGCGAGACCCCCCTCCGGGTAAAAAACACTTCACCCCCCCCGGAGGGGTCAACCTACCATGCCAGCTATGGGAGGCTGGGTGGCGAGACCCCATCCGGGTAAAAAACACTTCTCCCCCCGGAGCGGTCAACCTGTCATGCCAGCTATGGGAGCCTGGGTGGCGAGACCCCCTCCGGGTAAAAAACACTTCACCCCCCGAAGGGGTCAACCTGCCATGCCAGTTATGGGAGCCTGGGTGGCGAGACCCCCCTCTGGGTAAAAAACACTTCTCCCCCCGGAGGGGTCAACCTGCCATGCCAGCTATAGGAGCCTGGGTGGCGAGACCCCTCCGGGTAAAAAACACTTCACCCCCCGAAGGGGTCAACCTGTCATGCCAGCTATGGGAGCCTGGGTGGCGGGACCCCCTCCGGGTAAAAAACACTTCACCCCCCGGAGGGGTCAACCTGCCATGCCAGCTGTGGGAGCCTGGGTGGCGAGACCCCCTCCGGGTAAAAAACACTTCACCCACTGGAGGGGTCAACCTATCATGCCAGCTATGGGAGCCTGGGTGGCGAGACCCCCATCCGGGTAAAAAACACTAGGCATCCACGAGAGGCACGCATGCCCTGCCATCTAGTGAGAGTCTGACAGCGGAAACCATCTCGAGGTGAGACCTAGCCACCCTCCGAGAGATCAACCTGCCCTGCATGCTGAAAACGAAAATCGTTCTCCTGTGGAGTTCACCCTTGGGGAAGGGGTGGTCTCGCGCCTACTTTACTCCTGCAAGCAAAACAACAGGGAAAACAAGGAAAAACCGACCCAAGGGCTCGGCGGGGAGGACCCACCACACACCCAGAAGACCAGAGAATACTTCCCTTCCTTAGCCACAGGCCGAGCTAAGGCTACCTCAGAAAGCACTACTAAACCAGGAAGCAAGAGAATATGAGCGCGTCCCTCTTGAGGTGCCCCCTTGGGTTTTATTTATAGAATTCTGTAGAGGGCCTGCTAATAGCCGACCTCTGCTGTTTTGAACAGCTATATGCAGTCAAACTTGGTCTGCCAACAGCATAGCTCCGCTGTTTCAAGAAGCTATTCGCACCCATGGGGAGGGCATCCATGTAATTTCTCCTCGGGGCTTCTACTGGGCCCCACCCATGGATTGGGAGGTCAGCTCTCCACTAACCCCTCTCCGCGAGAGGCGGGTGCGAACTGGCTCTAGCGGCTCGCCTACTCTTCTTGGGCGAGCGCGATCCGGGCCACCACGACCCGCCAATCCTCTGCCGAGGCGGTCAGGCGGCCAGGTCGCGAATAGGGAACGGGCTGGCGGCCATTGCGACCATTAGAACGGTTCACAGGTCGCGGGTCGTCGAACCCATCCGCGAATATCGGTTCCACGAATAGCGCCCCCCACTTCGGTCGACGATTCTCTTAGCGAGTGAGAGGGGTGAAGGAGTCGTCTCGCCTGGCTCGCTCGCTTGAACTGAGCGGGAGCGGACCATCCTCTTGCCGCATGCCCGCTTGTTGCTTGGGTGCGGGCCGTGGAACTTGGTTCGCTCGCCTTTCTTGGCGGGGCCCGCTCGACGAACACGAGGTTGTACACTGTCAGCTAGTGAGAGCCTGGCAGCGGAATCCATCTCGAGGTGAGACCTACCCCACCCTCCGAGAGATCAACCTGCCCTGCCAGCTAGTGAGAGCCTGACAGCGGAATCCATCTCGAGGTGAGACCTACCCCACCCTCCGAGAGATGAACCTGCCCTGCCAGCTAATGAGGGTCTGATAGCAGAATCCATCTCGAGGTGAGACCTACCCACCCTCTGAGAGATCAACCTGCCCTGCCAGCTAGTGATAGCCATGGAGGCTTGCCTTCCGAGTGGCCTCGATCCCCACTCCACCATGGATCACCGCTATACCGCCTCGGGGTCCGACATCGACCCGGTCCTCACACATATCATTCCCCCCTTCTCGGGGCAGAACCTCTTCAACCCGCACTGGTGGGTGTGGCTGGGCAGGGCCTCTTGCCCCCCTCACTTCCAGGAACTCGGGGCAGGTAGCTGTGGCGTGCCCCTCCACCTGGTGGACGTCATAGTACAGTATTATATACTCCTAATAATAACCCGCCTCTCCCTCTACCTCTCTCTTTCTCTCTCCTTTTTCTCTCCCTATTATTATATACTCCTAATAATAACCCGCCTCTCCCTCTCTGCAGCCCTTTCTCCCCCTCTTATCTATCTTTCTCTCACTCTCCCTCTCTTTCTCTCTCCAGTCCCTCCCCTTTTGTAGCTTCAGTAGGTCTAAGTTTTTTCAGTTTTTTAATCAAAAAAGAAGTGATGGTGGAGATTAAAAAGTTGTGCTTTTTGGCTTTATTTAATGGCCTAGATGTAGGCGTGTTCGTAAAGCCCGGGCCGGAACCGGGCCCCCCGGGCCCCCCGGGCCCGGGCCGGGCACCGGGCCCCGCGGGAGGGGGCCTGCTAAGGCCCCCAGGGCCGGGCCCGATTTTATTAAAATTTTTTTTTATATATATAAAAATTTAAATATAATTTGTAAATAAAATGAATAATTTATGAATATGGAAAAAATACGAGTAATTTCATATTTTGGAAGAAAAAATAATAATTTTATTAATGTTTAACGGGGTTACGGAAGTATACAAAATTATAAATACACTGAAAAAAAATACTTGTGATCGAAAAATCTAAAATAACAAATACAATAAAATTACATGTCCGACATCTTTAAAATATTTCAAAAATTCAAAAATTCGTCTCGTCATCTTTAAGTTTTAGTTTAAGTTGATCGCGTTCATCCCGTCTTTCATGTCCGACGAGCTATCCTCGATCGATGAAATATGCTGCTTCCTCTTGATCGCATCCAAGTGGTCCTTGTAGCATATGCAAATTTCGAGCGATTCTTCGCTTAGGCGACTTCTTCACTCGTTCAACATCCTGCCACTAAGAGAAAAAACAGACTCTGAAGCTACCGTGTTAGCTTGGATCGTTAGTAAATCTCGTGTCATATAGACCATAATATGATATGTATTTACTTTACCTTTCTACCATTTTAAAATATCAAAATTTTCTAGTTCGTCCGTACTCATAAAATCACAAAATTGGGTTTTTGTATACAAGCCTAATTGATTTAAACTACTAGATGTGGTGCGCGCTTTTTTCTTGAAGCTAACTCTAACATTTTATTTTTAAAACTATCGCGTGTTTTTAGTTGCGACACATCCTCTCGGGGCCGCGATCCGTATAAATTATCATAATTATTATAACATTCAATAAAAATAGTGTTAAAATTTAAAATACTAAGATTATCCAAATCCGAATCACTGATATTTACGCCTAAATTATTATTTATTTCTTCTATAAAATTTTTTACGCCGTAAAAGAGGATTAAAAGCGGCGGCGCATGAAAATATGACCAGAATTTTTCTATAATATTTTAAAATTTTGTTTTTCATTATTTCTATTAAACCACTCCAGCTGGCATATTGCTTAAAATAATTTAATTTTGTGAAATATTAACAATATTTTTAACAACTAGCGGGCTAGTAGGATAATATACGCCAGATAGAATTTGTCGCCGTATAAAAAACTTCTAATAGATCCATATAATTTTCTAAAACAGTCCAATCAGACTCAGTTAATTCATGTTGATCTAACATAATATAGTATTGCATTAGTAGTGTTTTTTGACGAATCACTCGTTTTAACATTGTAAAGGTCGAGTTCCATCTAATTGACATATCAAATAAAGGTTTCGAAATTTTTTGACTTTGGGCATTTACGAATTTTTTAAAATCTTGTCGTTGTTATTTAGAAATATAAATAAATTGTAACATTAAACATATTTTATTAAGGGTGCTGTTATAAGCAAACCCATTTTAGTTGTTAGTAAACCATAATAAACTCGGTTCACCTATTTTTCCTCTTATTTTCAACCTAAAAAGAAAGTTGTTAGCAAACCTACTATATAACTCAATTTCTAGCCTAAAACCTCATTTCTTTCCTCCCGACCATTTCTTTTACCCTAGTCGCCCGCTGCAGCCCCAATTCCGCCGGAGTGGAGAAGCCCCCTCGTCGCCCGCAGCAGCCCCGATTCTGCCGGCGTGTGGAAGGTTTGTCACCGCCCGGAGCAAAGGGCCTCCGCCGGGGTTAAGCCCGTCTACGTACAGCGTCTCGCCTCCGCCGCCTCCGATCCTCCCAAATCCAAGGTCCGCAAAGGGCCTCCGCCGGCGTGCAGCGTCTCGCCTCTGCCGCCTCCGATCCTCCCAAAGCCAAGGTCCGCAAAGTGCCTCCGCCGGCGTGCAGCTTCTCGCCTCCGCCTCCTCCAATCCTCCCAAAGACAAGGTTCGATTTCATGTTTTGGTTCTTATCCATTTAATGGATTACAAGCTGCTTACTGTTTATCTTCTTCATCTACCAAAAGACTATAAAGTATCTCTCTTAATGTTTCATAACATTCTATGACTGCAGAATGCATATAGTTGTCATATTTTATCTTCTTAAATAACTCTGCTTCACCCTTCTTCTTGAAATCCTCAGCCATGTCAAGTGCTATCGGTATCTAAGATTTAATGAAGAAGCATGTGAGCAAATATAATTTTAAAAGAACAAATGAATAATTTGGTGCAAAATCCTGCTGGAAGAAATATGATGCACATACCTTACTAGCAAGAAGAAAAGGAGGCCACTGGACAACAGTTACATCGCTTGAGGAATATGGTACCAATAGTAGAAGTTGCTCCCTGAATGTGGAAGAAGACAAAATAATTTGAACAAGAATATAATTTGATAAAGGCATCAGTTAAATTTAAGTATAAGAAATTCCAAACTTATTGCTGATCAAATCTTCTTCTCTTAAAGATTTTATGAAAGCATTCCACACATGAGCAAATCTAGTATATTCCTTCTTTCTGACTCTTCCTGCACGATTACAGCTTGCTCCGTTCTCTTTTTCAATCATTGTATAAAACAATGTCTGCTACTTAAAAACGGCTTCATCTACTTTTTATATATGTTATAAGTAATATATCATTGTTACTACACAATTATAATCACTTGCTAATTGATTTAAGCTAAAAGTTACTCATTTGCTTCTGTTTTTGGCTGACATGGGGAAGATCTTAATCATTTTTTTTCCTTTCAATCTTTGCATTTTTGCTAGGTGATCTAATTGAGCAGAAGCAAAATTCAGCTCCATCGCCGGTGCCGTCCCACTCTCAATGGAGATTGGTCTACAACATTCATCCTCTATAAGGTATCAATGCATTATTTGAACATTAGTTGTTCTTGTCGTTGTATATGACATACGAAGTTTGAATTGTTTTTAAAAATTTAATTTGTAGTGAAACAAGTGTATATCTGGATGTCAGTAGACACTTTGAAACCGAAATTCAATTTCCATCAAGGGAATCTTTAATTGAGTGGACTCGTAATGTTGGTAAAAGCCTTAATTTTGCGGTCACTGTTAAAGGTTCAGACAAATTAGTGGGAGGAAGAGCAAGGCCACGTGTGTTTCTTGGGTGTGATAGAGGTGGTGTATACCGTGAGAAGCAATGCAAAAAAGGTTGGGTGAAACAAAATTTGAGAAAATGTACTAGTAAGCGTTGTGGATGTCCTTTTTCTATCACCGGTAAAAAAAAATGCACACTCGGATGAATGGACAATTCAAGTCAAATGTGGGACGCATAACCATGAAATGGTTCACTTGGAAGCACATGCTACTGCGGGAAGATTGGATTCTGAGGAGAAAAAAATAGTCCATGACATGATAGCCTCCAATGTGAAACCAAAAAGCATATTAACCACGCTTAAAAAAGGAATGCAGAAAATCATACAGTGATGCGGACAATATATAATGAGAGATATAAGTTACAGCAAGAAGAATTGAATGGTTCCACACCCATACAATATTTGTATAAGTGCCTAACAGATAGCGGCTATTTGAGCTTTAATCGAGTGAATGATAGGGGGAACTTAGTCAGCTTGTTCTTTGCACATCCGACTGTTATTATACTAAATAAAACTTTTTATACCGTGTTTATAATGGATTATACATACAAGACCAATCGGTATCGGTTGCCATTACTATCTGTGGTTGGTGTTACATCTACTCAGCAAACTTTTTTCGCTGCTTTTGCTTTTATATCTGATGAGTCCGAGTCGAGTTACAGATGGGCAATTGAGCAATTCAAAGCTACCTTGGATGAAACCTCTTTGCCAAATGTTTTGGTTACAGATAGAGATTTGGCTTTGATGAATGCCATAAAATTTACATTTCCAAATGTCAAGCATATTCTATGTCAGGTTCACGTGCATAGAAATATTTTAGCTCATTGTAAAAAATATTTCAAGGATGGGAAAGAGTCCGAAATATTTCTTGGTGCTTGACAACGATTAGTTGATGCAAGAAATGAGAACGAGGACAATATGAGATACAACCATATTTTGAGTTCATACTCCACCTCATTTCCCGATGTTGTCACTTATATATGCAAAACCTGGCTCGATCCTTTGAAAGAATATTTTGTGTGCGATTGGATTGATAGATATTTACATCTTGGCAACTCAACAACAAATCAGGTAGAAGGTGGTCATAGCAAGTTGAAGAAATTTTTAGAAGTGTCAATTAGAAATTTAGCAACTGTTTGGAAGGCTTTTAATCAAATGTTAAATCTTCAACATATAGAGATAAAAAGATCCTTTGGGCAAAGCTCCATTCAAGTTAGTCAAGAATTCAAGGGCTCTTTATATTCAGAACTCATTGGAAATGTGTCACTGCAGGCATTGAAGTTGCTTAAAGTAGAAGAAGACAACTTGCGTAAGACAAGAAATATATGTATAGATTGTCCTCATACAACCCGGACCACGCTTGGACTACCATGTGGTCATGAGTTAGCACCGTATGTCACCCAAAAGACAGCTTGTCCGATTTGGTTAATTCATAAACATTGGAAGCAATTGTCTTTTTCATTAGATAGTGATGAAGTACCATAAACACAAAAGTTCGTCAACACAGGAGACATCGATATAACATTTGAGTTGGAGGGGATCATAGAAAGGTACAAAAACACAAATGAGCATCAATAAAAGGAGATTAGGAATAAGTTACGTGAACTCATGGATCCGACTTCAAGTGGAACAAAAGAGCCTCTCTTGCCTACAAAATTAAAGGGGAGACCAAAAGGGAGTTTGAAGAAGTTTAAAGATGACTACAAGAGTACTAAACGCAATCCGTCACTATTTGAAATTGTATTGTCAGATGGACCACTTTCACAAGAGAAAATGTTAAAGTTATCAAGGGGAGAAAGTAAGCAAAAGAACAAATTATACGATAGAGTCCGCCGACAACTACCTTCTTATTTTTCTGATCAATTGGTTGATGTTTTTGATGTACCCGCGGATGGTCATTGTGGATTCCGTGTCATTAGTGAATCAATGAACATGGGTAATAATTCACAACAAGTTAGAGAAGACTTCATGGATGAATTAGTTAAAAAAGAAACACTATATGAGGCACTTTTTGGAGTTCCTAGAAAAAATGGAATTAGTAAACAACCTTGAGTGCAAATGCTCGCCCGCACCATTTGAAAAATGGATGTCCATGCCAGATATGGGGTTAATTATATCTTCTTGTTACAATATTGGTGTGGCTTTAATCTCACGAAATCAGAGTATGATGTTTTTGTCATTGGACTCCGCACTTCCTCAACTCCCAAATGTAATTTTATTGGCTTCGTGAATGGTAATCATTTTGTGAGGCTATGCATGAAAGAGGAATGTACATTGCCTCAACTTTATTCCCTATGGAAGAGATATCATACACAAATAGCGAGTTCATGTGAAAGCATTCTCAACAACAAACCATGAAAGGTATAACTTTTAAGTTCAAAATTCATAGTCTATTAAAGTACTAACAATATTTAATTATATTGCAAAATATTTTAGGGAGTATTAAAGACAAAGAACTTCATGTGAATCGACAATCGAAAACAAATTGCGAAAGGTATACATTTTTATTTATTTTCCTAAGCATATTAATTTATACATAATATTGGTAACATTATTTTATTTTAATTTATTGCAGAGATTTTTGGGAGCTATTGAAGATGACTGCATTTTGGATTAACCTTTTTGTAGCAAAATGACATGATTATTAGTCAACTTTTGTAATGTTAAGTGATATAGTATAGTACAAACATTTTTATGTGTTTTTTTAAGTTTTTTGAGTGCTTTGCTAGCAATCATTGAGTTTTTAAATAACCAATTTTAGATTTTATGGTTTACTAGTGGTAAAGGTTTGCTAACAACTAAAATGAGTTTGCTTATAACAACACCCTTTATTAATGTATGGTTCCATATATGTTAAACTACCTTATACGACAAAATTTAAAACGTGACAGACGCAACGAGTATGAAAAAAAACATTGTTTAACATAGATTTCAAATCACGTTTTAACCACTCAATTGCGGTGGTATTATTTGTGGTGTTGTCGAAAGAAATACTCATAATTTTATCTTTTATTTTAAATTCTCGCAAACATTTTGAAATAATTTGATAAATCGCGACACCGGTGTGCGGGAGTTCAAAATCTTCAAAACATATTATACACTTATTTAGATCCCAGGAAACGGGATTGACTCAGTGACAAGTGATGAAAATATATGATAATCCTAATTTGATGCTACTTGTCCAAACGCCGCTCGTTAAACTCACTCGACCCTCAAAATTTTTAAAATAATCAATTAAAAATTGTTTAGCTTTTAAATAATATTTAAGTGCGTTGCGTCTAGTGGAAGATCGACTTACTTGATGATATTTGGGTTGTAGCCCTTGGTAGATGCACTCAGTTTCTTGCTCGTCATCGTAGTGGCTGAACGACAACCCACGTCTGATGACGTTCTTCACCTGCAACTCCCGCTGCCGACCTTGATCGTACGTCCATATTTGTCCAGATGCAGATAATTGCGCTTGGCTGAACTCGGGAGAAGTTTGTTTGGCAGTGCAAGACTTAATGTGTCTTGCGAGTGTTGAGTTGCCACTGAGAGTAAGTAATTTTGAGCATTACTTGCACTTCGCCTTATGCTCGGAGCCGACTTTCATTTTGTCGAAATATTCACAAACTGACGCCGTATGCTTGTGCTCCACCACTTCGTGAGCGACTGATGATGATGATGACGTCATCGTCGATGACATATTCGACGTAAAAAAATAGGGGGGGGGGATGTAAGACTTAGGAGAGGTGGGAATGTGGGATTGAGAAATTTGAGAGTGGGGGGGGGGGAATTTATAGATTTTAAGAAAAATTTTTTAAAATTTTTTTTATTAATATTTATTAAATAATAATATTTATTTAATAAATATTAATATATATATATAATATATATATTAATATTATATATATATTAACAACGGCCCGGCCCGTCCCGGCCCGTTCCGGCCCCAGGATTAGCCCGGGCCTAGAAACCGGGCTTTGCTCGGCCCGGCGCCGGGCTTAGCCCGGGCCTAGGAAACCGGGCTTTGCCCGGCCCGGCCCAGGTCGGGCACCGTGCCGGACAAATGCCTATATATGAGGTCTTGTTAGGCCCCATGGCCCGGCCTGGGCCCGGGGCGGGCTTAGCCCGGGCCCGGGCCTACCCGGGCTTTTACCGGGCCGGGCCCAGGCCGGCCCCCCGGGCCCGATTTTTATGGACACCCCTACGGCTAGATCCAATACAAAATAAATTTTTAATGTAGTTAAAGATATATAAAATTATATGATCTCACTTATGGTCCTTCAAAAGTCCGGCAAAATAATTGTGGCAGTATGTTTTCAATGAGAGAGGAGAGACGGAAATAGAGAGAGAGCATCCATGGAGAGAGAAAGAAAGAGAGGAGAGAGGGGGGAGAGAGCGGTGGAAGAATGAGGGAGGGAGTAGAGAGAGAAGGTGAGAGAGAGGAGTGGGTCCCCCTTCAATAAGTAAAAATAAAGAAATATAGAGGGAGAAAGGGGGAGAGATTTAGAGAGAGAGAGGAGAGAGAATAGATGAGAGAGTGGGAGAGAGGAGAGAGGAGAGAGGAGAGAGGAGAGAGGAGAGAGGAGAGAGGGAGATATAAGAATTGGGGGGTGCGATAGAGAGAGAGAGAGGAGAGGGGTGGGAGCCACTAAAGTAAATACGCTGGCATAGCCCACCTGGATGCGGTCGAAGTCTTCCTAAGAACATTGAGAGCCGTGAAGATGGGCGCAACACTGACTTCTCGAGAACATTGAGAGCAGTGAAGATGGGTGCAACACGGGCATTATGCGGGCGAAGTCCTCATTGATGTGGTCGAAGGCCGCCCAAGAGCGCACAAGCAAAATCGCTTGTGTATGTATATCTATACTATATTAAAAGACAAAAACACCTCTTGGTTAAACATTTGAATTTTAATTTTACTTCTCTTAATTTAAAAAAAAATATAATTTTTAAATTTGATGTGTTTTTCTTTTATTTTGAAATTTTACTTTCTCGCTTCTCGCAAAACCCATGCACGTCACAAAAATGAGCGACAAGCGTGGTATAACACTCACGGGCTTGCGAGCAGCGAGAGCGCCATTGCGTCGAGACAATGTCGTGGCCGAGATAATATCGAGCAGAGAAACTATCACGGTTAGTCATAGGGACTGAGCCCGGCCTGTCACCTGTACTAAATTAAAATGAATAAAATCATTCGGTTAAACATTCAATTTTCGATTTTACCCCTTAATTATAAAAATTCCAATCTCATTAATAAATTTATTTTAAAAGTTTAAATTATATGCTCTCATATAGTCAAAAACTCTTGCCTACAATAAAAATGTGCTCTAACTGGCGCTCGAAACACCCAGGTACATGGAAAAAACGAGCTGCGGGCGGAGTATATCGTTTGAGAGTTTGCGAGCGGCGAGAGCGCCATCAACCTGGGGTAATGCCGTTGTCGAAGTACTGTCAAACATGATATTGTGTTCGTCCCGTGCACTGTCGCGATTGGGATACTGTCACAGTTGGCCGTAGGGGTGGAACTTCGTGTCTGTCACTCGTACACACACACACGAGTGATAGTGCACGGGGGCCCCCGTGCCCCGCCCGATAGTACCGGTGTTGTGGCGGCGGGCTTCACCCTCCCGCGGCGGGCTTTGCGAACCACTCCCGTGCGCACAATGCGAACTCGCCATCGCAGCCGTCCGATTGCATCCCTCTGCCTAAGCATCCGACGACCCAACCACTTCCAACAACGGCCTCGAATGTAGTGACTGAACAGTTGTCCGTGAACACTACACATCACTTAAAAAACTTCATCCACTTTTATGTTTAAAAGTAGTTTTCTTATCTTAGTATGAGTTAAAACTGTTGTCATGCCAAACATATATTTTATGACGGCTAATTGATAAAGTGCATTTTGGAGATATCAGTTTTTTTATAAAATGCATCCTAAAAATTTAAAATTGACAGAATGCACCTCCTAAAGTGATTTTTCATGACAATATGGACCCTATAGTGTACATTTTGCTCATTTTATTTTTTATATACTGAGGGTACACATTGCTAAGAAAATCACTTTGGGAGATGTATTTTGTCAATTTTAAACTTTTAGACTGATTAATGTGCACTTCACCAATAATGCATTTTATGACAAACATGTTTTTGTCCAAACTAAGGAGAGCAAAAAAATACTCTTTATATCAAACCATTTGTATTACTAAATTCAAATATTTAATTGGATTTTGAACTTCGAAGATTAATTTTCAAAGATTACACTTGAGCGAGTGTAATTAATAGTTACATTTTACAGCGGTTTCCCCGAGTTCTACTGGGCGGGGTGATTGGCGGCGGAAATGGAGACAAGGATCGAAGTTCGTACACTCGGAGGTGAATCGACCGTCGTATGGATCTCGCCGGACCGGCGGGTCGGAGACTTGAAGGTTTTGCTGTCGTCGTTGTTCCCTCCGGCGATCACATCCCCCAACTTCTATCTATTCTTTAAGGTACTGTTCTACTTCAGGCTACGCAGGCTTACACGTTTCCCCTCCTTTACCGTAAGAAATAGAATATATATATATTTTTATCGAGGGTTATATTTAGCCGCAGTGATAGATTAATTCACAATAGACTAGCAGTTATGCTATAGATTATTTGCATGTTCCTCTTCTCTAGGGTTTTAGATTGAAGTTGGATAGTCGCATAGATTGCCACCAAATTGGAGATGGTGAATTCATGGTTCTTGTACCATATACCAAGAAAATCCAGCAGCTTCCATCCCAGCATGACACTGTTGAGCAGGATTCTGAGCCTCCACTGAAAAACTTGATGTCTTCCACTGCTGAATCCATCTGGCTTGATATCATGGGTGATATTTCATCTGTAAATGACATTTCTCAAGATAATTTGAGTAACGTCAACAGCACCCGACAAACAATTGGGGAGGGGGAGGTTTTAATGGCAGAGAAGCCCAAGAAACGGAAGAAAGTGTCAGACAGCTTTTATACCATCCTTGATATTTTGGGCTCTGATGCTAAAGATGTATTTGAAAAAAAAGAAAGCATTAAGATTTCCAAGCTTGTGGGATCCATCAACTGCTTATCAGATCCTAATATAGGAATGTGTTTGCTGCATTTATATTTTAAGGAAGGCTCTCCTGCGGGAGATCACTGTGCTTGTCCACTATGGCTGAAGAAACTTATTAAGACTTTTTCCTTGGTGAATGTCCTTTATGCCTTTTTTCATCTGCAAAACAAATGCATGACTATGGGTTTCTTAAAAGAAGCACTGGAGCAATCTACCATCTTTGGGTTGGATGAGTTGTGCACTTCTTTTGTGAAGAATCTTTCGACTCTTTGTCCAAAGGTAAAAATTTTAAATCTTAATTGAATTTAAATTTGCATTAGTCACGATTCTTTGTTGTTTTTTTTAATTCTGAGGATATCAACTTACATTATTTCCTTTTTGGATCTTATTTAAACAATCAATTTGTATAAATGAATTAGATATTGACGAGCAACCGTGTACTCAAAATTTATTACGAAAAATGTTTCTCAATTTTTACGAGAGAGTTTAAATGAAACATAACATTTGCAGTGCATTTTTTTTATATCACATAGCACGTCATCAAAAATATACATAATTCAGTCATTATTTCTTAAAATATTCATCTGTTAAAGGAACTAAAAATAGATCATAAGAAATAATGGGTCTCATCTTTTGTTCTATTTATTACCACATTTTCTCTATGAGCATGGATTTCACTGTTCGTGATATTCCCGCATTGCAAGGAGATATTTAGTCATTGCATTTTCCTTCTCTTGTTTTGTTTCTTTCTCTATATTAAGGTCATTTTATATGCACATGCAAAAATAAGTTGATATATAATCATTACTATTGTTATTTTGTATCATATTATCAGAGCCATCCTTGTTTTCTCATCTCTCTATTTGGTTCAATTATTTGGTTTGTGAACTCACCCTAGAAAACCTCATCCCCAATTTTAGATTCATATGAGCATCATTCAAGAGTTTGTCTCCCTCCTCTAACACCTCTGGTTTATGAAATTTGCCAAAATTGACCTTCATTGATCTTTGCCTAAGTCTTATTTTTGAATTGACTTCTCTCAAGCTTGTCATCGCCAAAAACCTAAGCCATATTCTTCACCAGAACCCTCACCCCAACCTCGTTGCTGTATTCACTTTCCGGGCAATTCACCATCTACTAGTTTACTTTTGTTTCGTAATGATTGTGTTATGGGTCTTAGAATGTTGTCAAGGAGAGACCGGAGGTGGTGAAGATGACAGTGATGGAGGAAACCATGGAGTCGGAACCGTGATTGCCTTGGCGGGGTTTCTCGTTAGAGGAGAGAGCCACCAAGATCTCACAACAAGGGGGGACAAGAACTAGAACTTCATTCATTCATACCATGCATACAATGCTCATGCCTTTATTTAGGCTACATGATAAAAGGGCTTGGTGCATACAATGACACTCACAACTCCGAACACTCACTTAAATAGCATAAACAAGACATAAAAACATAATAATAAAGATAAAAGGGATCGGTGCTCGAGACCCATAACATCTTATCCGCCTTTCAAATCGATCTTGTCCTTAAGCTCGATCGAGGTCCTCCTGGTAGCGGACCCGTTACCCGATGCCCTCCTCGTTCGAGTTCCCGACGTGCAGGTAGAAAAGTTTTTTGTATCTATGCCACGAGTGTACTACTCGTCGCAATTAAAACATAAAGCATGAGCGCGGCGGTCCAACATCTCGGTCCGTGATAAGCGGCAGACCGGCGTGGCGGGATGACCCTCGAGACGTCCTTGTTGAGTGCCGATGTTAGTGTGCAAGTAGGCCTCCCGGGTGACTGGAGGCGGCGGTTGCATAGCCTGACCAGACTCACAGTAGTCACTAAGTTTAGAGGGTCCTCAAAGTCGACATCCTGCTACATGCGTTCTTGAAGTCCGACTGTGAAGATGGCGACTTGCATCGCTGGAGGGAGTGTGATGTGTGCCAGGAGGAGTTGAAATTTTTCCAAGTAATCATCCAATGTGCCCGTTTGACAGAGTGTCACAAGAGCACTGAGGGTGTTGCTGTAGATGGGAGGGCCAAAACTTAGGTTGCAATACCGCTTGAAGTCATCCCATGTCAGACCTGGTTGGTCGATGAGGAGACCAGTGGCGCAAAGCAGAGCTGAGTCGAGTAGGTGAAAAGAGGCTAGAGGAAGTCGATCAGCGGCTAGAGTTTGTTGGTGGCCGAAGAATTGTTCGTACCTGGTGAGCCTAGTTTTGCCGTCATAGGTGGGGAAGTCCAAACTGGCGTAGCGTGGCTCCATAGCCACTTCTGGGCGGAGGAAGGCTTGTGGATGGTGGAGGATTAACGACGGTGGCGGAGGCTGTGACACCTGACTAATGCTGGCGTGATCCGTAGGTGGAGTGGTGACCTCGGGAAGTGCTGTGGTCAGCTCATTAAGCCTGATGGTGAGGGAGGCCATATCGTCCCGATGGCGTATTTCAGCGTCCCGAAAGTAGTGTTGCAACCTCCGCTGCATCAAATTTCACATGATGCCATCTTGCGTCATGGTTTTTTTTCCTTTTATTATGCTTTTGATTATTGACTTGTATCTCTTTCCCGTGCACCTTTGAAGTCGTTCGGCTTATCGGTTTGACCACCCAGTGAGATCTTAAATAAATGTTCCGGTAATTTAGGGTAGTTAGGATGAGAAAAGACAATCATAAATTATTTAAAATACGCATAAATTAGTCGGGAAAAGAATTTAAAATCAATAAGAAAAATACCCAAAATCAAATAGGAAATTGCTATTTAGAAAAGATTACACGAAAAATATTTCATTTGAGGCATTATTCAAAAAGGGGTCTATTCATTTGAGGCATTATTTCATCTGAGGCATTATTTCATCTGAGGCATTATCTCCTTTGAATAATTTGATGCATTATTCAGAAGGTAATAAAGGATGTCAGCAGCAGCAGTAAAGGAAATAAAAGAATAGGCAATTCATTAGTTGGTCAGGCCCAATAATGTTAATAAAAGGATCCTCTACCGAAGGAGGGAGGCAATTGAAAAATTGACAGAGAACGAGTATGCGCTGTCGATTCAAGCCCGCCGTTTCGTCCTCCAGAGAGCCGGTAGCATGCGCTGCCGATTCAAGCCCATCACCTTCGTCTGCCAGAGCCATCGCGATCAGACCTCTGCTCGTCGTCCCAGTTGACGCCTTCCTCCTTCTATAACTGGGTGCTGTCGACCACGCCGCCCTATTCCGGCACCCACCTGCCATTGTTCCCGCCCGTTGGTTGTCGTCGACCTCGACACTAATCTCCGACAACCCGTCAACGAATGCACAAACCACTCTGGGAGGGCCCTCCTATGCTGTATCCTGCATCATGCTCCATTTATTTAGATTAAATTTATGCAAACCAACTAAATAATTTTGAGCTTGCATTCGAACGTTCACGCTGCTTTAATTCCCGTTAATTCATAAATTATCGTGGGGGATTTTGCTTGTGTTTGTACGGATCACGTTTTAATTCACACCGTTAGCGTTTAGTCATCCAATCTCAAACAATATTAATGATCTTTTCGAAGTCCAAGTGTTGGAAGTGATTTGCGCGTGAAAAATCGAGTTGGATTGCTTGGCCTTTTTTCAAAACAAAAATCGATTGCGTTAAAATGTTTTATTTTTAAAGCCCTAAAAATTGGTTTACATCAATTTGGTATCAGAGCGGTTGTGATTCGCTCCCATTGCGAATCATCACGCGATTCGTATTTAAAAAATAAATTCTTTATCTATTATTATAAATATATATATATATTATTTATCTCCAGTATTTTAACTTAAATCGCCCCTCCTTAAAATAGTCAACTATTTTAATTTTTTTTTAAAAATTATTATTTTAAATTTCAATTTTAAAAAATTATGTTATTTTATCTCTATTTTTTTTAAAATTATTTTTAAATCCATAGTTAAAATGGAAAATCTTGAAGAAAGAGTGCATGAAAATTTTAATGAAAAACATTGAGTTTGTCACTGCAGAATTTTCTCAGAATCTGACTGGGTTGTGCACCGATGCACACAACCTTGAGATGACAATGCGCAAGCAATATGTCTTTCCTGATCACTTCCCAACTACATGCCATATAGGGGAACTCGAGCTTCGAAATCTTAATTGTGGTCCTACGAGTCGCCTGTTTTCCCCACAAGCACATTTACCCCACTTGTCTTCATAGTATCGCTCCCTTCAGTCGAGGAGTTTCTTCCTGAGCCCTAACTCCAGAAGAAGAACTTCTTCCTCCTCATCCTCTCATCCCAACTGAAATGGTGCTTCCACTTGCTCATATTAAAGCACAACCTCTAGTCGCCGAGTTTATTTCTAAGGCCCCGCCCCAGGAAGAACTTATTAGTAACGTGACACTCACCTTAGGCGGCACAGACTCCATCTCAATATTCCTCAAGTCACCTAGTCTACCACATTTGCCTATCCCTGAGCCTGAAAGTATGTTGTTTGATTATCACTTGTCAGTCGCATTAGAGTCATCACAATATATTGATTTTATATTTGCAGAACACCATTTTATGACATTACAGTATCAAAAAATGTAAATGTGTCTGGAAAAACATATTATCATATTATCAATATATTTAAGAGAACTCGTGTTTTAAGGATAGTGAGAACTCCAGAAATTTTCACTCTCGATAAGGATACATGTTTTAAAAGATTTATTTGGATGCTTTTAAAAGATAAAATTGGAATCAATTTTAAAATCTGTACTCTAAAGTTAGATACAAGCGGATTTGTGGAGCTGCAACAATATATTGTATATTTTATATCAAATTTTTGGAACATATTATGGGGTCGAGAGGACACCACACTCAAATTTAGTAGCACTTATCACTCTTTGACCGATGAACTAACTGAAGCCGTTAATAAAAGTCTGAGCGGCCTACTTAAGTGCGAAATGAGGGCAAATGTATAGCAACGCGATCTTGCACTTCCACACGCACCATTCACATATAATAATTCTAAAAATCACTTCCCTAACAACTCTCCTTTCGAGATTATCTCTGAGTTTTTGTTACCCTACCTACTTGACCGCCATTCCCTCTCCTTTTATGAACATATTTCATTCGATGTGCTAGCTCATATTAATTATTTAAAAAATTTGCATAAATTTTTTTTTAGCAAATCTCGAGCAACCTTTAAACATTATAAACTCACGGTCGGTCGTTATCGTCAGAAGTTATAATTTTCAAAGGGAGATTAAGTATTTGTTTTTGCAGCAAGTTTGGTCCCTCCCAAATTCAGACGCGCATCGAGCCACCTGTCGAGCCCCCAGACATATTTATCGAGCCACTTGACTCGGCATCAACGACGACGTCGAATCTCTCTGTTGCCAATCTTGGCAAATTCTTGTCGGGGTCAAGCTCTTTCAACCCCGAGGGAATTGATGCAACCTCCGCCGCATCAAATTTCACATGACGTGATCTTGCGTCATGGATTTTTTCTCTTTTTATTATGCTTTTGATTATTGTCTTGTATTTCTTTCCCGTGCACCTTTGAAGTCGTTTGGCTTATCCGTTTGACCACAAGGTGAGATCATAAATAAATGGTTCGATAATTTAGGGTAGTTAGGGCGAGAAAATGCAAGCTTAATGCTTTGTTTGATTGAGCGGTGGCGGGAGGAGCCGGCGGGTCCAAACAGAGGGGTCGAACTGGAGGGGGGTGGCGGGGTTGGAAAAGCTCCATTTTGGCGGCATTTTTTCTGTCCGGCGGGTGCAAACGGAGCAAACGCCGCCGGCGCCCGTTTGTTTACCTGCCGTCCGGTGGCGTTTGCTCCAAACGAAGGCGGCAAAACGGCGAACCAAACGAAGTCTAAATTATTTAAAATACTCATAAATGAATCGGGAAAAGAATTTAAAATCAATAAGAAAAGATGCTCAAAATCAAATAGGAAATTGATATTTTGAAAAGATAACTCAAAAAATATTTCATTTGAGGCATTATTCAAGAAGGGACCTATTCATTTGAGGCATTATTTCCTTTGACTGATTTGAGGCATTATTCAAAAGGTAATAAAGAATGTCAGCAGCAGTAGCAGTAAAGGAAATAAAAGAATAGGCAATTCATTAATGAGTTAGACCCAATAATCTTAATAAAAGGAGCCTCTGCCGAAGGAGGGAGGCAACCGGAAAATTGACAAAGAACGAGTATTCACTTGTCTTCTCTATTTTGCCATCCGTGCCCTCCATCGATGCCAGCGAGCCCCGTCCTTGCCCCAGTGATTCGTCCAGAGAAGTACTCGATAGCGTGCGCCGTCGATTCAAGCCCGCCGTTTCGTCCGCTAGAGCCGATAGTCTGCTCCACCAATTCAAGCTCGCCACCTTCGTTCGCCAGAGCCATTGCGACCCGACCACTTGTCACCGTCATAGATTATAATCATACACATCATTGCACTCGTGGTAACTCATAAACTTCTCAGTCCCCATACCCATCTAATTCATCAAAATGACAAAAGAACTCCGTTGTCGGTATAGTTGACTTTAATTTTTTCATTAAATCCTTAATCATCTTCATATTCATCATTTTTTGTGATGTATCTCCGAAGGAATACAGTTTTGTGATCGTCATCATTACAACATGTGTGCAAACCCTCCAGCTACGCCTCACGATTTTTTTTCCTTCTCAAACATTCAATCTTGTCGTTGTTTAGATACCCCTTCTTGAGTGGTTGCGTTTGATAGTTTCATCACCCAATTTTTTCTGACCACCTACCAACATGAACTATTGTGCTGTAGTTCCTCGTAATCTTTTGTTGATGCTATATTGCTATGAAGTGTTGTTGCCCTACTGTTGACGTTCAGAGTAGAGAAAATGGTGCTCGTTAAGAACTAGTATATATAAATGGGTGTGTAACATCTACTGCAATGTTTTTTTCAATGCTAAAGTACATAAATGTTTGTGTTGTGATGTTGCTGCATGTTCTAGTCCTTTGAGCAGGAGGATCAACAAGTGTACTTGAAAACTATGCTTTTATCGACTACTAACAGTTCTTCAGCAATCATGTTATACTAAGTTCGCACATGTAAATCAGTAGGAAGATGGAGTAGTTCTCTTCGAGTAGAGGGAACCTGCTTTGAGAGCACAGAGGGATGACAAATGTATTGTAAGTTCCATCAAGTTGCGTGTTGAGATGACAACACGTAAACTGGTGGTTTCACATAGCAGGATTTGTCATTTTGGTGTAGCATAGGCCAGAGGGAGAAAAAATATCGTTTGACAGTGCTGAGATTCATCAAGAAATGTAGAGGCCTTATCGAGCAATGCAGAGGCTTTGTCAAACAGTGCTTGAGCTTCACCAACGAGGCGTAGGCTATGTAGAATAGTGTGGAGGATACACTTAGCAGTGCTTGGACATCACCTGATGTAGGAATCCACGTCTTACTCCAATAAAGTGCAGAAGCACGAAGAGGTAACAATGGATTTTAGGATAAGCATTTTAATTGACTACCTTTCTCAAATGAACATTTCATTAGATTACCCCCCCCCCCCCCCCCCCCCCCCCCACACACACACACACACACACACACACACACACACACACATGGTGGGCGAGTTCAGTGTCCGCCTCCCTTATGCCGAGCTTAGCAATGGCTTCAGGAGGGAAAGTTTCTATAGAATTTCAGGTGTGTGGCGGGACCTCCTCGCTGTAGCCCGTGTATCTTATTTGTAGGTAGTCCGGAACTATTCTTCGTGCTCGCCATCTTCTTCTCGCTGAGGCTCACGTGGATCGACCACTAAGCTATAACCTTTGGTCACCCCCTTGGTCCGAACAATAGAAACCAATTTTCTTGGTTCCAACACCATATATGGCTAGGATTAGAAAGCATAACATGCAAAAGGTCCTTTTAGAATACATAATTTTAAAAACGTCCACTTAATGACATCTAAAAATACTTTTAAGGAAATAATAATCTTCTTGTCCTAATCACTTCTCAGTTCTATAAAGTTGCTTCTTAGTCCTCCAGAGTTTCTTTGCTTAAAAATACTTATACTTAAAGAAATAATAATCTTCTTGTCCTAAATGCTTCTTAGTCCTATAGAGTTGCTTCATGATTTTGATGGCTAAAATGACTGCGTTTCTCTCTTTCTGACACACATATACATCTCCCTTTGGTGTTATAGACATTATTTTTCAACCTTTATAGAAATTTTATGCTTCTAAAGTTTCTATGTTCAGATGGTAAAAATGTTGTTCTCACGATGTGACATCAGATGTCTTAACGACATTATCATTATCAATTTATCTTATACACAAATTCATCTTGCTTTATGTGGTGTGCAAATATGATATTCAATCTTTTCAAGTTGTTATAAAATATTTCCTTTTCTACATCCAGGTGGTAGTTATTTTAGATAATGAAGAAAGTATTGCAAGTCATCAAGGATCAGCCATAATTATTCACGCTTTATCCGCTGTGTCAAGTAATCAGCCCATGTTTTCAAAAGAACAGAGAGGTGGTATGATGTTTATTTTTTCTCTTTGATACCATCAAATTTCAATATATATATCTACTAAATTTAAGCCTTTTTTCATAGCAAGACGAGTGCCTACTTCTAGTATTGTTAATGCAGTAGAAAAACGGATGGCAAAATTTATAATGGAGATGCAAATACTTCTTAAATGCTTCATGGTATGTATAAACCAAGAGTTTAATACGTGCTCATGCCTCAAACTTTTTTATTTTGTGGTTTTCATGGACAAACTAGTACAAGTATCACAAGGTTTCTTTATATTTTCTTCTTATAAAATATTTAAAGTGATTTTTCTATTTTAATTATCTTAGCATGACATTTATTATTAGCTTGAAAATAGCAATTCTTGTGCGTTTCTTCTCAAACTTAATTTCTCGAAAACATTATACGATGCTATCAACAAGCTCTTAGGCTACATGTATTGAAGGCGAGATATGTGCATTTGTTATATTAGGTTTATGCTTATTAACACTTAGGAGAAACATTGTGATTCCATTACATTTTCAAAATCACATATAATTAGATCTCTTTTCAAGTAGGAGATGAATCTTATAGAAAGCGGGATGAGAAGGCAAGGAAATAAAGATTGAAATAGTTATTCTTCTTCATTATTATCAATTGCAACCTAATGATCTCTCTTTATATAGAATCCTTAATGGTACTTAACAAATATCATAAATGCTATAGAAGTATTTAAAAGGGAATCTGCAGTAGTTGACTAATTTATATAACATGGGTACACAACAGAGCTAATATAGTTAATTGATAAGGTCCCTCCACTAGGATTGCTTCCTTATACAATCGACAAGCATTGCTGGGCATAGTTAATTGACAAATGACTTGATGGCAGGGTCTCTCGGCTGAGACTAGCCGACAAGGCTACTCAACAAGAAATACTCAATAGGAGAACGACTGCATCATCCATTCATCGCCCATCCCATCATTTCAACCTTATTCTCAAGACTAGAGTTGAGGGCCATTGCGGGTAGTCGATAATAGTTAGAGGGATAAGTGGTCAACAAAGTTGTAAATGCAGGGTTCTTGTCAGTGGCGGAGTTTTTTTATAGGAGCCAACATTGTGGTTGTTCTTCTTGATGAGAGTGTTGATGTTGTCCACAACGTTGAGATGATCACTAAAGGACATAAGCGAGGGATTCAATTTTGCTCTTAAGGTTGATATAATGGTTGATGTGTGTAGTGGCATCATGGGTGCCACATGCGATGACATTATGGGCGGTGCTTGCAATGAAGTCAAGATTAAGGATGGGAGGGGGGGGGGGGGGAGGGGGAAGAAAGCTAGTTTCACTGGGCTATTGAGAGGAGATTTCCTCCGTTGTGAGTCAAAGAGGGCTATGGTGGCTCTTGTAGAGATGCAACAAAGTGCTCTAGGAAGGTGCCAAATTGATGTGAAGATGGTTTTGACAGTGAGAAGCACGATGGTGTGCAAAGAGGTGGATATTGTATATTACCCAATTGGACACAACCTCTTGCACAAGGTTGAAGAAATGTGTGATAGGCAACAAACAACTAGGAAGACTGATTGTGGCACAATTATAACAGAGGTTCAAGGTCAGCCCAATAACGTTACAGAGGAGCTCATACTTTTCTTTCAAAAGAAAACATTGTTTTGTAGCGGGAGATTGATATGATTATAGCTGTGAAGCGATGCTTTGATGCCATTTGATGCGATTCTAGTTGCCAAAGGACGCTCTAGCACAAATTTGTGCGATCCTAGTTACTCAAAATGCTTTGCTACTATGTTGTTGCAGACCTAATTGTATGAATCAAAGGAAGAACGGCTAATGAATTTCATTAAAAAAATTAAGGCTTTATTTGTGAGAGAGTTGTCGAGCTCGGTTAAAAACACATGTATCATTTGGGTTGATATGTTCACAATTGCTATCTCTACATATGATGTTTTGAGCCAAATTGCCACCATAGTCATCCAAGTGTGGTCAAGTACCGGCAATCTCAAATGCTCTGATTCAAATAAGGACCGTAGGCCAAAAGCGCTGCCACAAAAGTTCTTAACGCAAATAAACTACTACTGTGCTATTCCCACGTTTATTATTACAGTTTCACACTGCCATTGTTCAAAGTTCAAACAACACATCAATCCCGATCATAGCCCAAATCAATTTAGTGAACAAATCGAACAAATATTGAGAGTAAAATGCAAAAATAAACTAAACTATTGAAAGTAAATAAAGTAGTGATTACCCAAAAATTGAAATATCGTCATCATTCTTGTCACGACGTCAAGGCGAACCAAGGCGAGCGTTGGACGCCTTGATGCTTAGACGACAAGGCGGACGCCTAGGCGACCACAAGACGAGCAAGTCACAAGGCCATCAATATTAATTAAAAATCAACATCTTTTACATAAGTGATAAAGAGTTTGGATTTTCAAGTTCTCCAAATTTCACCCATGCCTTTCAGTAATGCATTGCGAAGACCATCAATATTATCAAAATAAATCTGAAAATAATAGACAATATCAATTAAAAATTAACGAAAACATCTCAGTTTTGTAATCACTAATCACTAATCACTGAAAACAAAGTTACGTACATTTAATTCTGCCAATATTTGATCTTTAATTTGTTTATCAACATCCTTCCATGCAACAAATGTAATTGACACATAAGACCTCACAAGAGATCCCATAAAACTCATCAATTTAGTTGTCTCAGGCCCGAGAATAATGCGGCCATCATCACTCACAAAAATGTACAGTTTCTTCCCCTCTAGCCTAAGCTTATTCAATTTGTTTATTTTCGTAAAGCCTCTTCTTGCCTTTGATGAAGAGCCCTTATCATCCATTTTTCTGTAATAAGAAAACCCTAAAAAAACCTAAACCATCCAAAAACCATAAAACAAATTCATAAAGTAGAGCAATGACATTGAACTACTACCACACAATCAGTCAATCACATATATAAATATATATGTTACTATGTTAGTGCAATATTTAAGCTAATATATAGAATTAGTATGTTTTTAGTATATCTAAATATCTAATACAAAAATGCTACAACCAACAAGTGGGTGCCTGCTAGGCGGCTACACAATGTTTATAGTTTATACTTTATGCTAATACTACTACTAATAAAGACATTATAGCATAGAGATCAAAACTGAGAAAGGTCATAAGAAAAAATATACCTAAGTGAGAATATGAGATTTGTCGAAAAAGAATCTTCAAATCGAAGCAAAGGAGAGCAAACACTCAAGGAGAGTAGAAACTTGAACAAAATCGCCTTTAGGGTTTTACGTAAGGAGCAGCGTCTGTAAAAACCAAAAGGTCGAGGTAAAACGAGATTTTTACGGTTCACGGTTTAAAATAGATACTATAGACTGCGGTTTCTATAAAAATCGTAGTCTATTGTATAGAATAAACTGCGGTTTATATATAACCCGTAGTCTATTCTATCATAGATTGCGGTTTATATATCCCAAATAGACTGCGGATTATATATAAACCGCAATCTATTATACAATAGACTGCAGTTTATATATTAACCGCAGTCTATTACCTGGGCCGCAGTCAGGGAATAGACTGTGGTTTATATAGACTGCGGTTTATATATAAACCACAGTCTTTTCCCTGAGCCCTAGAATAGACTGCCGTTTATATATAAACCACCGTCTACGTGGGCTAATAGGATAGACCGCGGTTTATATATAAACCGCAATCTATTCCCATATTTTTTTTAAAAAAGACGCCCATCGCCTTGTTTCCAATTGGGCGCCAGGACGCCTAGGCGACGCCATGATAAGAATGATCTTCATCTCTACTTTTTATCAAAGTTTTTCAGGTAGACATTATTTAGGGATGAGAAAGCATGATGAGGAGTGATAACACACTCTCAAGACTATCAAATTGTTAATTATTTGCCATGGATCAGAATTACGTGTGTATGTGGGGGGGGGGGGGGTGGGTGGAGGTCAGATCATTGATATGATCTATTTTCTATCAGATGTGAAACTCTTAGAAAGGGGGATGAGGGGACAATGACAAAGTTTAAAAATGGTTTTTATTCTTTCATGTTGACGTGAGCGTTGCTGTTGTTGACAATGTCAAGATGGTCATCAAAAGAGAAGTGGGAGAGATTTATGGCTATGTTTCATGTTGACGTGAGTGCTGTTGTTGTTGACAATGTCAAGATAGTCATTGAAGGAGAGGTGGGAGAGATTTAAGGTTCTGTTTGGGAGAGTGATTTGAGTGTTGCAGTTCTGAAAAATGTACATTGTTTTGATAGGTGTGTTCACAAACACATTTTTTTAAAAAATACACGACATTTTGTGCCAAAATTCCGCCATAATCATGTAGATGTTGTCAATCTTTAGTTGTGATGGAACTCCCAGACCCTAGAAAGTGGAATTTGGGTCAAAAGAGCTATCTACTTCAAGCATTTGTGTAATTTACATTACTAGTTCCATACTAGAACCAAGGTCCTTGATATATGCTTTCTCCATTCTTCCTGAAGAAACTTTTATGGGTTGATTTTTTCAAGTCTTTCATGTCCAAATATTATGGGCCTTCATGCCTAATTGGTTATTTACCGGGACCTCCCCTCGAAGGTTGTATAATTACAGCTTGCACCCCTCTAACTTTCAAAATTACATTTACCCCCTTCAATGTTTACAATTCATAACATCCATGCACAAAAAACCCCTCTGAAGATTTACTCAAAGTGGGTACTTTTGTGCATGAATGTTATGAAATGTAAACATTGAGGGGAGATTTTTATAATTTCAAAAGTTAGAGGGGTGCAAGCTGTAATTACACAAACTTCGAGGGGAGGCCCCAGTTAAAAAATGTTGGTTGTTAGGTGAGTTATTTAATGTATTGATTAGTCAAGATGTGTTTGTTGTGAGACAAGTTATTTAGTGTGTTGATTGTCAGTCGAGTCATTTGTATATCTATTTAAGGACCCCATGAGGGATGAATGAAATTAGTAGTATTTGAGTTCTCATTCCTTGTGAGATTTTGGTAGCTCTCTTTGCGTGAGCATACCCTTCTTAGGAAGCCACAACAAGGCTCCGTTGTATCCTCACTGTCGTGATCTCCACCTTTGGCGAAGCCTTTGGCTCGATAGAGATCTGGTTCATATCAACTTGCTATTAGAGCCTTCCAATTTCGTCTCCACACTCTCCCACTTCTCCAGGCAATTTCTTTGAACCAATCCGTGCAACGACTCAAATTGCTATAAAAAAATTTAAAACAAAAGTAGTGCAGTGTATTTATGTTGTTTACGATTAAAAGAATTATTTTTTTGGAACGAATTTTAAGTTTTATGAAAATTTTGATTTTTATGAATGGGTTAGCTTAGCTTATTCATTATGCAGATTAGTTTGATAGCTTATATAATTACGTGCATCTTCGCACGGGCTACGCCTGTGTTTGATGCTCTCCGGCGGCCTTCGGCCGCCTCCAGGAGGGCTTCGCCCATGCTTCATGCTCCGGGCGGCCTTTGGCCGCATAGAAGCGGGCTTCACCCGTTTCAACACAATCCGCCAACTTGGCGCCGCACCCGCCACTCACGGCCCCCGGAGCGTGTATGCAAAATCAAACAACAACCATCGTGATCCAAGGGGCCGCAAGTGGCGGGTACAGCGCCAAGCTGGTGGATTGCATGGAAGCGGACGAAACCCGCTTCTATGCGGCCAAAGGCCGCCCCGAGTATCAAGCACAGGCGAAGCCCGTGCGGAGGTGGGCGAAGCCTGCCTAGAGACGACCGAAGGCCCCTCGAGAGCATCGAGCACGAGCGTTGTCCGTGCGAAGTTGCTCGCATAAAAAATAAACGTTAAAAAGATAAATAAATATATTTATATATTTGCTCCCCCCTCTCTCTCATATGTGGGCTTGGCTCCCCCCCTCTCTCTCTTTATTTCCGTAATGGCAGACAATTTGTTTTTTATTTATATATTGGCCCCCCACTCTCTTTTTCTCTCTCTGATATGTTGACGCCCCTGGCTTCCTCCCTCTCTTTCCCTCTTTTTGTAGGGCTTGTCAATTTTTTTTGGAAATTGATATTCGCAGAACATATTTGGCTATTTGTACCCACCGATATTCGTACCACACAAAATTATAAGTGTACCCAAAACCGATATTCGTATCCCACAAAAATGATATTTTTAGAATTAATGTTATATATAATGAGTTTCTAACAAAAGTAGTCAAATCTATGTTGACATCTTTGTCAAATATATCTTAATAAGCAATATATTTTTGTCAAAAAGTCAAGTCCACAAAATATTAAAATACGAAAACATCTAAAATAATTGTGAGCTTCATTTTCCCTTGATTTCACTGCATTCCAAAAAATCCTAAAAAACAATAATTAGCACACATTAACAATAATAACTATAAGAAAATTATTACTAATAACACTGTCCGTACCTCATGTTTTAAATCATTATGATCATCCAAAGTTTTCAAACTTTTCTTCAAAAAAATCATCAAAATGCCCTCAAAACAACACTATGAAAGAAAAAATTGTGATTACATATGATAAAAAAAATGTAATAAGCAATGTATAATATTTTCTAAATATGCATACCTTATGATTAAAGAAGTCGTGTAATATATGGTATATTCCATTCATCTGCTTGTTTTTCATGGTATCTCGTCCATACGGAAAATATTTGTGACATTATACAATTTTCTCTGATCCGCAACATGATGAAGTGATTGTCATTTATATATCCCATATGAACAATCTTTTGAATTGCCGTAGGAACTGAATACAACGGTAGAAATGTGAATGATTGATGAGTTGAATAGTACACCAACTGAATGTTATAACACGACGCTACCAATAACCCCATATCGGGCATTGTCATCCACTTTTCAAGTGGGGCTGGAACCACCCAACATTCAAGAGACTTAAGTAATTCCATGGTCCTCGAGACTCCGTATGTCTCATTATATAACACTTATTTATTATGCACTTCACTTACTAAGGCTCAATTTGTTTGGGCGTTTCGCTGCTTCGTTTTGGGCAAACGCCGCCGGAAGGAGGGTAAACAAATGAACCTCCGGCGGCGTTTGCTCCGTTTCCACCCGCCCGCCTTGAGAAACGCCCCAAAAAGCTCCGTTTGGAGCAGCCACCTCCCCCCTCCGTTTCGAACACTCTGTTTCCACCCGCCGGATCGATCCGCCACCGCCGAAACAAATGAAGCCTAAATCACGACGGACTTGCATCCAATTATCTCCCATGCCTAGTGTCATACTAATAACTCTAAAGCCGTAATGACCATCTACCATAACATCGATGACATCAACAATATGTGTCCGCATATCAATGTTGCAGATGTCGGATGTCGGGGACACGTCGGTTTGGGTTTTCATGTCGGTTTTTTATATATCGGGGGATATATCGGGGATATTTCATATATCGGATTTTAATATTTAATTAATTATATATGTAATTACATGTTATTTTTTAATTTTTATACATATCACAGTACTACCTATTTTACAACCTATTGAACTTTTAAATATTAAAATCTATATGTAGCATTTAACATACAACACTTTAAATATGAAAACTCAAACATACCTCATTCTTCATCACCTGAAAACTCATCTATAGTTGACAGAGTAGATAGAATATGATCTTCATCCGATGAACCCTCTAGATCTCCCTCGTCCACTTCAGATATTTTTCTCTTTCCCCTTCTTTGATAACTAATTGCCACTTCTTTGCTTGTAGCTAATCTTTGAGGTCTCCTTTCATCATGATCAGCGTCGACTATATTGCCAATTTGCGCCCATGTCAGCCCCTCACCAGGAAAGACTTCATCATCGTCATCTTCATCTTCATCCTCCTCAGCATCAACATTTACCATCCACTCTTGTACCATTCCAGAATCAACATTTTTAGCTGCCAATGGATCCCGAGATGTCTCTGAATATTTCGACTTTAGCAAAGCATTGAACTTTACAAATACTAAATCGTTCAATCTCTTGCTATCAAGTTTATTTCTCTTTTTAGAATGTATCTGTACATTTTTAAAAAAAGTTAAATAATGCATACAATCATATAATAAGATATAAATGTTTAATTACATAACTAAATTAATGTTTACCATCTCGAAGGTGCTCCAGTTCCTCTCACAGCCAGAAGATGAAGTAGTCAGACTTAAAATTTTCATGGCCATAGTTTTAAGGTACGGCGTATCAGCACCGTTAAGCCGCCACCAATGTACTGTGAAAATTAAATTGACAACACAATGTATTAAACTATTAATTATTCATTTATTATACATAAATACATCATTATTGTTGATAAATATATATATTAAAATGTACCTGGATTTAAGTTGGGATTTTGTAGCTGTCTCTTTGCCATTTCTTTACCAAATAACCCTTGTTGGTATTGGTAAACATCAAGCTCAGCGCTGATGTGATCCTGTGTAGAAGGATCTTTCCTATATATCCTTGAGAGACACTCAACAAAACCACTCATAAACCTTCCGTCAGCCTCAATCTCCACTCGATGAGAATAATAAAAATATGGGTTTAAGTAATACCCTGCAAAGTGCATAGGACTGTTCAATCTCCACTCGACAAAAATAGTAAAAATTTGGGTTTAAGTAATAACCTGCAAGGTGCAGAGGGCTGCTCATCTTTTTCTCCCATCTGCTATCAATCAACTTCCATATAGGAAGATATTTGTTCTCTTGGTGATCGAGAACTACGACAACCTCTTCCCTAGCTTTTTTGATATCACCATATAACCACCCCATGGATGGTGTATCCCCGTCGACTCTTCTCAAAACTCTCACAAATGGTGTGAATATACCAACAGCCAGCTCGACATTCGCCCAAAATCTAGCGCTCATCACTATCATTGCAGCATACCATATGCAAAATAAAATATTAAGAAAATACTATAAAAGAGCAACTTTCAAAACATATATTTTAAATGAAAGGAATAAAGAAGCAATAGTTTTACCTGCTTTCCCCCAGCACTACTGACCAACTTTGTTGCAGCCCACTTTGCAGATGTGAATAAACCCCTCAATTGATTCTTCTTCTCTAAGATGCTCTCTAAAGATAGAAATGCTGTAGCGAATCTCGTCACACCTGGTCGAATAAGCTCATGAGAGTCCAAGTCCTTTGTTGACTCTCTAAACATGTCGAGCGAGATGGTGTGACCATAGATGAATATAGAGAGTTGCCGGCCTAAGGAGATAACACTCTTTATTGCCTTCAATTTGCCTATATCTTGTAACAGTAGATTAATAGTGTGAGCCGCACAACAAGTCCAAAAAATCGTAGGTCTTTTCAAAGTTATAAGCTTTGCAGCAGCCATATTATTGGACGCGCTATCCGTCACAATCTGCAGGATACTATGCTCTCCTGGGCTCTCAGGGCTATCAATCGCCTCATCCAAGAAGTCAAAGATGAACTTCCCATCGTGTGTGGAGGAGGAGACATTCTTCGAACGCCAGAATGCTACTCCAGAACTACAATGTATCATGATATTCATCACGCTCCTACCCTTCCGATCTGTCCACGCATCGGTCATGATACTGCAACCATTCAATTTGCATGTCTGCGTGAATATGCCCAACATCTCCTTCGTCCTCTCCACATCCCCTCGTAAAATTTTCTCTCTCAACTCATAAAACGTTGGGATCTTCATCCCAGGTCCGCATAAACCAATGGCATGAGCCATCTGCTGAAAGGATGAATTACATATGGCGTTAAACGGGATCCCGTTTTCATATGCCCATCTACCTATGTACACGGCAGCATCATCTCTGGCTTTCTTTTTGTACTTACTCTCTATCGTGCTTTGTTGGGAATCTTTTCCCTTGGTAGACTCGGCAGCTGAATGGACAAACTGGTCCATTGGACCCTTTGAACCTGTGCTCCTAAGTATGCTAGTGTCCTCTTCTTGATCAACATGCACTCCTCCAACAACCACCTCATTTAAGATTGCTTCCAACTTGACACTTTTAGCCCTCTTACTCTGTAAATTTGAGTTCAGCGCCGAATCCGCTTTAGCCTTAACGTCGGCGGGAACCTGAGGACATGGCTTAACATTACCCTTCCACCCAGCCAAGTGATGCTTGAAACGTGTAATTCCGCCATTCACTGTCTGCTTGCAGTAGTTGCATTTGATTCGGTTTGTGTCGTTTGCAACCAACTTCTCATCAAATGCCCAGAACGGATCTCTACCGGTTGGTACCAGAGATACGGGAGCCTCACTAGAACCAGCAGAAGAAGCCATTCTAATAGGACACAAAATGAAAATAATATTAGTTAAATGAAATGAAAAAATATTTAACATAACTATATCACGAGAAAAATTGCTAGTTGAAAAAAAATCAACATCATAAAAGCCCCATAACTTCATTAGATCGTTAGATCTTCAGATATCTTTTATATTATCCATGCAATACTTTATTTATCCAACAAAATTTTACATTCTCAGTAGTATACTAGTCTACAAAGTTATAACTATCATTCAAATTTTTAAAGTATCCAACACTTTATTCAAATTTTCAAAGCATCTCACACTTTATTTATTAAAAGACACAAAGCAGCAGGGCAACTAAAAATGTGCTTGGATATACATGCATCATTGATTGCAAAATGAAGTTGGATAAATAACTATTACTAGGGGTATTTCAAATCATTTGTTGATTAAAAGCAGCAGGACAATCAATGAAAGCTTCCGGCAGCAACTAATAAGACAAATAAAACAACAAGGCAGCCACCAACAACTAAATGGGTCGGCAGCCACCAGTAACAACCCACAAGGCAGCCACCATGCTACAGCCGACAGCTAGCACAACAACCAACAAAAAAATGCGGAGCGATAGAATGAGAGGGGGAGGTAGGGAAAAGAATGAACCAGCCGAGAGAGAACCAGCGAGCAGGAAGAAGAAAGAGCACCAGCGAGCTAGAGAGAACCAGAGAACCAGAGAACCAGAGCACCAAAGAGCACCAGCGAGTAGGGAGAAGAAAGAGCACCAGCGAGCTAGAGAGAACCAGAGAACCAGAGCACCAAAGAGCACCAGCGAGTAGGGAGAAGAAAGAGCACCAGCGAGCTAGAGAGAACCAGAGAACCAGAGAACCAGAGCACCAAAGAGCACCAGCGAGTAGAGAGAAGAAAGAATCAGCGAGATAGAGTGCCGACAGCGCGCGAGAGAGGGAGAGCACGAACGAGCTAGAGAGCACCAGAGAACCAGAGAACCAGAGAACCAGAGCACCAAAGAGCACCAGCGAGTAGGGAGAAGAAAGAACCAGCGAGATAGAGTGCCGACAGCGCGCGAGAGAGGGAGAGCACCAACGGGCTAGAGAGCACCAGAGAACCAGAGAACCAGAGGGCACCAACGAGCAGGGAGAAGAAAGAACCAGAGATAGTGTCGCCGGCGCGCGTGGGAGAGCTAGGGCAGGAGCGACGGGGAGAGCTAGGGCAGAGCGTGAATGAAATGAGCGGGGTCGGGGTGTTAAAACAGCACCCGACCCGCTCATTTCATATTATTATTAATAATTAAAAAAAAAAATTTAAAAACTCCCGAAATCGGGCGTTTTTTTGGGGCCGACATGTCGGTTAAAACCGACATGTCGGCCCGCTTTTTTCAAACCGCCACACCCATAATCTGTGCCGGTTTTGTGTCGTTTTTTCTCCCAATCCTTCATGTCGGCCGACATGTCGGACATGTCGGCCGATATCCACAACAATGCCGCATATGCAGTGGCATTTGTATACAAACCTTCTCCAAAAATTCACTTCTTCTAATCAGATTTTTTTTGCTACCTTAATCATCTTTGTCTTGAATTGTTGTTGCTCATGGAGTAGAACATGCTCAAAATGAGAAGGCTCTCTTTTTGTGGATTTGTAGTCATCAATAATCTTTTTTGTACTTCCCTTCGAACGGCCTTTAGTTTTATTTGGCATTTTAGGCTCCATAGTTTGACTAGCTTCCAGATTGACATTCTCACACAACTTTCTTTGAATCTTTCTTCTTTGTAGATCACTTATGTGGCTATACTTTTTTAGTATTTCCTTCACATCATTTTCTATGTCGTTTGCATCCTTCGGCTCTGCCTTGATGTTGAGTTCGGGTTGTTTATCAAGTAAAGTTAATTGCTTCCATTGTTTGTTCACCATCCATAACGACAAAGGTTTACCATGCTTAACATACGACTCTAACTCATGTGCACAAGGTAGACCCATCGTATATCTACTGCTATGTGAACACTGGCCCGCCTCCAAGCCACTGTTTTTTATTGAATCTACTTCCTTAATTATTTCTAACGCCGCGATAGAAACACTGCCAATAAGTTCAGAATAAAGCGAACCTTTGTAACCCGTGCCCACATGAATCTTACTTTGCAAGTTAATCATCTGATAAAAAGTTGTCCATACCGTGGTTAGATTACTAATTGATACTTCAAGAAACCTTTTAAGTTGGGTATGTCCGCCCTCTACACGGTTTGTCGATGTGTTCCCCAAATGCATATACCTATCAATCCAACATGAAACAAACAATTCTTTGCAAGGCTTTATCCATGTTGTTGTGACATAAGAAAGCACGTTACCGGAAGTGAAATTCATTTTCAGACTGTGAATTAACTAGTCGTTGCCATACACTCAAGTACTTGTCGCAATCTTTACCTTCTGTGAAATACTTTTTACAATGTGCCAAATATTCTAGTTTATATGAACTTGTCAGAAAATATTGGTAGCTTGCAGGAACACAAATTTGATAGGCATTCATCAAGACAATTTCCCGATTCGTAACAAATAGATTAGGCATAATTTTTTCATCAAACATTAACTTGAAACATTATAATGCCCAGATATAACTAGCTTCTGTCTCGTTGGGCATGAATGTAAATGAGGAGAAAAATGTTTGATTGGTGGATGTCACACCTACTATGCAGAGTAATGACAAATGGTATCGGTTAGTCTTGTAGGTGCAATCTATCAAGAATACATTTGAAAACATATTGCTCAGACGAACTGAACTTGGACGGGCAAAGAAAATACTCTCCAAACAATTAGTAGCTGCATGCACTTGATGAAAACTGATATACCCACTTTCACTAATGCATTTAAACAAATATTGAAATGAAGTTCCACCCTCTAATTGATTGTGATTCGTTGTATTTTTCGGATTTCTTTTCTTTAATGATGATAATATTTTGCATGACTTAACTCCAACATTAAACATATCAGACACGATCTTCTTCTCATTGTCATCAAGCCTACCATCGTATGGATGCGCTTCTAAGTGAACAAATTCATGATTATGTAAACCATTTTTTACTTAAATCGTTCATTCATTATTTTCTTCTCTACGCTCGTTCAGTGCAAACTTACATCCACAACGTTTAGAACTTGATTTTCTGATATTTTTCTTTACATAACCTTTCTTATTTTGACTATCACGAGAAGATTCGACTCTGTCACAACATAGAATTACCCTAGGTTTTGCTCTTGCAGTGAGATTATCTGTCCTCAAAATAATGATAACAAACCCCAGATTCTTTGCAGTACTTTGGGCCTATCCAACTAATTCTTCCTTACTTGAAAAAGTCATATTTGTACGAAAATAAATACCAACATCAACCGGGTTATCTTTAGACCATTCAACGTTTGCCAATAACATAACATCGTTTGAATTCATTTCAATCTAACATATATAAACAAACATTTACAAATATGCATTTGGTGAAAAATTGAAAACTCATATCAATAACCCAATCCTAGGGTTTTTAGGGTAGGAAAAAATTGAAAACTCACATTGAGGATCCACCGAAGAGAATGTGGTATCAATAACAAGAATCCAAATCCTATATCAATAATTTTTTAGAGAGATTTCAAAAACCTAGGTTATTAGAGAGAAAAATTTGAGAGAAGATGAGAGAGAACTCACCGGAGGGCGGCAATAGGGAGGTCGCCGCCGTTAGAGAAAACACCGTCCGGGTAGGAGCAATCAAGGGCGGCGCCTTTTCTTCTTTCCATTCCAGAAATCCTCTTGTTTTTTGAGTCCGTTCTTTTTAACTCGCTGTCCACAAATTTCTCCTCTCTCACTTCCGGTATTAGGCCAACTTCGTTTTTGACACTCTTATCACTGTAGCTTTGAGAATATCTTTATTTAATTTTGATATTAAATATAATATATATCATATATAAGGCTTATATTATATATATAATTGGATTTATTAGATGAAGTGTTGTGCTGTGAATTAAATTTGCCTTGCTGGTTGACAGTGATGGATATAGGTGGTGCTGCAGGTGAAATTTGTTAGTTGGTTATTTTCTTACATTTGGATCGATAAGAGGAGATCTAAAAGTGTGCTGACAAGCTTTGGGTTAACACTTTAGTAGTCTAACCAACCGCACCACTCATTCTTTACGATAACAGCCCGCCTCTACTTCTTCTTCCCCTCATGCTCTCATGCATTAGTGAACATATCGTGATGTGTTCCTTCCCTACCCCTGCTTCGATCATAGACTCGCCATTGCATGCATGTTCACCTAAACTTCCTGATATTATCGCGGCGAGCCATATCCCGACTGAGGTCGAAAGCATAATATCGACTTTGTAGTAGCTGTCTCTTTCTCTCTCAAGGACGAGGACACTACTATCATCGGCGGCACACATCTCAAGGATCTCCCTTCTATAAATAAATATTTTGAAGAGCCGAATTCATTTTGCCACTCGTTCGAGCTCTCGTGTCTTTCGTTTGAGCTCTGCCCTCTCTCACGAGTCCGCACCCGAAGAATTCAACATGAGCAACTTCAATCTCTATAATCTGTCCCGCACAATTCTCTTCGAGCCCTGCTCGATTCCCCCTCCTTTTATAGGCATCAGCTGATGCCGGAAGTCCCTCGCCCTCTTCCCGCCCCTTCCTTGTTCTGCTCCTGCCCATGCTAAATAATGGGACACCCTAGGTTCCTCTGGTTCCAACTATACTTCCCCCTCCACATACACTTATTTTTAGTGCCTCAATAAATTTCGGGACGAATTCCAAATTGATTGGGCCCAACTATCTTGCTTGGAATGTCTCTTTCACCTTTTTTCTACGCTCACAACGCAAGTGACACCATGTCAGCGAATCTCCTCTATACTATACATTTCTTAAATATGCTGCTTAGAATGCCATTGATGCTCTTATCCACACGTGGCTTGCAATCTGTCTTTTTGATGTCCGCCTATCATTTGTCATGATGGGATTGTGAAGGCTGCTTGGGACATCAACCTTCACAATTTTGCATCTACACCATCAATTTAGTAACTTTGCTCTACCAACTCTTTTTTGATGTTGCCTATAAGGAAGTTCAATCTCTTAGAGTAGTACTTCTTCAATATTGTCCTTTCTCTATTGACCTTGCAACTCAACACAAATATTTTCAAGAACTACTTGCCGTTTGCTAGCCAATTTGTATCTCTGCTGCGATGAACCTTCTGCGCCAACCTCTAATAACATCACCTCCATCCTCTGAGAATTATGCTCATGCTGCTGGCTATGGAGCACAACGTGGCCATGGGGAATGCACTGAAGGATGTGGAGGAATCATCCTCTTTGCTCACATTATCGAAGGCTTGGTGGCGGAGATCCACGACTTTTAGATCACCAGATTTATGATCAGAGACCTCCATTGCGTTTGTCATGATTTTTCACCTTTTTATGTATTTTATTTTATTGGACTTGTATTTTGAGAGTTATGTTAAATTATCCTTCCGGTGATCGTGGTCGTTGATATACTTAACCTAACTCTGCCCTTTATATCCACTGGCAGTCACATTAAAGATTTATCGAGAATTGATGGGTTTAAGAAGGAACTGTTCGGTCATCCCCTTCGGTGCGACGCCGAAGGCTTACCCACGGTGCGACGCCGAAGGCCTTCCCATGGTGCGACGCCGTGGGATTCTTATTCTAGGGGGTGCGGCGCCCCCTCCACCACCTCTCACCGAACCTTCCAGCGGCCAACTAGCCCTCTAATTGTACTTCCCACTGACGGACCCACACCTCCAGCACTCGTCCTCACGCCGACATCCCCGCTTCTTCATTCTTACGACCTTCCACTGCCTTCTCTATCCATTTTGAGTCCCCTCCTCCCTCACCCTATTCTACCACTTCAATGATTCCTGCAGGTATCATAATCCTTCCATCGTAAGCCTGTAGTCCTTCGCCCATAGAAACTCCAAGAGTTTCCCCATCTTTTGAAGGCTCATCTAGTCCCGAGTACTTTAGCTATTGGCTTGTGAAAATGAAATATTACCTCTATCATTTTTAGTTAATCGATGAGCGACGCATAAAATTTGCGTAACTTAGACCGCCAGATCATGCAAGGCCATAATGGTTTAGCATTGAAAGAATCCTTAAGCAATATCGTCTTCGCCGCATCACTAGCTGGGTGGAGATGAAGCATATGTTGTGTTAGAGGTATTTGCTTGCATCCTATCGGAGTCGCCTACTCGCGCAATTATTCTCCTTTTAGCAAGAATCCATGTCTGTCTCTGAGTATCATGATCATTTTTATGAGTTAGGAGTAAAGAACGACATCCGAAAGGAGCCAACTATGGTTTTTTCCCGATTTTGGCCTGGACTTCAATCTGAGATACATGCTTAGTTGACCTATCACTGCTCATAATCTTTCGAGCAAACTTACCATTTTGCCCTTCATTATGAGCAATGCAGAGATTCATTATAGGTAGTCGAGTGGTTGTGCCCTGTGATCTAACTATCACAAGTCCCTCCCATTCTGAGGCCATGACTTTCATTACTCCTGTCCCATCAGACATGATAAAAGTGATACCTGAGACCGATTTCTCTTACCTACTACAACACATAGTCCGACGAGTGATCTATCATTTGATTTCGACCCTTTTCTTTTGAACGCTATTGAGAGCGAACCTGAGCGACTTAATGAACATATCGTGATGTGTTCTTTCCCTACCCCTGTTTCGATCATAGACTCGCCATTGCATGCATGTTCACCTAAACTTCCTCATATTATCGTGGCGAGCCATATCCTGACTGAGGTTGAAAGCATAGTATCGATTTTGTAGTCGTTGTCTCTTCTTCTCTCAAGGACGAGGACACTACTATCATCGGCAACACACATCTCAAGGATCGCCCTTCTATAAATTAATTCTTTGATGAGCCCCCACCCGTTGAGACATTTGGAGAGCCTTCTTTCTCTTAGGAGACGTTTAACGGACCTCGATTTTACATCCTTGTGTCCTTGTCTCACACATCCTTTTAGGTCATCATGTTTGCGATTTATTTACATATGTACCACCAGGTTAATCACCTGATTTACATCGTTATCTTTGTCACTCCTTTGGGAGATTCCTTCCATAATGTATTTTTCTATCGACCACCCGACGAGCCACCTGATGATTCACACCTCTTGAGAGATCTGTCATTCCACGATATTATATCTCACTACTGATGTCTTTGTTTGACATCTGGGTGTTCTCCGTACACTCGACGCTTGTTTCTACACCCCACTCAAGGAACCGCTAGATAAACCACCCATTTTTAGGAACTTCCACTGCCATGTAGAATCCACATTTAGTAATTTTGCTGAGTTCGCCATTTTGCATTTGTCTATTGCATGTTATGTTCTGATGTAAAGTTATATTAAATAGTGAACATTTTAAAACTTGCGTTGGTAATCACATGAAAAAACAAGTATTCAAAGAGGGTAATTTGGTGTTTTTCATATTATTTGAGAGATTTCCATTGAGGATAACTATGAATCTAAGTGCTAGGCGAATAAGTCCATACACTGTCATAAAAGAGTTTGAGTCTAATTTTTTCGAGCTTAATATTACTAGAAATACGGGTGTTCCTCCGGTTTTCAATGTTGAGGATTTGACTCTAGATGTGGAGCGACTTAGTTTTGGACTTTCAGTCTACGCTTTTAGCTTTAGTTTCCACCATCTCTATAGCCTCTTCTATACCCCAGCCTCCACTACCGCATTCCACATCACCATTGTTTCCCTACCCTTCATCTTTATGTCAGCTTACTTGATGTGTAGGATCCTTGGCTACTTCCGCGATATGATGACCTTATGAGGAGACACTTTCTACCTGAGCGACAAAGAGTCTTACTTGGTTTGCTTTGGGAGCATATTGTCTCCATTCACCGAAGATGAATGTTTTTGATCCGGGGAGATTGATGGAGATCGACGACTTTTGGATCATCAGATGAATGATCAGAGTCTGTCATTGCGTTCGTCATTCACATTTTTATGTATTTTTTTTTGAACTTGTATTTTGGGAGTTATGTTAAATTATCCTTCGAGCGATCGTGGTTGTTGGATATACTTAACCTAACTTACCCCTTTCTATCCACCAGTAGATGCATGGAAGATTTATCGAGGATTGGCAGTTTTAAGAAGAAATTGCTCGGTCATCCCCTTCGTTGCGACGCCGAAGGCCTTCCCACGGCGCGACATCGTGGGATTCTTCCTCCAGGGGGTGCGACGCTCCATCCACCACCGCCCACCGACCCTCTAGCCGCCAACGAGCCCTCTAGCTGTCCTTCCCACCGACGGATCCACACCTCCAGCCCTCCTAATCACGCCGACATCACCTCTCCTTCATTCATACGACCTTCCACTGCCTCCTCTAGCCACTGTGAGCCCCCTCCTCCCTCGCCCTAATCTCCCATTTCAATGATTTTTGCAGGTATCGTAAGCCTCCCATCGCAAGCCTATAGTTCTTTCATTGAAACTACAACAACAGTCCGCTCCTTTTACTTATCTTAATTTCTCCATCTGTAAACCCCTCCATTTACACCCACCAAAAGCCCCATCCCCGAAGCCAGACCTCCTCCATTTTCACCCACCAAAAGCTCCATCCCTGAAGCCACACCTCCATTTACATCCACCAAAAGCCCTATCCCTGAAGCCACACTGTAGGATCAAGCACTTACCCAACTGTTCTAAAATCCAACTTACGTAAATGACGCTACTTTTTCCCATAAGGAAGTAGCAAAGCGGCACAGGTCAAGTGACGAAATGCCGGACCCAACAACCCCCCTCCCCAAATGTCCAACTCAACCCGCCAACTCAGAGATGGGCCCCACATGGCTCATAGGTGGCACACCACATGGCTCAGAGGTCCGCGACCGCCGGACCCACACAAGTAGAGAGCAATTTCGGGATTTATCAACGCCACCCGGTCTCGAACCCGTGACCTCCTCTGATACCACTTGTAGGATCAAGCGCTTACACAACCTTTCCAAAAGCCCAGACTTATGAAGGGTGCTACTTTTTCCCTTAATGAAGTAACAAAGCGCCACATGTCAAGTGATGGAACACTGGACCCAACACACACCATTGACTTCCACCAAAAGCTCCATCCTTGAAGCCACACCTCCTCCATTTACATCCACCAAAACCTCCATCCCTGAAGCAACGGATCCTCCATTTATATCCTCCAAAAAAACCCACAATTCCCTTGCCAGTCCTAATTCAGTCGCAAACAACGTCTACAATTTCGGACAGCCTCCACCACCGCTGGCGTCAACCACATGGTGAACTTTTACTCCCAAAATCCAGTTCTTCGCATTGTGCAAATAACTTATATTGTTAGTAATATTTTGGCTTAGATTAATTTGTTTATTGCCTCTCTTTATTGATGTGTATTACTTATGCAATTCAATTTTCAGTGCATTTATCCTGCATTATTCACTTAATTATTAATTTTGGACGTTTGTTCGTAATTGAGATTGAAAACACGAGAATTTTAAAATTAATGTTATTTAATTAATTGCACGTCAGAACTGATCGCATGATTGAATCACTCATATTCTCTTTAGGTTAAAGGTTTATGTTGTTGGGTTGTGTGCACTTGCGTCTTTTCTCACATATTTAGGGTCGTTGGTGATCGATTGTATTTGATTGTGATTATTTGCATGACATCGTGGGTTAGGGCTGTGTCGTCGCGTCCACCTATAGATTCGCCCCGCGTCACTTGGTCATTTTGTTGAGTGGTGCTTTACGAAGCACCCTCTTCTCCGACTACATGCTTGTGTCAGTGCTATTGAGTCCAAGCCTTCTTCTCAGACCACCTCCACTTTGCCATCTGAATCCATCCAATGGTTCTCTTCTACAAATATTGAGGTCTTGATTAGTCCTTCCAAGTAATTTGCCTCAATTACAGCTTCTTTAGGTAACGCCAATTTTGTCAGGATTGTGATCCTAGGTAGGATCATTTCGGGGTTGGATCAAATCAGATCTTATGATGGAATCGAGGATTGTAAAATCGTACAAAATTCATTAATCAAAAAGATATTTCCTTCTAACGTCTAAATAAGTAAATATAAAATTGGCATTACTAAAAATATCAAACTATAATTCCTGTTTGCTAGATGGAAGACAAGGACAAACCATTAATAAAAATTCTTAACAAGTACATCAAAGTAGTACTTATGAAAAGTTATGCTTATATTAAAGTAAGAATTCTGTGATTCATGGAGCTTTAAACTCAATGAAACTTGACGTTTTTTAATACTTCGAAGAAATGTGGAATAAACCTCAAAATTTCTAGAGGGGATATATGAGAACAATTTTCCGCTCTTAACTTAAAAAGTAATTATTTAAATCATGTAGAACCTCGTATGAATCAAAATCCTCTTCTCATTTCCATAAAAAGCAATGTTTACATAACAATTAAATATATTCTTCTGCAATAAGCAAAAAAAGGGCAGTGTAATATGATCGAAAATTATGTAATCAGAACTACACTATAAATCTATGATGCATTCTTAAAGAAATACCTAAATCGAAGGTTAAGGGCCGTTGGAGGGGCACTACGTAGAGCCGAGAGTCCTGTACGAAGTTGAATATGTCGGGGGAATTGTTGGATATGTGGGGGATGAAATCATTGGATACATGTGTTTTGGAACCAGTGAATGCTGGTTGGAATTACTAGATCACGCTAGAGCGTGTAAGAAAGGAAAGCTGAAAGTGTCTTGGACATTGGAGGAATCAGGAGCAAGGAAGCATTAGCTCGGTGAATGCATACAATTGAGGGAGACAGAGCACTGCGGGTTGAATGTGAGCCACGTCGATGAGAAGTGGCAGCGTCGACGTGGGGGCAGTCGTCAGAAGGAATGGATTGAGAGAGACAGTCAGATTAGATGACTGGATGATAGCCGACAAGCGGGCGGGTGACTGTGGCGCGCGGGGTGATGCGACGAGCGGGAGGGAGGAGGCGGGGAGATACGCGATATTAGGGCATGCACCGGAGACGGGATCCACTGGTTCAGATTCTTCTCTTCTAATTTCCAATTTCAATATCATATCCAAAGACATACAATAAGAGACCACATAACCCCCTTATATAGCCGGGAGAGCACATAGGCCGATTGGCCGCACACAACATATGAAGAACACTACAGATAATAAAAGATAATGATAACCGAAGTAGGGTCCGCTGAAGCTTTTCGCGGCTCATGCCGGTCTCCGTTTCCCGCACAAGCCTCGTATACACATGTGTGAATCACCTTCCTTCGACCAGGTCCACCCCGTCCGTATCAACTACCTTGGGGTTCTCAATGACCTTATCCTCAATGTCAAAATCTGGAAAACGAGCCTTCACTTCCTCTGCCAAAATGCATGTTGCCTCATCCTTTGCCCGTCCCTTCCACTGAATGAGGACCTGCCTTGCGGGCTGGCCATGGACATGCTCGGTGCGGGTGCCCAACACCGCCTCGGGCTCGTAACTTGGGGCTGCTTCACTGCTCAGACCTTCGGGCAAGGTGGATTGGAGAGGGTGGTTGCCTAGTGCCCTCTTCAACTGTGACACATGAAATACCAGATGGATTCGACTGTCAGGTGGGAGCTGCATGCGACATGCTACCTCGCCGATCTTCTCCACGACCAAGAAGGGGCCAAAATACCGCACAGAGAGCTTGGGGTGGAGGCGGCCTGCTAGGGAACTCTGACGGTGCGGTCGCAGTTTGACGAATACATAACTCACCCGATGATAGGAGAACCTCTCGGCGACATTGGATGGCCTGCTGGGTCATTCTCTCCTGAGCGTGGCGTAGGTGATGCTTCAACTGCCGTAGAGCCTCATCCCGATCCTGTAGGTCCTTTGCTAATGCTTGGACTTGGCATTCCTCGGCGAGCCCTACCAGTATCGGTGGGGGCAGATGCCCATAAACTGTCTGGAAGGGGGTGACGCTTGCCTCCGACTGGTAGGTGGTGTTGTACCATAGTTTCGCCCACGCCGCCCACTAGGTGCACTGGCGGGGCTGCTCGGTAGCAAAACAATGAAGGTAGGTGCCCACGCATCGATTGAGAATCTTTGTCTGTCCGTCAGATTGATGGTGATATGCCGTACTGAATCGTAGCTTGGTCCCCTGTAGACGAAACAGTTCCTGCCAGAAGGTGCTCATGAAGACCTGGTCGCGGTCGCTAACAATGGAGTGGGGAAACCCGTGTAGACGGATGACCTTTCCAACAGAAACTCGGGCCACCGTGCTCGCCGTGTAGGGGTGTTTGATGGGTATGAAGTGCCCGTACTTGGAGAGCTGATTGACCACCACCAGTAAGCAGTCATACCCCTGCGAGCGTGGAAGGCGGGTAATGAAATCCATGCCGATGTTCTCCCAAACTTGATCGGGCACCAGAAGAGGATGTAACAGTCCGACAGGGGAGAGGGTTTAGTATTTGGCCCTTTGATAGACCAAACAGTCGGCCACGAACTGTTGGACTGTCCTCATCATGCCTTGCCAGTAGAGGGTGGCCGCCAGCCGGCGGTAGGTCGGGTAGGCCCCCGAGTGCCCCGCCGTCGGTGTGGTATGAAACTCCTCCAGTAGACGTGGTATCCATGGTGATGATGTTGCAAGGACTAGACGGTCACGGAAGTAGAGTCTGTCGCCCTCTAGTTGGAAGGGTGGGTGCGCATCCGGTATGCTACGTAGCTCGTCGATCATACGGCCATAATGGGGGTCCGCCTGCACCTCCTCCCGGAGGATCTCCACATCCCGCCACTGGCAAAGGGAGATTGCCGCCAAGGTGCCACTGTGCTCGCAACGAGACAAGGCGTTTGCGGCCGTGTTCGTCCGCCCGGTATTGTACTTGATAGAAAATTGATAGCCCAAGAGTTTGGCTATCTAGAGATGCTGTGTCGGAGTGGAGACCTTCTGGCTCCATAGATGCCTCAGGCTGCGGTGGTCGGTCCTGACAGTGAAGGGGCAACCGAGAAGATACATTCGCCAATGCTGAACTGCTAGCACTAATGTTCGTAGCTCGCTGTCGTAGGTGGAAGCCACCTTTCGCCGGTCGGTGAAGGCCTTGCTGTAGTAAGCGATGGGGCAACCCCCGCATGAGGACGACGCCAACCCCCTTCCCGGAGGTGCCGCACTCCACAAAAAACGGTTGGGAGAAATCGGGCATGCTCATGACCGGGGCCGCCACGAGGGCGCGCTGCAAACTGTAAAAGGCCTCTTGGATGGTCGCATACCACAGGAAGGGCACCTCCTTCTTCAGAAATTCCGTCAAAGGCCGCGCCAAGGCCCCACCGCCGCACATAAAGCGGCGGTAATAGCCGACGAGTCCCAAGAATCCGCGCACGGCCCGACGGCTCGTCGGCGTTGGCCAGTGCATGACGACCTCTATCTTTTGTGGGTCCATGGCAAGCCCTTCGGTGGTGATGATATGACCCATGTACTCGACCTGAGGCTGGCCAAAAATACACTTATTTCGGTGGGCCACGAGCTGGTGGGCGGCGAGGCTGAGGACGGTGGCGAGGTGGGCTAGGTGGAGCTGCCAAGATGAACTGTAAATCAAAATGTCGTCAAAGAAAACCCAGACAAACTTACGCAAGTGTGGGCGGAACACGCCGTTCATGGTGGACTGGAAGGTGGCCGGGGCGTTTGTTAGGCCGAACGTCATGACAACAAACTCGTAATGACCATCATGTGTCCGAAAGACTGTCTTTGGCACGTCCTCTGCTCGCACGCTGATCTGGTGGTAGCCTGAGCGTAAGTCCAGCTTGGAGAAAAGCGCCCCACAGCTCATCCAATAGCTCCTGGATGGTAGGAATGAGGTACTTATCCGACACCGTGAGTTTGTTCAGCTTCCTGTAGTCAACGCAAAACCGCCAACTGCCATCCTTCTTCCGCACAAGGAACATCAGGCCGGATAAGGGCCTGACACTCGGCTGGATGATACCAACACTGAGCATCTCGACCACCATGACCTCCATAGCGTTCTTCTGGTCATGACCGTATCGGTAAGGGCATACAAAGACTGCCGCCACGCCAGGATGCAGGGGAATGCTGTGGTCGGACGCACGCGGCGGAGGGAGACCGTGTGGTATGCTGAAAACCATCAGATGGTCGTCAAGTAGCTGCTGAACGTCCGAATATAAAGGTGGTGTCGGGTCAGATACTAAAGCTACGTGCCACAGGAGAACCCTGAAATCCGGGTCGATCGTGCGGAGAATAGAGCGGAGGCCGGCCGGGGAACGAGTCAGGGAAGAGTCTCCCTGTAGGTGATGAGTCATGCCCGACGCCTTGAAGTCCATCGTGAGACACCCCCAATTGTGCTTGCAGTCCCCGAGCGTGCTCAACCAGGGCACGCCCAAGATGACATCCAATTCACAAAGGCCGAAGACAGAAAGCTGCAGAGCCTGAGTACCTGCTGATGGAAAATGGCAGGCCGACGCATAGGCCGGCTGTACGGGCACGGCGGCCGCCGTCGAGGGAGACATGAAAGCCGTGTGCTGGAGTCACTGGAAGGCGGAGCGCCACCACGAGGTCCTAGGAGATGAAATTATGACTGGCGCCGTTATCGATCATAAGGACCACCGTCGACTGCTGCAGGGTAGCCTTGAGTTTCACGGTGCACTGGTCGGTGATGCCGCACACTGAGTAGCAAGAAACCTCAAACTGTTGGAAAGTGGCAGCTGGCTCGGTCGTATTGGGCCCCTCCTTATCAAGCTCGAGCGTGTCAAAGTCGGCCCTCACAATCTCCTCTTCTTCGGCCCCCAAGAGCATCCGAAAGTCCCGGTTGGGACATTCGTGGGTCGTTGAGTATGAGCCCTTGCAGCGGAAACAAAGGCCCTTTCTCCGAAGGTCAAGGTATTCCTGATGAGAGATCCAATGGGGGTGGGAGGTCGAGCCCGTGGTGGTGGCGATTGCGACTGTGGAGGAGGGCTGCCCGTTGCGGGCAAAATGTCTGGAGTTGCCCGACCTAATGGAGGCGGCGACCGGGAAGAGCCGGGGGGGGGGGTGAACCGGGCAGCGAGGGTGGCGACGACAGTGGTAATGTCGGCCTCCACGAAGCGCGCTTGTTCCATTATGCAAGACATGGTGGTGGGGTCGTGTACCTGAAGACAATTACAGATGTGCGGGCGCAACCCCGCGAGGAACGTGCCAAAGTAGTGGTCGGGCGAGAGGTCGGGCACGTGCGTGGCCACCTCGATAAAGTCGCCGATGTAGGCGTCGACAGAGTCTGCTTGGCGGACATTGCTCAGTTGCTCGTAGGGGTTGCCGACGTGGCGGTTGTCATGACATCGTATCAGCTCGTCTTTGAGGAGCGGCCAGGACAAGGTCGGGGACGACTGGAGGAGCCAATGGAGCCAATGAAGGTCCGAACCTTCCATGTAGATCGTGGTGAGGGAAACCATTTGAGTCGCGGGTGTTCACTGGATGTCGAAGTAGTGCTTGACCCGTGCGAGCCAACCCCAGAGGATTGGTCCCGTCGAAGACCGGCAGTTCAAGGCGGCGGAGAGCGCCGACGGCAAGCTCGTGTAGAGGAATGGTGCCGGCCGAGGAGGGATCGGGCTACTGACCGAGGTTGTGGTGGCTAGTGGCTGTTGATGTTATCATGATGATCTGGAAGTGGTCAAACATGTAGTCTCACTGCCAACACGATATGAGCCTATAGAGTAGCACATAAGAGCGCTTGAAGAAGTTGGAGGAATGGATTGTGTTGGTCTTACTCATATGTGATGAGTGAAGGACCAAACATTTGCAGGCGACGAGTGCGTCGAGACCTCACAGCTAAGGCGTCGAGTGCGGCGAGACCTCACTACCAATGCATCAAGTGCGTTGAGACCTCACAGTCAAGGCGTCAAGTGCGTCGAGACCTCACAACGAAGATGTCGAGTGCGTCGAGTCCTCACAGCCAAGGTGTCGAGTGCGTCGAGACCTCACTGCTAAGGCGTCGAGTGCGTCGAGACCTCACAACCAAGACGTCGAGTGCGTCGAGACATCTCGTCGATTCGTCGAGTAATCTCATCTATTCTTGGTCCGCGGATAGCGACGATTCAAGCCTGTTTATACTCCTGAGTATATATATATATCTGTTGCCTTAGGGTTTCGGGTGTATGAGTTAGGGTGAACCCAAAAACTGATGGAAAGTGTTTCCCGAAGTGCCGATCCTGTCGCTCCCGTAAGCCCCGATTCCGGCGTCGGCCGCCGCCGCCGCCTCTCCTGGTGCAGACCTAGCCGTTTGTGGAGACGCAGAGGGCTTTCCATTCTCCATCCCGCATCTTGTTTGACAAGGTGCCAACGTTCTCCTCGTTCGTGTGGATTTCTGTAGAGCCGCAAATCTATTTTTGCGTGAACTCACCCGCCGGCCAAGAACAGTTCTGGAGCATCTTGTTTAAGTGCTGACTCAATCCCACTCAGGTATACTCCTATTTTATGTTATGCAAACTTCTTGATCAATGTTTATTGCAAGATCCAAGTTTCTCTTTATGGTTTTCTTGAAATTTATTCCGCTGCGCACATTTGATATATTAAGAAAAACCCTACAGTGGCGGAACCGGTGGAACGGTTGGAGACGGTGGACGGGAGGAAAGGAGAGCTTGGATGTCGCAGACGACCACTTGGAGGTCTGCCAGGGTCGTATCGACCCGATCGAGACGGTTGGAGAGCTTGACAGTGGCGGCGTCCGGATCAGAGTCACGTGCATGCTGTGGGTGGTACACGTACGATGGAAAAGCACTGAGAGGAACGCAAGAAACAATGAACCGAGCGATGTAGAGCAAAGCAGGCAGCACAATGCGAAGCAGGGAAAGCCGGTCGCGATGCAGAGGCATGATCACGCGGCAGAGAGGACTGTAGGCACGATGCTGAGGAAGGACGACGACGCGCAACGGGCAGGTCAGACCAGTTGATAGTCGGCAAGCGGGCGGGCGACTGTGGCTCCCGAGGTGACACAACGAGCGTGAGGGAAAAGAAGGCGGGGCGATACACGATGTTAGGGCACGCATGGGAGACAGGATCCGCTGGGTCAGATCCTACTCTTCTAATTTCCAATTTCTAAATAATATCCAAAGGCATACAATAAGAGTCCACATATCCCCCTTATATAGCCGGGAGAGCACATAGGCCGATTGGCCGCACACAACATAAGAAAATAGTACGGATAATAAAAGATAATGATAATCGAATTAGGGTCTGCCAAAGCTGCTCGCGGCTCAGGCCGTCTTCGTTCCCTGCACACGCCTCGTATACATGCATGCGAATCGCCTTCCTTCGACCAGGTCCTCCCTATCCGTATCACTGGAGTGCAAGCTGCAGAATGAAGTTCCCCAGAACCAATGGCAGTGGCACAGTTTGTGGCGGCACCATTGCTGGCCGTGGAGGTGACGAGGTTGGTGGTGGGAACTTCAAAGAGGGAACAATCAAAGGGTTGGTGGAGCAACAGTATCTGCAAAAGGCGGAGGAGATTCTTCGAGGGTAGGTGGACTCAAGGACTGTTGTGATGGGATCAGGGGGGTGCCACTGGAATCAGACCCCCGAAGTGGCTGTCAATGTTGGCGGTGAGTTGCAAAAGCGCAGCGTCATATGACATCGGCATATCCTGTAACTTATGGAGCATGTAGTATTTCAATTTCGTCTAATAATCTAGGAATGATCTATTAATTTACATTTCTTTCTATTTATATCTTGCTCAAATTTGAATTTGCTTTGAAAATGCCTTCCATTTCAAAAAAGAGTATACATTGTGGGGAAAATGAAATATTCATGGAAGAAAAGCAAATGCAACATTTCATAAAAATTCTCATAGAATCATGAATGAAGTTTTAGTTCTGCCAGATGATGGAAATAATTGTAGTTATGGAATATAGTATGAATGTTTTTAATGGAAAAAAAGCAGAAATTAAATAATAAGATTTCAAATGATTTCTTTACACGCGAATAAAAATTCTAGTTTGATTGATATTTACGGAAAGAGATCTAATATAAAATATGGTGTTTAAGAAATGCTGTCGAGGTACATGATTGTATAAGACTAAGTTGAAATATTTCGTAGTTTTAGACTTTTAGCTATTACTTTTAATTTGTATTTTCTCTGTTAATACTTAAAAGTAAACTTTAATGCCTTCTCTATAATCATTAATGCTGAAATGCCATGATCATAGTGGGTACAGAAAATGAATGAAGGTGTTTTTTGCTCTGATCTGTAAAAAATGTGACGAGTACGAATTCATAGGTGACTGAGGGTGAAACCCTAACCCTAAATGCAAAACAAGCAAGCACATGATAGATGCAAATGATGCTTCGACCAACCTTACAATGATAGTGCATACACAATCCTATAAATTGCCAATTTAAATGAACATTTAATTAAGATAATATTTAAGTAGGAGCGCATTTGTTAGCAGAGAATTTAATTGAGAGTAAATTTTAATTCATAAATGATTGAGACACAATATTTTAAACACATGCCAAAAATATCCTGCAATTCATACACGATTTCACAATAATAAAGGCATTTAATTTCACATCCAACAATATAGTCCCAAAGTATATAATAATAGAAAACAATGGCTCTAAATAACGAATTGCGCATGTAGGCGGCGACTAAAGTGGGGATCCAAGGCTGTTGCAGTCTTCAGGAAGGCTGGCTGGCATGTAGATCTGGTAGGGCTCTGGTGGGGGGATTGGAGGGAGGATTTCTGGAAATAGACTCACTGGAAGGGAGGGAATTCCTGGACTGGGATTAGCAGGAGAATGCAGGCAGGAAGGGAAATTTCTGGGTTGGGCTCACGGTAAGTGCAAGGATTAATGGAGGATGCAAGCAGGGGCGCAGAGCTCATGATAAGTGCATGGATTAATAGGGAATGCAAGCATGAGAGAAATCTGGCAGTGGGATTAACGGAAAATTCATGCTGGAGAGAAATCTGTCAGTGGGATTAACGAAAAATGCAAGCAGGCGAGAAGTCTGGCAGTGGGTTTACGAGAGAATGCAAGGTGAGGTCTTCTGGAGTGGATCCGGTGGAATCGGAAGGAGGTAGGGTCAGCGGCAGGTAGTGATAAGGGGAGGAAGAACTTACGTAATAGGGGAATGATCGGCGAGAAGCAGGGAAGGAGTCAGGGAGGAGGTCGTTTCCTTGGAGTCGCACCAAGGGGGAGGGATTTCTCGAAGTCACACTGAGGAGGGGTTGGAGTCTACCGGCCTGACCCAAGGATTTCTCGTCCACACACACACACACACACATCAGAATGCTTCTTAAAGTTATATATTTTTGTTTTTCTTTTGCATTAAACAATATTTCTTATCGTTATTTTTTTGTTTTTCTTATGCATACTAAACAGCAAATCAAAATCTATTACATTGTAATCTATGTTTTTATGATATGGATCAAAATTTATGATAAACCTTATGGATGACTCTTCTCAGTAATTTTGTTTTCCTCTCAGACTGATAGGCTTCCTTTGTGCAGGAAAATAAATACTCTAAAACTGTCATGCCCAGTGTTCCATCTATGGAAGATATTTTAGCTCTGAAGTTTTCTTATTCTGTTCAAGAATGTAGTAATTTCAAAAAAGCGAAGTCTGGAACATCGAGATCAAAATGCTGCGTAGGTTTTTCATCATATTTTCGAGCATCAGGCTCTTTTCTTTGCATTAGTTCTATTATTGCAGTCTATATATATCTACGAAGATCTTTATGTGTTAGTTTTCCCATTTGTACATTCCATGTTACATTGTATTTTCCTAGAAAGCACAAACACTTGCAACGGCGTTACGTATCGTTTTGGAGACATCAGAGTCGGAAAACTTGGAAACTCATCCCCATTTTTAGAAACTTTTTATTCTAATTTTAAATAAAGAAGTCCCGGATACTCCCGCGTACTCTTGGATATTGGGCATATCCAGGAATGAGAAAGTCATGTGAATGAGAAAGTGTTGGATGATAAGGGTGAGAGTCAATTGATTACATACATTCATTCACGGCTCCAATTTTTGATATGATAAAATTGTCATATTAACCTTCTCTTTGTTTCATATATGATATGTGATATATAATAATTGAAAAATAAAGTATATGCAAATATCACACATGTCTTCATATTAATTTGTTTTTTTATTTTAATAATTAAATATTCATTTATGTATTCTGGATCCTAGAGTTTTTTAAAAAATCATGAATCTCGTATTGGTATCGCATCATATCTCATTTCCTGTCCCTGTCCCTATGCAACATAGGTAATTTCCTAACCAAATGTTTGATTTTTTGTATTATACAAACTGGAAATTTATTGGTGGTAACTTTTTTATTTATTTTCAAATATGCGATTTCTTTCTTCAGTGTTTCATGTCAAAGGAAATTTCTTTTCCTTTTGTCACAATATTGGTAATACTCAGTTATTGGAGCTGTAACAACCACCTAATATAATCTATTTGTATTGCAATTTTGAATCCTTCCTCCCTTCTTTCTGGTTTGATTTTGTATTTGTTACTTCTAATTAACTTTAATGGTGCTATGCATTCCACTTTTTTCCCCACTTGGCTATTCCAAGAAAATTATATCAACCTTATCTCTGCCTCTCGCAGTTTTTTCCTCTCTGTATGTTAAACGACTTATTCTAATGAGACTTTTTTGGTTGTTGTTTTTAATATGGGGTGATTTGTTTTTGATAATATGCTAAAACCTTCATCGACTTTGGCATTCATCTCCCTTATTGACTTTTGGTTAGCCTCTCGACCTTGTGCTTCCGATAACTTCATTGACTTTGTACGTTGTCGCATGTTTCTCTTGCATTAGCTATTCCTTTGTCAATTCATTGTGTCAATGTAAAGGGTTTCTTTTGCCAGGGATCGATGGAGGCGAGGATACAAGGACAAGCTCTAAAATGGAGGTAGAGGAGTAAAAGAAAGCTTGAGGAAGGAGAGGAAACCCTAGAGGGAAGAGGGTTTGAGAGAGAGGGAGAGATATTTTAGAGATAAAAACATGATATTTCATTGATTGATTCTTCATACAAGAGTATGGGCATATATATACAAGCCCTCGGGGGTAATCCCGTAATTTAATCACGCTGCATAAAAGTATAAAAATACTTAGAAATATTAAAAGATCGAAAATACTCATATGAATCTATACGACTCAATCATACAATAAATACTCGATACAATACGACTCAATATAATAAGACTCTAATATTAGATAACTAATGATTAGGATCCATAACACTCCACCCGTTCTTGAAATTAAGCCTGTCCTCAAGATTGAACTCTAGTAGGATGAGCAACTCCTTTTGCTCCTTGATTTCGCTCCAGAATAGTGCCTGGTAGCGGGTCGCCACGACGATCACTACGATGAGTAGCGGTGGCGCAGTGGAAAAGACGAGCGACAAAAGTAATGGGGCCGGCTGGTCCGGTAGAGCGATAAGAGACAGAAGTGGCATGGCGGTCGAGGGAATAACAACCGGCGAAAGGAATGGGTCCGGCGGGACCGTCGGCAAACAACGGCGGTAAGACGGATGAAGAAACGCCGACTGACACCAGGAACGGGTTCGCCAGGGTTGGTGGAGCGGGGGTCGGCGGAGCAAGGTCCAACAAAGGTTGTGAGGTGACGACTGAAGAAACAGGCGGTGAAAGAGGCGGCGACGTCGGTGGTGGGAAAAGCGGAGCGAAATTCACTGGAGGTGATGGTGGAGCGTGAAGAACATCGACGAGTAGTGGAGAGACAACTGGCGTAATTGACAGTCTCGTTGCCGGGCATGCTGGGGAGAAAGCGTTGGCAGCATGTGCGGGTTCCGAGGGCTCCGATTCTGGGAGAGGAGGAACGCCGAAGTGTCCCGAACTCACCCATTTGTCGAGTGTGGTGTTGAGGCGAGATATGAAAGTCTGAAATGTCTCCGTCATCTTCCACAACATCGAATAAAGGGCGGCCTCATCCGCCATACTTATTTTTTTGTCATGTAAGTTCATGTCCATCGTAATTAATTGATGAAATATTTATGAATTAATTCAAGTGGAATTAATTAAAAATCAATTCAAGGGAGGTGTGCAGGCTGTTTGGATTGTGAGGGGTGTCTGCACAGTTCCCCAAAGAGGAAGGGCGACTCGGGACTTGAAAAAGGAGGGGCAGGGATGGGGCACAAAAAATGCGTGCGTATTTGCCTGGTTTGAGGGGCTTAGTGATTTTCTTGAATTTGCAGGAGAAGGCGATGGAAATCATGCGGTCAAGCAGGGATTGAAAAGTGCCAGACAGTTCGAGGGACGGCTGGAGCGGGGATGCCGCCGATCGGCGAGCGGAGCGAGCGACTGGACATAACCAGGCTGGAGAGGAAGAAGGCGCTGAATTTGCCTGAGGAAGCAGCGTCAGAAACACCCGACTGGAAGATCTTGGGGCTAGTGAGGTGTGTGCGAGTGGTTACGACCTAGAGAGATGAGGGTCGAGGTTATTGTGGAAGAACCCGACTGGAGAGGGTGTGGGCTGTCGATGATGCAAAAGTTGACGACGCTCTTGCTTGAGGTGATGATGCAGATGAGAAGGAGCGATTGATATGCCATCGTCGATGGAGTGGTTGCTGGTACGAGGTGGGGAAGAAGTGGAAAACCTGAAGCAGACACTGGAACGAGATCCGATCAAAAAGAAATGGGGAAGAGGACCGGAGGCTCTGATACCAAAATGTTATAAGTTTCTTTTGCCAGGGATCAATGGATGCAGGGATACACGGGCAAGCTGTAGAATGGAGTTAGAGGAGGAGAAGTTAAAAGAAAGCTTGGGGATGAAGGAGAGGAAACCTAGAGGGAAGAGGGCTTGAGAGAGAGGTAGATAAATTTTAGAGAGAAAAACTTGATATTGCATTGATTGATTATTCATACAAGACTAAGGACATATATATATATATATATAACAAGCCCCTGTGGTTAATCCCGTAATTACATCTCGCCGCATAAAATATAAAAAATACATGGAAATAAAAGACCGAAAATACTTAAATGACTCAATACGACTCGACTCCTACAATAAAGACTCGATACAATATGGCTCAATATAAGAAGACTCTAATACTAGATAACTAACAACACGAGATCTATAACAGTCGACATCACTCAGTTGTTTCAAAAACATTGTAGTCTTGACATTACTATGAATCAAGGCCATATTCGTTGTCCCTTACTTGAAACTATATCCCTCGGATCTCTGGTGATAATAACACATTCCAAAATGACTAGGATTCATCTCAATGGGTATTTTTGTGTGTGATGGTTGCTATTTATGGATATGTACATTAGATGACATGGGAAGTTGGGTATACTACGGGAGAAATAAGGAAGCCAGACGAGGAGGATTTTCTGCATCGATGGTCATGAAATGGCTTGTAAATTATATGTTTGAATGTATTAGTGCCTATTTAACCACAAAGGAGCTTTGGGATTACCTCACATAGAAGTACCCAGGCTTTAGAAATCGACCTCAAGTGTAGATGTTGAAACTTACTGAAATTTGCCAATCTGAAGACAATGTCAGTAAATAGTTTAAGCTGCATAAAAATTGATAGGCTTTACCTTTTCAACAATGATGTGTGGACATTTGCAGATAATTGTAATCTCTATTAGAAGATGGTTGACACTAATCGGTCTACAGTTCCATGTTGATTTTAAAGTTGAGTTTGATGAAGTGCATGGGCTTAGCATTGATATAAATCTCATTCCTCCATTAGTGAGGTGCTTGCAAACGTTCGTTGAGAGGAGAGCTTTAGAAAAGTGATGTTGAGGAGGATGATATCATCTCTTGCTGGTGGACAGTTGAGACCTCTGCCTTTGTTACTTCTAAATTTTTTGCTAGCCTTGATGTATACAAAATCAGCTGGGAACTAATGCTGAAACTATATATGATGTGATTTTTGTGGCATTCCAAGACATTCCGGAGATTTGTTGGAAAATTCACGGTAAAAAACAAATGAAAGGGAAACATGTCAGGTGAGTAGTATTCTCCTACTGTTAAGGAAGTTGTAGATGGATCATCTCTTACAACTGCTCTGAAGTCCCATTTTTCACTGAGTATTATCTAGTTTTCCGGCACAGGTAATAATTTGATATGGATCAACCACCTTATTTAGTGAACAAGCATCGGGACTCTGCTCAATTTCAATTTACCTTATAAACAATTATATGGTCATCATTTGGATAATAGGAGCATGCATATGTGATCAACTCATTTTTTTATATTTTAATGTATTTTCTTTATTTTCTCGAGTCATATTTTGATTTGTAGGTTAATGTTGCATTTGGGCAATCCGTGCCCTTCACTGCATTTAACTTAAATATGTTTGTTTATCTATATATATTTATATATCATGCATTAGATTAGGTTTATGCATTGAGAAGCTAACAAACTCTCAATTATATTTAAGTTGATGATGAAGGTGACATGTTGCCCCTCTTACAGAACTGATGTTGTAAGCCTCCACGTCTCTTCGTACTTCAAACTCCACTGCCGCTCCTCCCGTCGTAGCCGCTCACTCCATTTAGTTGATCAAGCCGCTGCATTCCGTCTCCCTTCAATTCCGACGTAGTCTCTTAGGACCTGAATTGATCTCTGCCGCTACCCTGCCCGATCTTCCAGTGACGCCGTCGGCTATTCCTCATCTTCTGCCTAAAGACGCAAGCCTTTCCAGTTCCAAGCCGCACCCTTCACTTTATCCTCCGACCTAAATCCCGGCCGCTCCTTCCGCCGATTCTGATATCACCCCCCACATGTTAACTCATTTAGTTGACTCAGATTAGTGTTAGGTCAGTTCTTGTTCATTTTCTTCAATAAAGTCCTGCCTAACTTCTAATATTGTTAGGTCTGTGCTGGACCATGATGCCTTTCATGCGTCATAATCCCATTGCACGCTCAGTTTTTTCTGAGTTTGGTGTTCTGTTGATCATTGATTTATGAGACTCTAACCATGGTTACTAGTGTCTTTCATGCGTTTATATTCAGGGTTGAGAAAATTAAAATAGATGATGGTAGTTTATTACCTATCAACAAATGCCAAATTTAATTTGAAACTGTTACTCATAAAGTTGTTCTTCATATTCCTAAATTTACCCTCCATCTTCTTTCTTTTAGTAAATTATCTCTTGATTATACCTGTCATGTTATTTTCTTTCCCAGTATTGTACCTTTCATGATCAGAGCTCCGAGAAAATGATTTGTAGTGCTAGAGCAATGAATGAGTTTTACTACTTTAATTAGATTACGTTTGAGAATGAAGAAATTCTGTGTTTAAGTAGTACTTGTTAATTTTTTTGCTTATGAGAAACATAAAGTTGTGGCGTCGCAGATTTAGTTATCCAAGCTTTTCATTTCTTAAGAACTGTCTTTTGAGAAAAAAACATACTCTATCGTTTTGCTTTGGTTTCTTTTGTTAGCAGCTACAATACTATTATAAATAAAATTTGCTCAATTCCCGTCCTTAATATAAATGTCCCGTCCTTAATATAAATGTCGTGTGATTAGAAACTCTTTGGTCATTTAGTATTAATTAACCATAGTTTCTTCTTCATCAAATAACAACAACACTCAAGCCTTTATCCTACTATAGTGGGGTCGGCTATATGGATCCTCTGTCGCCATTGTGCCCTATCTTTTGTCATAATCTCACTAATGCCTAAGTACATCATATCTTTCCTTATAGTTTCATTTCAAGGATTTATTGGTCTACCCCTACCTCGCTTAACATGCCTGGTGACTAGACTCTCACAATGCCTAACAGGTACCTCTAACGGCCTCCTTTGCACGTGTCCAAACCATCTTAGTCAAGCTTCTCACATTTTCTCTGCAATTGGTGCTACTCCTGTTTTATCTTTGATACATTCATTCCGAATTTTATCCAGTCTCGTGTGTCTACACATCCACCTAAGCATTCTCATCTCCGCCACTCCCATTTTTTGCTCATTTACACAATTCACTGCCCAACACTCAGAACCATATAGCATCGCTGGTGTAATTGCAGTACGGTAAAACTTGCCCTTAAGTTTTAATTGTACTTTACGATCACATAAGATTCCTGACGCGCCTCTCCACTTCAACCAACCCGCTTGGATTCTATGGGTAACATATTTATCAATTCCTCCGTCCTTTTGAACTATCGATCCAAGACATTTAAAACACTCACTACGGGAAATATCTTGATCACCTAACATAATAACGAAGTCATCCGTCCTTCTTGCATTGCTAAATTTAAGTTCCATATACTCCTTCTTTGCCCTGTTCAACCTAAAACCCTTCTAAAGTTTCTCCTTCATCAAATATTTGTTAAATATGTTTGTAAGATTCTATGAATGAGATTGCTGTTATCTAATTATAAATTTTTTATTACCAGCTTACTAACCATTTACGGCCTACTGAGATGATTGACCACTTAAGAAAGGGCATGGGTATCTTCGGGCAGGTTTTTTCGCATTGATTTTTTTTCCAATCTTATCATTTTCAATCCAAGGGCTTTTAAGTTGAGAATTAATTGTGTTTTTTTAATAGGTAGTTCATATCGAAGAAATTAAAGCAAAATTGGCTATCCATGTGAATGTTCCTGATAGTCTTGCAGATGTATCCATGGCTGCACTCAAGAGAATAGGAATAAGCAAATTATATAGCCATCAGGTATTGTTGTAGAGTTCTTACTGAAGTTTTGAACGTGTCTGCACATCTTACCACTCTTTATGTACCCTCATAATATGCAGTCTGAAGCTTTACTTTCTTCTCTTTCTGGAAACAATGTTGTGGTGGCAACATCAACTTCTAGTGGAAAATCCCTATGCTACAATATTCCTGTTATTGAGTCGCTCTCTAAGGATATGGATGCATGTGCTCTTTATATATTTCCTACGAAGGTAATTCTTCTGTTTCTTTTACTTCATGATAGAAGCCAATAGCGGATTCTTTTTCTTGTTTTTTGTATATTGTCCAAGGTGTGAATATGAAAGTAAATTTTACTATTGTGCGGAACTTCTATATTTTTTTAACAGAGAATTCCTCTTTATGATAGAAGTACGATCTGTGTAAATCATTTACTAAGATTTAGATCCATAAAAAGGTAATTCGACCACGATTACTAGTATTTCACACTAGTATTTCATAACGTGATATTTCATATGCTAATACTCCCCCAAAGCTGGAGCATATCTATTGATTAGTTTTAGCTTGTTAGTTGTTACATAATATAGAGAAAAACAGAAGCCCCCAAACTACATAAGAATGCCTGTTATTTTTCTAAATTAATTACATGATGTTTGATTATTTCTTTGGAAAGAACATCTAGAATAAATTGACGGTCAATTTCTATATGCTCGATTCTTAATAATACATCGAATTTCTGATAATGTAAATCACATAACTATTTTCAAAATATAAGTATTTTGGTCGAGGACAGGAAAATCAAATTCTACTTAGCGATTTTTGACCTAAGTTAGTGACATTTAAAATGAATCATAATTCTTTTCTTAGCCTCAACACTATGTCAGTCTACATTAGTTTACTTTTTCTTAAAACTTTTTCAGGTGATTAGGTCATGTCACATGCCCTTGTGAAGGATCAGATTATCAAATGGAATTCAATGGAGGAAGGATGCGTTAGGAGTCTAGGTCGATGGTGGCTTCTCGATCCCCTCGATCAATCTACGATGGGACAAGGGTTGGAACCTTTCCGCGACATCTTGAGCATGGGCATCCGTGGAAGATGTAAAGAGGAGTTTGAAGGAAGTTGCGGTGAATGGCACTTGGCTATGCTGAGTGCTAGGCACTGGGAAGCAACGTAGACTATCCCAACAATAGCTGCTCGCGGCTATGGAAAACGCAGCCATTGTTGATACTGGAATAGCACATGCTGCTCTTGGATGTCAGCGGGCGCATGGGGTGTGCAATGCATGTTGGACGGTCCATCATGAACCAAAAAAAGGCATGCCAAAATTAGTCTCGCATTGCCTACCAAGACGGTCCACTCGTGCTTTATAGTAGGTCCTGTCTCTCCAAATCTTGACTCGGGTTTTGGAATGGAAAATGGGTGCGATGGTTTAACACGGTATCATAGCTAGGTTCATGTTGAGGGGGTGTGTTGGATGGTCCAACATGAACCAAAAAAGGCATGCGCCACTCGTGCTTTATAGTATACCCCGTCTCTCCAATTCTTGACCCGGGTTTTGGAATGGAAAAAAAGTGCGTTGGTTTAACATGGTATCAGAGTCAGGTTCACGTTGAGGAGGTGTGTTGGACGGTCCAACATGAACCAAAAAAGGCATGCCAAGATTACTCTTGCATTGCCTACCTAGACGGTCTACTCGTGCTTATAGTAGGCCCCGCCTCTCCAATTCTTGACCCGGTTTTTGGAATGGAAAATGAGTGCGGTGGGTTAACAGTGAAGTGGGTGGCCCTTGGGCTTGCAAAGTGTTTGGTCCTCAACCGAAGCGCTAGGAAGCAGAACTGAATGATCCCAGTACGCTCGCGACTTGGGTGTTTACGGTTACCAGAGTAGAATACACTGCTTTTGGATCTCATCGGACCATCTACTGCGTGCGGCGAGAGTGGGGAAAGGAGAGGCTTTGGTGGGAAGAAAAGGAAGGAGCCCTAACCTGTTTGATGCCAAGAGGATACAATTAAATTCAGCATGCCCTATTTCAAAACAACCCTTGGTATAAATACATGAGTCCAAAAAATTAACCATAGCGTGATGTACCAAATTAAAAGCAACATAAATATACTAAAAAATGATGTGTAAAAATAAATAAATGCGGCATACAATAAATGATCAAGGCATGTCTATGCCCCTTCGCCCTGCTGCCTCCTGCCATAATAGCTTCTCACAAATGCGTCCTTGACTGATTGCCCCCAACAAAGATGCAATACTTAAATATTTGGTCTCTGGACGTTAACTGAATAGGCGGCTTGCTGAGCATTTATTGCTCGAGCCTAGGCGCTAGAAAGCAGCGCTGAATGATCCTAGTAACCGACGCTTGCGACTAGGATGTTTACGGTTACCATAGTAGAATACACTGCTTCTGGATCTCAGCGGACTATCTATTGCGTGCGGCGAGAGTGGGGAAAGGAGAGGGTTTGGTGGGAAGAAAAGGAAGGAGCCCTAACCTGTTTGATGCCAAAAGGATATAATTAAATTCAGCATGCCCTATTTCAAAACCACCCTAGGTATAAATACAAGAGTCCAAAAAATTAACCATAGCGTGATGCACCAAAGCAACATAGATAAAATAAAAAAAGATGCGTAAAAATAAATAAATGCGACATAAACAAAAAGATCAAGGAGTGTATGCTCCTTTGCCCCGCTGCCTCCAGCCATAATAGCTTTTCACAAGTTCGTCCTTGACTGATTGCCCCCAACAATGCAATACTTAAATAGTTGGTCACTGAACGTTAACTGAACAACATAATAGACATCCAAAAAAATTTTCACATTCAAGTTCTCAGTTTTAATAATTGTTTTCCATAAGATTCTTTAATATATCTCAGAATGCATAGAATAGCTTCTGAGTGATTCGATTTTGCATTTTGCATGGATGGCTCGTAGCTTCCACAACTAAAGAAGTGTCAGGTTAAATGGCAGACAAATAAATCAATGCTGTACCACGACACCCTCAATCTCCTCTATAGTCTATATTTTCATGTAAATAAAGAGTGGGATACTGCTACGTATACAGAACAATATGTTCAATGGTATGTGGTAGATCAACTGAGAGTTTGACAATGTGAAGGGCTCGATACAAATAGGTGGAAATGATAAGAACCGTTGAGATTGTGGATGGTTAGTATCTATGTGATTTGTCCCACTCTCTTCGTAGTGTGCTGTTATTCTAATGGATCAACTTGTCGCTATACCGAAGAGGGAAGAACTCAGATTATAAAGTTTACATTTGAGAAATGTTATTCTTGAAAGCATCTGGACTGAAGGAAAATTGCATATTATTTGCAGTACCCTTAAACATGATGTTATGTGCTTCTTTTAGAAGAGGTGGATATGCGGGAGGACGTCGGGGATACAAGAGAGTCGTGCTCACCCCAAGGGGGACACAAGAGAAGAAGGGGGAGAGAGGGGAGCTTTGCTCAACCCTAACCCTAGAGGAACGAAGGAACTAGAGAGAGGAGTGAACTTTGATTAATATTTCCTTAGTCCCTGGGGTTTAAATAAGTTTACATGACTTGCACTTAATTACCAAAATACTCTAACATGGAATAAAGTAGCACATTCAAAATTAGTCTAATAAGTGACACCTAATAATAACGACACAACATGACAAGGTTTGTTAATCAAATAACTGGTCGTGTGAGATCATAACATCCCACCCACCCTTCAAATCGAGCATTTTAAGAAGAGCTTAGAGAGGCATGACAAAGCTCAATGGAGACACATGGTTAGCGATGGCGTGAGGTTCGATGATAGTTGGGGCAATGTTGAATGAGAAGACTTGGGCAGTAGCACTCATGTCGACGACGAAGATGGAGAAGGGTGCCAAGCACTGTGTTAAAACTACTGATAGAAGTTGTGCCAAGCTGATGCATTTGTCGACTGTGCTGGAGTCGATTTGGGAACAAAGTTGGGGACCGGTTCGAATTTGATTGGGAGTTGACTGTGCTGGAGTGGCTAAGAACGAGCCCCGAAAGAATACCACAATGTGCATAGACTGTGCTGGTAGCAATGACAGCTTCTTTCGCGTCGACATGGATGTGATTGATCATTGATGAGAAATCAAAGGACCTGCAGTAGGAGCAACTCTGTTCTAGGAGAAGCACTGATAGCTCCGCGTCCAATATGCCAGTGTGACTGGCTATTTGTGCTCGAAATCAGAATGTGCCTTCATTTGAAATCAACCGGTATATAGGGTCGTTAGGTGGAGCATGGGCTTTGGCGTCAAAGAAGGAATCTGAAAGTAGGAGTGAAAAAAACAGGAATCTGAAAGCTTTGATACCAATTTTGTTATGTTTCTTTTAGAAGAGGTGGCGCTGTGGGGGGACTTTTGAGATATAAGGGAGCTGTGCTCACCTGAAGGGGACAAAGGAGAAGCGGGAGAGCGTAGAACCTTGCTCAACCCTAACCCTCAAAGGAGAGGAAGAGAGAACTAGAGTGCGGAGGAGAGAACTTTGATTAATTCTTGCATACCATTTTCTTAGCCCAAGGGTCCTTTAAATAATATTACATGATCGAGACTTAATTACCAAAATATCCTTACATGAAATTAAGTAATACATTCATAATAACTTTAATTAGCGATGCTTATTAGTCAAGGTTGTAGATGTCAGATATCGGGGGCACGTCAGTTTAGGTTGTTCATGTCGGGGGATATATCAGAGATATTTCATATATGGGGTTTTCATATTTAATTATTTACACGTGTAATTATTTATAAATTTAATCCTTTTTAATTTATATATAATAATATATTAATAATTTGAAATTTATTGAACTCCTAAACTTATCAAACTAATATAAATTTTTTGCGTTACACAAGTAAAACAGTATAACGCGTGAAATAAAACAAGAGAAAGCAGAATGTCGGGAAGTTGTTGAAGACAATGAAAAATAAGGAACCTTTTGTACATAATTCAAACACTGAATAATTGAAATGTATGACGGACTTGAGTAAGGAAGAAAGCCATAGGAAAGGAAAAAACAACCTAAATAATGAAATAAGTTTGGTTTATTGTCTATTAGACCATATACACTAATTAAAATGAATTGAAAAAAACCAGTCGATAAAATGTTGGGATATATCGGCCGATATATTGACGAATATGTCGATTAATAACAAACATATCGGAGGATGTATTTCAAAAGGATATTTTGAAAAATAATATCGGAAAAGTGTCGTTTTGTTCATGAAACCTTTTTGTCGGCTGACATGTCAGCCATGTTGGAGGATATCCACAGGACCACAGCAGTGCTATTAGTAATGACACTATGAAAATAATAATAGCAACGTTTGTTAATCGGATAATTGTAGTGTAGGACCATAATACATGACCGTTGAAGCATTAGACTGTTATTGTCAAAAGGTTAAGGCTAATGAGTATACACATATGGATGACATAGTTGGTGGTTTTCATGGTGTCATCCATGGATGGAGTGTTGGATTGTATGACAACCTTAATGTTTCAGCATGAAAGAACATCAAGGTGTTGAAATTTTTAATGAGATTTGACAAAGAAATGTACTGTCCTTGACCATTATTATATTTTGTACCATTAAGGTTCTATTTGGGACAATTTCTCCCACTAGAGCTTTCGCCTTCCACCGCCACCACACCCAATAAATACCTCTATTGAAGGGCACATTCATAATCATAGCGAATAAAATAGTTCATTGGGTGCAAAACCCACCCAATTAATGCCGCTCCTCCAAATGGTGATGTCGGTTCGTTACCCCAAATTAGCCCTAAGTTTTAGGTTGCACTACAGGTGGAGGAGGGCTTTGTTTCTGAAAGAAAAGTCGCGAGCCTTTGAGAGGTGGAGATTGTAGATCCAAAGTTGTACCAAGTTAATGAAGACCGACTGAAATAAGAAGGAAATTATAAGATCGGGCCCTACGTGGAGAAACTTAGTATATTAATTATGAGTGCGTAACTGGTGGAGCAGGGATGTGTTTGATTCGATTAGTTGCTAGGCCCAGGGTTTTTCAAAGCAGGTGGTGGTTGAGGTTGGGCCATATGTGGAGAGACTTAGCATATTAATTTATGAGTGCCTAACTGCTGGAGCAGGGATGTGTTTGGTTTGATTTATTACTAGACAGAGGGTTATGCAAAACAAGTGGTGGTTTATAGTGGCAAAAGGGTTTGGAGAAGGTTGTGGGCTTGTGCCTAGGCAGCGAGCTACAACAACGGGTTATGAGGGGTGCAATTTGTCAGAGTTGTAATAGGGAGTGAAAGGTTAGTGTTGCAATGCGACTGGTAAGGGGATTTGATGCAAGACAGGCGTCACACCTGCCTGCCATCCTGACATCACCACTTGGGGGCTCACATTGGAGTCCACCAAGGCGGCTTTCATCATGATTGCATCCCATACACCCCAACCAGCTCTCCCCATTCCCATCACCCAAAAATGGTAGGTTGTGGAGCCTCGAGATCAAACACTCGACCTCCTAGATAAGAGACTCTCACCAGCGCTCTCATCACCAACTGTGCTGCACTTTTTATGATGGAGGACAACTTTCACACCTTTCTGCCACCCTGACATCACCACTAAGGTGCCCACCTTGGAGTCCACGAAGGTGGCTTCAGCTGCAGGCCAGTTGGTGATGAGAATGCTGGTGAGATCCTCTTGTCTAGGAGGTTGGATATTCGGTTCAGGGCCTCAACAACCTACCGTTTCCTGGTGATGGGAAGCAGAGAACTGGTTGGGTGTACAGGCTGCAGCTATAATGAAAGCCTCCTTGTTGGACTCCAAGGTGAGCCCCCTGGTGGTGATGCCAGGGTGACAAGCAGGTGTGACGCTTGTCCTGCGCCAGGATTGGATCAGTGTTGTTGCATGTGTTAGAAATGTTAGAAGAAGCCATGTAAATAAGCCCATTACTTTGACCCATAGTGTAACCCATTGCTCTATTAGATTAATCACACATCTTAGATTGAGATCCCTATTCTCTCTCTTCCTATATATATGTATCCCCTCTTGTTGTAAAACAAGTTTTTGACATTAATAAAAATTTTAACAACTTTTCTACATGGTATCAAAGGAATCGGTCCATCTATGCAGTTAGTTTTTTCCTAACCGCAACTCTTCCTTCCGTCTCCTGGTTTGGGCGGATAGACCTCTTTCTAACCGTAGCCCCCTGCGGGCTCTTCTTCCCTTTCTCTGGCAGATAGCCCTTTCTCTATCCGTAGGGTTCTCGACGGGCTGGTGCTTCCTTCGTTCTCTGTTCTCTCCTTGTCTTTTATAGATTTTTCTCTGGGTCCCACTATTTTGACTCTGTGCGGGTAGCCCTTGTTTGGTGCGGTCTGTTCTTGCCGCGCGGGTTGTTCTTGCCACTGCAGGCTGTTCTTTCCACGCGGTCTGTTCTTGTTCGCCGCGGTCTTTTCTTACCGCGCCGGTTGTTCTTGCCCCTGCAGGCTATTCTTGCCGCGCGGTCTGTTCGTGCCGCGCGGTCTGTTCTCGCTGCTGCAAGCTGTTCTTGCCGTGCTGTCTGATTCTTGCCGCGCGGTCTGTTCTTGCTCGCTGCAACTATTTGCCTTTAAGCCTGCTGTTTGCCGTTCGACTGCTTGCCCACAGTTCTTTGCCACAGTTGCTCGCGGCTGCTTCTTGCTATCCGCAGCCCTCTCTGTCTTGTCGCCAGCTCTCTTTGCCGCGTTGGTCGCTGCTTGTGCAGACTGCCAGCTATCCGCTGCTCCTTGCTTTCTCTATTTGCAGTGTATTATTGAGGCTTCTTAATTGCTTCTCTAGCCCTATTTCTTTGCCGCTGTTTGCCGCAGCTGTTAGATATAGCTGTTCGCTGCTCTTCTGCTCTTGCCGTCTCTGTTTGCCGCAGCTGTTCGCTACTTCTTCTCGCTGTTGTTTGCCGGTGTTGCTTAACCGCTGTTCTTCAGTCCTCCTGCTCTCTGCTTAACCGGCCACTGGTGCTATTGCTATCATGGATTCGACTGCTGCTTACTTCCTGGACGTGCTGATGCTGCTCACCTTGAGCTCCGTGATGAGTTTCGGTTCACTACCATTTCTCTTCGCGGAAAACAGAACTTTGTTGAATGTGTTCACTCAGTTAGCCGTGTTCTGCAGACTAAAGACCTTCTTCATCATTTGACAAAGACTCCTCCCACTGCACCTACTGAGGAGTGGATACGCGATGATGGTCGTGTCCAATCCTGGATTCTCAATTCCCTGGACAATGAGCCGTATCAGATGATCATGTATCACGAGACGGTCCATGCTATGTGGGAGGATCTTCACTCCCCATATTCTGGAAAGGATAGTTTTCAGCATCTGTTCAACATAATCAGTGATCTTCAATCCCTTGACCATGGAGCTACTGGTGACTTGACCTTCTTTGTTGGTCGAGCCAAAACTCTTGTTGAGGCATGAATACAACATCAGCCTCCTACCACAGATATGGTTGCACAACGAGCACAGAAGGAAGCTGTTGGAATTGCCATGATGATGGCTTGTGTTCCTCCTCATCTTCATAGTGTTCGAGCTCAGATTTTGTCTTCTACCATTACTCCGTCCCTCTCGGACGTTTGCTCGATGCTTATGAAAGTGACTCCTCCCCCGGATGCTCCTACACATCTAACTCCGGCTCTCCTCCAGCAACCCGTCTCTACTCTTGCTCCTGCTTGCGGAGGTCGCCATTCTCGGGGACGAGGTCGTGGTGGCCTTACCCTCTTTAAATGCTCTCACTATGTCCGGGATGGTCACCTTGAGGCCACTTGCTATCGCAAGCATGGCTTGCCTCCTCATCTTGCTGCTTCTGTTACTACAACTTCTCCCTCCACCGGCAGTGATGACATCGCTGCTCTGCGTGCTCAACTCCAACAATTACAAGAGGTGGTTAGTCGCTCCTTTGGATATGTGACATCGATCGCTAACGAAGGTATATCTTGTCTTTCACAAAGCTCTCACTGGATTGTGGACTTGGGTGTCACGCATCACATCTCTTCGCAGCAACCACCTCAATACTTGGATTCTGTTTACCCCAAGGTTATCACAGTGGCCAATGGTGACACCACCACGGTTTCTGGCGCTGTTCACATGCCCCTTACTCCAACCCTCGCTCTATCCTCGATTCTTCATGTTCCGGGATCACCCTTTAACCTTCTCTCTGTTAGCCGTTTGACTCAGGATTTTAATTGTTCTATAACCTTCTCACGCTCCTCCTTTGTTGTGCAGGATCGACAAACGCAGAATATACTTAGTAGTGGGCGGCTGTCCAATGGACTGTATCTTCTTAATGTTCTACCTACTGTTCTCTCCACTATCTCGACGGTTGGTTGACATCGTCGTCTTGGACATGCTACTCTCCAGATTCTCAAGAAAGCTCTTGTAAATGTATCTCTTCATGAGTTTACTTGTGAATATTGTATCTTTGACAAACAACACCGTGTATCTTTTCCTTCTTCTTGTACTCAGAGCAATGCTCCTTTTTCATTAGTGCATTCTGATATTTGGGGATCATATAGGGTTTCCAGTATATTTGGTTATCGATATTTTGTCACGTTTATTGATGATTACTCGCGCGTAACTTGGTTATATTTACCTCGTGATCGTGCCGAGCTCCCATCTATCTTCCGTTCATTTATTGTGGAGACTCGTACTCAATTTTCTACTTGCTTCAAAGTTATTCGAACTGATAATGCGCGTGAGTATACTAGCCGAACCTTCTCAAATCTGTGCACTGAGTTTGTTATTATCCATCAAACTTCGCATGCCTATACTACTCAACAGAACGGCGTGGTGAAGCGAAAAAATCGGCATCTTCTCGATGTTGCTAGATCTTTTATGTTTCAAATGCAGGTACCACCACTATACTAGAACTTTGCCGTTTCTACTGCCTGTCATTTCATCAATCGCATGTCGTTGTCCATTCTCAACTTTGTGGCTCCATTCACTCTCCTTTTCCCTTCAACGCCCCCGTTCTCTCTCACGCCCCGTGTGTTTGGATGTACGTGTTATGTCCATAATCTCGGTCCACTCACTGACAAGTTTGCTCCACTTTCTATCAAATTCATGTTTGTTGGCTACTCCCACACTCAAAAGGGGCATGTTTGATATTCTCCTATAGACGGTAAAATGGTCGTTTCCGTTGACATCACCTTTCAGGAAGACCAACCTTTTCACACCATCCATACAGATCCTCTTCTACCTCCTCTACCTCGGCACGCGGTTCCAGTCACGTCTTCCCTTCCACCTCTCCTTCCGACACCTACACCCACGCCCGTCCAATCCAAACCGCCTCTCCTTCGAGTTTTCACTCGTCGCCCTGCCAAATCTGATGCCTTGCAACAACCTCCTTTTACCAGTGTGCTCTCGCGGCCTGTCAATCTGACATTAACATCCACGATTCATCCTATGACAAATTACGTCTCCTTACATCGCCTCTCCCCACCTCTTCTTAAATTTGCACTCTTTCTATCCTCCATTTCTATTCCTAACTTTTTACAGGAGGCTCTTCAGCATCCGGGGTGGCGTGCTGTCATGGATGAGGAAATGTCCGCTCTTTGGGCCAATCACACTTGTGATCTTGTACCTCTCCCTCCTGGATGGAGTTGCGTTAGTTGCAATTGGGTTTTTGTGATCAAACATGCTTCGAATGAGACTGTTGACCATCTCAAAGCATGACTTGTGGCTCAGCGGTTCACTCAACAACAAGTCTTTGATCATGATGAGACTTTCTCCCCAATTGCCAAGTTAAACTCTGTTCGGGTTCTGATCTTCTTAGCAGTTCATCGCCAGTGGCCCATGCATATCAAAAATGTTTTTCTGAATGACGACCTTCTTGAAACAGTATACATGCATCAACCGCCCGGGTTTGAGACCACGAGGGAGTCTCATGTATGTCTGCTCAAAAAATCAATCTATGGTCTCAAACAGTCTAATCAGGCGTGATTTGAAAAATTTAGTAAGGCTGTTCGTGAGGTTGGCTTCAAGAGAAGCTCCGTAGACTTCTCAATTTTTACTCATCACCAATCGACCAGGACAGTCATTCTCCTGGTCTATGTGGATGATATTTTGATTACTGGTGATGACTCCGCAGTGATACAACGAATTAAGCAACACTTAAACTTTATTTTTCAAACTAAGGATCTGGGAAATCTTCGGTACTTCATTGGGTTTGAGGTAGCAAGGAGACCTGATGACCTTGTCCTGTCACAACGGAAGTATTGCCTTGATCTTCTTCAAGATGCTGCCATCTCTGGGTGCAAAGCTGCGAAAACTCCGATGGACGTCAATCGCAAGCTGTGTGCTCATGGATCTAATTCTGATTGACTGCTCTCAAATCTAGAGTACTATCAGCGTATTGTGGGAAAACTGATGTATCTGACTGTTATGAGACCTGATATCTCCTTTTCTGTTGGAATAGTCAGTCGTTTTATGCATGCTCCACGGGTGTCTCACCTTCAGGCAGTCGAACGCATCCTCAGATATTTGAAGACTGCTCCCGGACAAGGGATAGTGTATAAGCCATCCTACTCTCTATCTCTGATTGCGTATTCAAATTCTGATTATGCGGGCTCTCTGGATGATCAACACTCTACTATTGGTTTATGTATCTACTTTGGAGGAAATCTTATCACCTGGTGTAGCAAGAAGCAATTTGTTGTTGCACGTTCTTCTGCTGAAGCTGAGTATTGTGCTTTGGAGGCTGTTGTGTCAGAACTTACCTGACTTGAGAGTCTTCTTGATGATTTGAGAGTTAAAACTATCCTCACCAACAACTCTGTTCTGTGATAGTCAGGCGGCCATACATATTGCCAAGAATCCAGTATTCCATGAGCGAACAAAACACATTGAAGTTGACTGTCATTTCGTTCAGGAAAAAGTTCAGTTGAAGAAATTGGAATTGGAACATGTATCTGCGTCTGGGCAAGTAGCTGACATTCTCACCAAGGCATTACCACGACCATTATATCATCAGTTTCTATCCAAGCTTGGTGCCTACGACTCGTACGCTCCAGCTTGCGGGGGAGTGTTAGAAGTGTTAGAAGAAGCCATGTAAATAGGCCCATTACTTTGGCCCATAGTGTAGACCATTGTTCTCTTAGATTAATCCCACATCTTAGATTGAGATCCCTCTTCTCTCTCTCTTCCTATATATATGTATTATCTCTTGTTGTAAAGTAAGTTTTTGGCATTAATAAAATTTTTCACAGCTTTTCTACAGCATGGATGGCTACAGTGAGGTCTATGGAGCAGTGTTATGGAGGCCGCTTAAGGGTTGTTAGTGGAATTGGAGGCTTGAGCTAGCGCAATGGTTTGTCGGTTGATGTGAAAGTTGGTGTGGAGGAGAGGGGGAAAGAAAGCGGTGACTTGGTTTTATCTCAGTCTCACAGGAATACCATTTGAGAGAAATTTATATATCTATACAAAAGAGAATTCCTCTAGTTATGATAAAAGCACAATCCATGTGTACAAGAAGTAATGGCTAAGAGGAAAATTAGTGTGAAGATAATCCAATGATTTTTAATAATAGTTTCTTAATAGAATATTACCCTGCTAACATTTGCCATTGCTAAGTTCAGATATTTGCTTTTATTCGTATCCTTAAAAAATATTTGTATATTTTTTTTCCTGTTACAACACATTTTGAACTGTAGGCATTAGCACAAGACCAGATGAGAGCTTTGACCAAGATGACAAGTGGATTAGACTTTGACTTCAACATCGGTATATATGATGGTGATACCTCTCAAACACATCGTGCCTGGATACTTAATAATTCCCGAGTGGTATATTGCGAGATTCATGATGTTCCAACTGTATTGGATTTCTTTTGCAATTTGTCTTAAACTGGTATTCATCACTACAGGTGATTACAAATCCGGATATGTTGCATCTATCAATATTGCCATATCATGTGAAATATCAACGGATTTTATCTAACCTCAGGTTGAATGTCCACATTTCACACTGTTTTTTTTCTCTTTATCTAACCTCAGGTGTTCTCTTTGCAGTCGTGTACGGGGCGACACCCTTGCACGACAACTCTTGATTGCGAAGGAGCTCCACCCGTCCGTGGAAGCTTTCATTGGACCCTTGTGCATCCAAAATAGCAGCCCATTGGCTCCACCCGTGTGCGCTACTGGGCTCTGCATGTACTATTAATTTGAAAAGGAAGAAAAAAGTACTTTGCAACATTATTTTATTGATAAAAAAAGAAGAATAAAAAAGTTTAAAAGAAAGAAGATAAAACACCCCCTCCCCCCAACCCCCACCCCTCTCCCCAAGGCCCTATGTTGCAGGTAAGGCCTTAAGGGAACTACTGCTAGATGCAGACGCAGTTTCCAACGAAGATGAACTGGCAGTAGCATATTTTTAAACCACTTTAATTTGCTACCAGAAAACAAAACATTTCGAACATGGAAACAAGAGATTAGTACATTTGCGAGAGTGCACAAAATCAAATAACTACTTAAATGAAGAAATACAAAGATTTAAATAACTAAAGCCAAAACTTACAAAGTCTCAAACAGTCTTCTCATGTCTGGTTTGATAAATTTAGTAAGGTTGTGTTTGTTTGAAGGGTTTTTATTGAAGGAGTTGGTTTTGAGTAACTGAATTCCATTCGTATGTGTTTGTTTGATAATTTTTTTGGAGGGAATTGGTTTTTCGCCAAAGCCTATTGGGTCAAATCCGTTAACAAAATAGGCTAAGGTGAAAACCGACCGATTTTCATCGGTTTTTGGCAAAATCCGCGCGTCCTTCTCTCCCGCAAATCACGATTCACCCTCTCCTTTCTCTTCCTCCTGCGTGTGGACATTTTTTTTGGCGAAGCCTCTTCTCCGGCGACGCAAGGATGGGTCTTGACACTGGCACTTCAGATCTGCAGTTTGAGAGGGTGAACGTCTACTACAATGAGGCTTCATGTGGAAGGTTCGTTCCCAGGGAGGTCCTGATGGATTTGGAGCCAGGAACTATGGGTCAGCATAGTCTGATGACATTGCTGCAGTCCCTGGAACCTTACACAGCTTACTGAACTTTTCCTTTCCTTAATGGGTACACTGTTGATTTCTAAGATGAGGGGTGAGCATCCTGATAGCATGATGCTCACCTTCTCCTTGTTCACAATGCTTAAATTTCTATTCCCGCGCTTGAATTATATCATGTAGCCGAACGAAGAAGTTGACAGATTCAATTCCTGTCACTGAAAACCATCATGCAAACGAAGAGCGGAATTGAGTTTTGGACCAATTCCAAAACCAAGCATTTTTTGTTTTGGACCAAAACCAAAACCTTCCTTTGAAAACCCGCAAAACAAACGCAGCCTAAGGTTGTTTGTGACATTGGGATTCCTTGAAGCTCAGCTGACTTCTCTCTATTTACTCTTCACCGCTCGTCAGACACAGTGATACTCTTGGAATATGTTGATGACATTTTAATCACGGCCTACGACCTCAAAGACATACACATGATCAACAAGCACTTGACATCATCTTTTCAGACTAAAGATTTGAGCAATCTCAAATATTTTTTAGGTATCAAGATAGCCTGGTGTCCTAATGATCTTGTTTTATCTCAACGAAAGTATTCTCTTGAGCTTTTTCATGATGTTGGCTTCTCGGGATACAAGCTTGCAGACACGCATATAGATGCTAACCATAAGCTTTGTGCACATGTCTCCGACTCCAACATACTACTTCCAAACCCAGAGTGCTACCGCCATCTTGTGGGCAATCTCATTTATTTTACAGTTACCCGACCTGATATATCGTTTGTTGTTGGGGTTGTAAGTCGTTTTATGCATGCTCCTCAGATCTCTCATCTTCAGTCTGCTGTCTACATCCTCCAATATCTGAAGACTGCTCCTGGTCAAGAGCTTGTGTATAAACCCTATTCCTTATCTTTACTGCATATTCTGATGCTGACAATGCCGGCGCTCTGGACGTTCGTTGATCCGCAAGTGGTTACTGCACTTACTTTGGCGGACATCTTGTCATCTGGAGGAGTAAAAAACAAATCGTTGTTGCACGATCATCTGCATAAGCTTAGTACCGTTCAATGACCTCGATCGTTTCTGAACTTACATGGTTGGAAAGTGTTGAGTTATCCATAGTTTCTTATTCATATTTTAGTCTCACATTGTCTATCCGCCTCTGTGCCCTGTTGTAATACTTTAAATAGCCCATGTGGATGAATAATAGTTAACTTGTTCACCGTCTCGTCTTGCGCATCTTCCCCTCCCGCCAAGCAGTCGCAACTTCCTCCTCATCCCGTCGCAGCGCTCGTCCGATCGTAGAGCCAACAACATTTGCCCCGTCGCAATGCTCGTCCCGTCGCAGTGCTCGTCCCGTCGCAGTGCTCGTCCCGTCGCAGTGCTCGTCCCGTCGCAGTGCTCGTCCCGTCGCAGTGCTCGTCCCGTTCCAGTGCTCGTCCCGTCGCAGTGCTCGTCCCGTCGCAGTGCTCGTCCCGTCGCAGTGCTCGTCCCGTCGCAGTGCTCGTCCCGTCGCAGTGCTCGTCCCGTCGCAGTGCTCGTCCCGTCGCAGTGCTCGTCCCGTCGCAGTGCTCGTCCCGTCGCAGTGCTCGTCCCGTCGCAGTGCTCGTCCCGTCGCAGTGCTCGTCCCGTCGCAGTGCTCGTCCCGTCGCAGTGCTCGTCCCGTCGCAGTGCTCGTCCCGTCGCAGTGCTCGTCCCGTCGCAGTGCTCGTCCCGTCGCAGTGCTCGTCCCGTCGCAGTGCTCGTCCCGTCGCAGTGCTCGTCCCGTCGCAGTGCTCGTCCCGTCGCAGTGCTTCGCTACTTCTGCCTCCGCCAAACCATCACAGCTTCCTCTTCCGCTAGCGCCAGCCAACGGTCGTCCGCCAGCAACTGTGTTATCAGTTTCTCCCTCTGTACGCAATCGCAGGGTTACTGTGGCTCCTTTACTTAGCACTGTAAATGTGGCGCTAGACTGATGGCATTTCCGGTGTCTGTCTTTCTTTGAGGCTCCTACATACCCTTTGTATCGTTCCTCTTTCTATGAGGCAACCCTAATTTCTGTCTAGGTGTTTGTGGTGTTTTCCCTTGGTTCCTTGATTTGTATTCTTGGATCATCATGCTGGGGACTGATGACTCTCCTACTATCTCTTCCAGTACCATAGTTTTCTCCGCTATTTTGATGACTAACGACTCCACTCGTATCGTCCATGACCATAATACTCCTCTAATCACGACAATACGTCCAAACAGTTTCAATTTTCTCTCGTGGTCTTGGGCTATTACTCTTGCCTTGAAGAGCATGCATTTGTTCGGTTATGTTCTGGGTATTACCCCGACTCCTGCTTAGGATTCTCCTGACTGGCCGCAGTGGGAGTTTGAGAATTCTCTCTTTATGTCTTAACTGACTAATTCCATGATTGACTCTATTGCCCAAAATTGCCTATTTTTGTATACCACATCAGATATTTGGAAGAGGGTCGAGGCCACTTACACCTGTCGGGGCAATGCTGCGCAGATTTTCCAGGCACGACAGAAGATCTTTTTCCTTCGTCAGGTTGATCGCCCTTCGTCTGCCTACTACCTGGAGTTCACTCAGCTTTATCAAGAGTATGATCACTTTGACTCTCTCAATCTCCTGTCTCCTGAGGATGAGATCCTTGTCCGAGCTTAGAAAGACAAGAATAGAGTGTTTGAGGTTATATATGGTTTGCATTGGGATTTCGATCAGATCAGTGTGCAGATTCATGGGCGCTCTTCTCTACCCTCTCTTCCAGAGGTTTTCAGTCTCGTTCAACAAGAATTTGATAGGCGATAGACATGGACACCTGATTCTACTCCGGAAGGTTTTGCCTTGGCTGTTCAGTTTGAGAGTCATGCTTCTCGTGATTCTAGGCCCAAGTCTACTGTCAAAGATCATTTGCTCTGTGACTACTGCAGGAAATCCCGTCATACCTAGGAAACCTGTTTTTGGCTTCATGAATTTTGCATACCCCGTGATGGTTCTGCACCGCGTGTAGGTCGTGGTGTCAGTCGCTCTCAGGGCCGCGTTACACAGCCCCGCTCTGCCCATCTGTCTGATGCCTCTGAAGAAACCCTGCCTGTCTAGTCTGCTCCTTTGGCTCTGTCTGCCGATGAGATCCTTTCTTTCCGCCGTTTGATGCAGGGGCAGTCTCCGGAGCCTTCTGCGTCTTCATCTTCATCTTCGTATGCTCATCAGGAACCTTCAGCTGCTCATGCTGCGTCTTCTCTCCCTTCTACTCACTGGATTATTGATTCCGAAGCAATGTATCATATGACTGGCTCTGTTAAAAGTTTTTTGTCTTACCTTCCTTTGTCTGGTAGGGACAAGGTGAGCATTGCAGATGGTTCCTTCTCTCCGATTGTTGGGAAAGACTCTATCCCCTGCTCCTCTCTTACTCTTTCTTTAGTTCTTCACGTACCCAAGTTTACTCACAATCTTCTCTCTATTAGTCTCCATGAACTGTTCTTTGACTTTCTTCCCCTCGTCTTGTGTTTTTTAGGACCTGAAAACGGGAATGGTGATTAGCTCTGGTAGTCTGGTGGATGAGCTCTATGTGTTTGATTCTTACGGTCCCGTCTCTTCTCCCCAGTCTCTTCATGCTGATCAGACGACCACTTTGGAGTCCTAACATTGTCGGCTGGGACATCCTTCTATTCTATTTATGAAACTTTTATTTCTTACTTTATCGTCTGCATTAGTTTATAATTTTTATTGTGATGTTTGTGAACTTTGTAGACATCATCGTGCTTCTTTTAATCATATTTCATCTCCTAGTTTTGCACCATTTCATATCATCCACAGTAATGTTTGAGGGCCTTGCCCCGTTGCTTCCATTTGTTTTTTATTTGTAACTTTTATTGACTGTTTCTCCCACACAACTTGGGTATACCTCATGAAAAAAAGAAGTTTTTTCCTTGTTTCAGCGGTTTCACAAAATGGTTTCTACGTTGTTTGAAACCTCTATTAAAATTCTTCGAACTGACAATGGTCGCGAGTTCATCGACTCTTAATTCGATCATGATCTTGCTACCCACGACATTATCCATCAAAGCTCTTGTGTTACTACCATTCTCAAAATGAGGTGGACGAACGCAAGAATTGTCACCTATTGGAAGTTGCCCGATGTTTTTTTCTCCAGATGCACCTTTCCAAGTACTATTAGGGGGATGTTGTTCTTACTGCCGCCTAGCTTATCAATCGTATGCCTTCCCGTGTCCTTGGGTATAACACTTCCCTTCACACTCTTCAGGTGTCTCCAACTAATCTGCAACCTCGTGTATTCAGTTGTGTCTGTTTTTTCCATATTCATCAAAAGACTAAACTTGATGCTCGTGCACACAATTGTGTGTTCATTGGCTATTCTCCTACCCAAAAATGTTATAAATGTTTTGGCCTAGTCACAAGATCTTTGTAACCATGGATGTTACCTTCCATGAATCTGAGAGCTATTATGTGTTCTCACTTCAGGGAGGGGGAACTCTTTTATCTTGGAAGTGTGCCCCTTACCTCTCATTGATTCGCTGTCTACCACTCCGTTACCCATTCCTCCATTATATCACTCTCATTCGCCTCCGTCTCTTATTGATCTTGTGTCGACAGCTGCGACTCCTATTGTTAAACCCCTGCAGGTTTACTCCCATCGTCCTAAGGGAACAAACACACGGACCCCTATCAGAATTCTAAAGCAAACATCTGACCCTTCGTCAGGGTCCATTACTTTAAAGGACGGTACCTTTACACAACACCCCTTATCTTAGTTCGTCTCTTATTTGTCTCTAACGACTTCCCATAGATCTTTTGTCTCTTCTTTGTCCGCGACTTCCATTTATACATCGTGACAGGATGCCCTTTCTGATGATAGGTGGAAAACGTCTATGCTTGAAGAAATGCATGCTCTTGACAAAAATCGCACACGAGACCTGCTATAGCTGCCTAAAGGGAAGACGGTTGTGGGATGCAAGTGGGTGTTTTCTGTCAAACAGAACACCCTGGGTGTCATGGAGAGATACAAGGCAAGGTTGGTTGCAAGTGGGTACACTTAGACGACATGAATTGATTACCAAGAAACCTTCGCCCCGGTCGCTAAGATGAATTCTATGAGGGTTCTCCTGTCGTGTGCTTCTTGTAAGGGATGGGATCTCAACCAGCTGGATGTGAAGAATGCGTTTTTCATGGTGATCTGGAAGAAGTGGTATACATGGATGGCCTTTCTCCTAGTGTATCTGAAGGGAACATGAGCAAGTTGAAGAAGGCTGTATATGACCTGAAACAATCTCCTAGAGCTTGGTTTGGAAGATTTCACATGGCCATGACATGCTTTGGGTACTTCTAGAGTAATGCAGATCATACCCTTTTCATCAAAAACAATAAAGAGAAGTTTACAACTCTGATAGTTTATGTGGATGACTTCATAATACTAGAAGACGATCATGATGAGATCCATGCACTGAAAGAGAGATTGACGAAAGAATTTGAAGTGAAAGATTTAGGGAATCTTAAATATTTTTAGCTATTAAGGTTGCGATAATTACTACTATTGGAGTTTACTTTAGATACGACAAGTTTCTTTGGCTTTTAGGTAGAAATATATACTTGACCTCCTTGAAGCCTCAAAGATGAGTGAGTGTAGACTGACTGATACCCCAATTAAAGCTAACCACAAACCTGGAAGAACTGATAGTGAAACGATTGATGACATCCCTAGCTTTCAGAGGCTTGTTGGAAAATTGATCTACTTCACATACTCGCCCAAATATCTACTATGTTGTGGGAGTACTTAGCCAATATATGCACTCTCCAAAGTTAACTTGTTCCACATCAGGATATTGTACTATGGTGGGTGGAAATTTAGTTACCTGGAGGAGCAAAAAATAACATGTGGTTGCTAGATCTAGTGCTGAGGCAGAGTTCAGGGCTATGGCTCATGGGATCTGTGAAAGGCTATGAATCCTAACCATTCTAAAAGATCTTGGTCTTAAAAGAAACGAGCCTATCATACTATACTGTGATAACAAAGCTTATATAAACATTGCTCACAACCCAGTGCAACACGATCATACAAAACACATCGAGATCGACAAACACTTCATCAAAAAGAATATATACAGAGGCATTGTGGTTACTCCGTTTGTTCCATCTGAACAACAATTGACAGACATCCTCGCAATGGGATTATGTACGAGTGTCTTTAAAGAGATTGTTGGCAAATTGGGCATGACTGACATCATACGCCCAACTTGGGAGGGGGGTGTTGAGTTATCTGTAGTTTCATATTCATGTTTTAGCCCCACATTGTTTATCTGCCTCTCTGTGTCCTGTTGTAATATTTTATATATCCTCTGTGGATGAATAATAGTTAACTTGTTCTTCTTTCAACAAGTTATTGCATCTTCTGATGTTGATTATGCTTATGCTCTGGACGTTTGTTGATCCACAAGTGGTTACTGCACTTACTTTTGCGGACATCTGGTCATCTGGAGGAGTAAAAAGCAAACCGTTGTTGCACGATCATCTGTAGAAGCTTAGTACCGTTCAATGGCCTCAATTATTTTTGAACTTACATGGTTGGAAAGTCTTCTAAGTGATATGAATGTTAAACTCTCGTCTCCAACCACTTTCTTTTGTGATAGTCAAGCCGCTTTCCATATTGCGAATAATCTCGCGTGTCACGAACGTACCAAACACATCGATATTGATTATCACTTTGTTAGAGAAAAGGTTCAGCTCAATAAAGTGGACTTGAGACTCGTTCTTGTGGTTGTGCAAATTGCTGATATTCTTACTGAGGCCTTACCTCACCCCCTCTATCACCGGTTCTTGTCCAAGTTTGATTTCTACGATTTGTATGGTCCAACTTGCAGGGGAGTGTTGAAGAAGCTTGTGAAGAAAAGACCCAACGAAGGCCCATCATTGATCCCTCGCCTTAGAAAATTAGTCCTACATCTTGTATGGAGTTTTATGTGCACTCTCTCTTCTTATATATTTATTGTACAATACTTGTATTTATAAAGTGATGAAATTGATGAGAATAATTAAATATTGCTTATTATATTCTCAACAAACTGTAAAGAAATAACACACCTTGGACTCACACAATATTGAAAGGGGAGGGCTGGAGGTGTCTTCAGAGGGTTGCCGGGAAGACAAAATCGCAAACCGGGACTGGTTTTAGATCTCTGGATGATAGCCGAACTGCTGGACAGTGGTAATGGTTGCTGGAATTTGTTGTTAGGTACTAGAAAGTAGGATGGGAGGTGCTGGAAGCAGCACACAGTTGCTGGACCGCTCCTGGCGGCCGAAAAATGGGGAAGTTGCCGGTGCTGGCTGGTTTGTTGAGGAGCTTTATATGTGTCGGACAGCCCAGATATTTTTTTATGGTTTTATGAGGACTTTGAACTCTTTTAAAGAACTTCTTTTAATGTAATATAGATGTGTGTGTAGCTAATAAGTTAAGCTTTATATGTGTCTAGGCTTGAATTTTAATTCTCGCTTTGATTATTACCTTTTTGTAGGTAGAAAAAATTGTATCGACCATTTATAGTATAGCACTATAGCCCTAACATTCAAAAAAAAATTGAAGGATTTTATCCAACCTCCTCTACAACTGACACAATTCTTAAATTTCTTTTGCACATTATATTTACTGCTCCATGTGCTGATTATATATATATATATACATACATACATACATATATACATACATACATATATATATATATACACACATACATATATATATATATACATACATATATATATCTATATATCTATATATATATCTATATATATACACACATACATATATATACATACATATATATTTATTTATATCTTTATATATATATATATATCTATGTATATATATACATACATGTATGTATATATATACATATATCTATATATATATACACATATATATATCTACATACATACATATATATTTATATATATATATATGTATATATATACATACATGTATGTATATATATACATATATCTATATATATAGATATATATATATTTATATATATATATATACACATACATATATATATACATACATATATATATATACACACACACACATCTATATATATATACACACACATACATATATATATATCTATGTATGTATACATACATGCATGTATGTATACATACATGCATGTATGTATGTATACATGCATGTATGTATGTATACATGCATGTATGTATGTATACATGCATGTATGTATGTATATGAATTTTCTTTAGATTTATATAGGCTTTGAATTATATTTTGTCCAATTTTTACTGAAAAAAGCATTTTAATTTTGTCAAAGTTGCCCTTTCATTCAAAATTTTAAAGGATATCTGGTATGTTCAATGTTCTTATTATATCGAGTTGTGTGATGGTATTATTATTAGGTGTCGTATCGTATGATATTATTTGTAGTGTCTTTAATATTTTAATGTTCCCTCATATTTACGGGTGTGCCACCCCGGGTCCTATAAATTGACCCTTAGTCTTTGTATCAAGTCATGAATGAATGAAGTTCTAGTTTTTGTCCTTGTTGTGAGATCTTGGTGACTCTCCTCCAACGAGCAACCCCGCTTAGGCAGCCGCGGTTCCGGTTTCACGGTATCCTCCACCACCGCCATCATCTCCACCTCCGGCCTCTCCTCCGACAACATTACGAGACCCATAACATCTGGTATCAGAGCCCTCAGTCCTCCTTCAGCGGCGACAATTTCTACTTCCTTCTCGCTAGAGCATTTCCCCCCCACGAATAGCCACAGTGGTCAAGACGTCCATCATCATACCAACCACAACTCCATCTACTGCAGCAGCCGCCCCACCTTTGGCTATGGTTCTTGCGGTCGAAAAGAACACAACACCAAATCCTCACCCCTATTCTTCTCTCGCCAGAGCTCATGGCAACCCTTGCCGACCAAGCACCGTCGTTCCCAAGCTGTGCACGTCTCGCCCATCGTCGACCCGGTATTCTACGCTCCTTCTCGCCTCGCCTTCCTCGAGCCGCACGACGTTTCCTATCGCCTTCCTTGAGCAGTGAACGCCCTCGCCGCCGTCATATTTTATGTCGCTGCTCTACCGTCTCGTGCCCGCGGCTCGGTCCTCGAGCACCCCCCCGCAGCGGGTCCTTCATCCAACCCGTAGGATTTCTTTTCTAACTCCGCACGTGCAAGAGGACCCAGTCGACAGTTTTTTTCGAGCACTACAACAACGCCGCCTACGGGCGAAAGACCCGATTCAAGCAGCCTCCACCGCTCCTATATCAGTAACATCAATTTCTTTCACCCATCCATCATCAACTTTTCCGCTGGCTCCAACACGTGGACACACAAACACTTGGAGCAATTTTTTGGTGTCGTAATTTGGCGATGACGCGGCTCCCGCGGAAACTCCCAATCAGCCGCCTCAAAGAATTTTAGTCGTCCCACCACCCGCTCTCTCTCGCGTGCTACTTCTGCCCGCACGATTACTTGCACTTCAGATCTCTTGGCGGCTCTCCAAGAATTCAGGACTGTCAAAACATAAGGAGTCACAGCGGTCTGGTGGACAACATTGACAGATAGATCTTGGCGGTCTGGCAGACAGCATTGGCGGATAGATCTTGGCGGTCTGGCGGACAACATTAGCAGATAGATTTTGGCGGTCTGGTGGACATATCTGGTGGACAGTACTGACAGACAGATAGTCTGTAGTAGCGGTCTGTCCTTGGCGACTTGGCAGTGTTAGAGCCTGTCAGAACCTGTGCTGTTAGGCGGTCTGGCGGCTAGCACTGTGGACAGGATTGACGGTCTAGATAGGCAGACCAATCCGATGGTCTGCCGATATTTCTAAGGTAGCTGTGCGGACTGCTGAGGTCAAGTCAAATTGACGGTCAGGCGGTTAGCTCCTACCTAATCGCGTGAGATGCTTCTATATTCTTCCCTCAGCTGTGCTCTTTGTCGATCAACAGAGGGCTGACCACCGTTGGTGTTCGCCATTCTTCAAGCACCATCTCTTGTGCGATCTGGCGGTGTCTAACCGCAGCTTTATCTGGCTGTTAGGCTGTGCTAACAGCTACTGTAGTCCTGGAAGCAGGCAACTGCACGATGGAGGCGGATAGTCGACAAAGCTAGCATGCGAGTTTTTGTAGTTGTACAACTAGTCTTTTCTAACCGCATGTTCTGAGCGGTTAAGTTTTTGTGTAATCGCCTAATCGCTTGTGACAGACGTTGTTTATTCACTCTCTTCCCCTTTTTTCTATAAATATGTGGGCATACCCTTGTATTATGTAATCTTTTGAAGCTATAAAGTTCTATTATTTACCAGTTTTCTCACTTGGTAACAAAGCTTTCAGTGCATTTGCTCTGGTTTCTGTTTTTTGGACAAGCGATAGTGTAATCAGTTACTTTTCTTTAACTGCCTCCTCTTCTTCTCTCTTACCACGATTTTCTTAATAGCGGTCTCCTCTTCTTCTCTCTTGCCGCAATTTTCTTAACCGCGGTCTCCTCTTCTTTTTTGCGGTTTCTTTTCTTAACCACAATCTCCTCTTCTTCTCTCTTGCCGCAGTTTCCTTCATCGCGGTTTCCCTCCCTCCCTTAACCACGTGGCTTCTCTTGTTTAACCGCGCGACTTCTCTTCTTTAACCGCGCGACTTCTCTTCTTTAACCGCGTGATTCTCTTCTTTAACCGCACGACTTGCCTATTCTTCTATGGAGAACTCGAATTTCTCATCCTCTACTCTATCTGCTCCTCTGGTTTTACCCGCTTCTGTCTCTGCCTCTGGAAATCTGGGTACTTCCTCCAAACTCTCTGGATTGAATTACCCCGATTGGAGTGTTTCATTTGTCTTTCTGTTGCGCTCTCAGCGCAAGCGTTATCATCTCACTGATGACTCTCCTGGCTATGGATCTGCCGCTTTTGACGATTGGGAGGCTAGTGATGCTCTGGTTAGAACGCGGCTTGCCAACAGTCCGTTTGATGAGTATATCTCGTCATTCGACATGATGCGACGGTTAAGGCTGTCTGGAATTATCTTGCTGCCCTGTACTCCAAAGGAGCTCAAACTTCCCGCATAGATACATTGTATGCAGATCTTTTTTCCCAACCTGTCACGACTTCTGCTGATGCCTATCAGGAAGTGCAAGCTCTTGGCACTGACCTTCTTCAACATCGCCTCTTTTCTGCTGATCTTACCGAACAACATAAGCACTTTCAGGGGCTTCTGGTTGTGTGCTATTTGATTTGCTTGCTTGACTCTTATGATATGATTCGACAACAAATTCTTGGAGAAACTGATACCCCTACCCTGGATGTTGCTGATGCGCGCGTTTCGGCTGTTACTACTCTACTCCAGCGACTTTTGCTTGCCTCTCCACTTTCTTCTGACACTGTAGCTCATCGTGCCCGTCTTGATATTCCCAGTGGTCGTGGAGGCCGCTCTGGTGGTCGTGGCTTCTGTAGATATCTATGTTCTCATTGTAGCAAGACTGGTCACCTTGTTTATCGTTGCTGGGTCAAGCATCCTCATCTTCTCCCTGCTCCGGGTGACACTACTTCAAAGAAGTCTACTTCTTTTGCTACCTCTTCGGGTTGTGCTAATGTGACCACTACGGGTAGACGACTTATTGATTATGGTGGTACGAATCATATGACAGACAATACTCATCTATTCTCTTGGCTGGACAAACATAACCAGTTACCTCCGTTTTTTCTTGCGGACGGTTCTCCGTCCCCTGTGTGTGGCTCTGGAGTAGTGCATGTTACTCCTCTTCAACTTGCAGACACTCTCTACGTCCTAACTTTTCCGTGCAATCTACTTTCTGTGTAAACAGCTAAATTGCACGGCTATTTTTGCACCTTCTACTTGCTCTTTTCAGGATCCTCAGTCCCGGAGACGTTTGTTACTGAGACTGAAAGTGGTGGCTTCTTCTACATCGACAATATGTCTGCTTTTTATGCCTCCACTACTCTTCTACAATGACATCTTCGTCTTTTATTTCCTCCACCTCATCTTCTTTACCAACTCTTCCCGGATCTAGCTCAGGGAGACTCTTCTCTCAGTTGTGAAGTCTGCCAACTCGGCAAACACCATCGTACATCTTTCCCAGGAAAGCAAGGACGTAATTCTTCTCGTCCTTTTGAGTTTGCACATTCTAATATTTGGGGACCTGCTCCGAACAAGTCTGCTGGGCGGGGTAGTATGTATTTGTTATTTTCATTGATGATTTTTTCAAGATGTACTTGGTTGTACTTAAAAAAACATTCTGAACTTTTTTATGTTTTCAGTACGTTTTATAATGAGGTGTGTAATCAGTTCGATACCACTCTTAAAATTTTACGCACCGATAATGCCAAAAAATACCTTAGTAATCAATTCTCTCTGTTTTGTATGCATCATGACATTATCCATCAAACTAGTTGTCCTTACACTTCTTAACAGAATGAAGTTGCTGAACGCAAAAACCGTCATCTTTTTGATGTGACTCGCTTCCTTTTCACTCATATGAGTATTCCTCGGTCCTATCGGGGACATGCCGTTCTTCTTTCTTGCTACCTCATCAACCGAATCCCTTCTTCTGTTCTAAATGACAAAACTCATTTCTCCATTCAGTATCCTAATGTCCACCGTTTCCTTTACCCCTACGTGTATTCGGGTGCACAACGTTTGTTCACTCTCCCTCTATAGGGCGTGACACTTTCTCCTCGCTTAGTTAAGGGCATTTTTCCGGGCTACTGTCCGACACAGAAAGAATATCGGTGCTATGATACTCTTCTCCGGAAACAATATGTTTCCGCGGATGTCACTTTCTTTGAAAATACTCCTTACTTTTCTCTCACTATTCCGCTTCCATCTTCTGATGACGGCTCTTCTCTACCCATTGTCTCTGCTCCTCCACCTGAACTAGTGTCTCTCCCTTCACCAACTATCTTCGAGTCTCCTCCTCCTAATTCTGCTTCTCTCCCTGAGCCACCACTGACAGTTCCCGGGCCAACAATCGCTTCAACGAAAGGATATGATGCTCCAACAAAGACAGATCTTGATCTGTCAATTGCTCTTCGAAAATGAGTTTGGACATGCACTCAACATCCTATTCATGATTTTGTTTCCTATGCTCGACTATCGACTTCCTCCTAGAGCTTTGCTCTCTCTCTTTCAACAAATGTCCTCCCAGCTACCTATCAAGAGCCTCTTGCTGTTTCTCATTGGAAAGCCACCATGGATGAAGAAATGAAAACTCTGAGTGAGCGGAGTACTTGCATTCTTATCCTTATTCTTCTAGGTGCTGATGTGGTTGGATGTAACTGGATCTTTGTAATCATATTGCTTCCTGATGGTACAATTGATCATTACAAGGCTCGGCTTGTCGCAAAGAGTTTTACTCAGACTTACGGTGTGGATTTATTTGACATTTTCTTTCCTGTTGCTTGGATTACTACAATCCGCGTTCTTTTTCTGTGGCTATTAACAGAGATTGAGAGATGTCTCAATTGGATGTCAAAAATGTCTTTTTTAATGGTGATTTACCGGAGACTGTTTATATGGAGCAACCTCCTGCGTATGTTGCTCTGGGGGAGTCTTAGGTCTGTGAGTTGAGAAAGACAATCTATGGCCTTGAGCAAAGTCCGAGAGCCTGGTTTGAGAAGTTCAGCGAGGTTATTTCTGTTGTTAGATTTACTCGAAGTGCTGCAGATTATTCTCTAGTCATTTGCAAGACCTCGACTGGCCTAGTTATTCTTGCAGTGTATGTGGATGACATTCTTCTTACATGAGATGATAAGAAGAGCATTGACCTGACAAAGAAATATCTTCTTAAGTATTTTGTTACAAAGGATATGAGGTCTCTCAAGTACTTCATGAGGATTGAGATCTCCCGAAAGCTCAATTCTGTAGTTCTTTCACAGTGAAAGTTTGCCTTGGATCTTTTGAAAGAGACAAGTCTTTTTGGAACTAAATCTGCTCGGTGTCCAATGACTGTTGGTGATGACAAGTGCTGGAATGAGGATTCACCTCTCCTTGAAGATGTTTCCAGATATAGACGTCTTGTTGGAAAATTCATTTATCTGATAGTTACATGACCGGATATATGTTATGCTGTAGGAAGGGTGAGCCAGTTTATGCAAGATCCTAAAGAGTGTCATCTTCAATCAGCTCTAAAGATCTTGGAATATATGAAAGGAGCTCTAGGAAAAGGGCTTCTGTTTCAAAAGAATGGTTATTTGAGGATTGAGGCTTATTCTGATGCTAGCTATGCAGATGATAAGGAAGATAAAAAGTCCGTGTCTGATTTCTGAACCTTCGTTGGAGGGAATCTGGTCAGCTGGAAGAGCAAGAAACATGTTGTAGTTTCCAGGTCACGTGCTGAAACCGAATACCGAAGCATGACCTTGACTACCTGTGAGCTGAAGTGGTTGCAGACACTTATGCTTGATTTGAGAGAAGTTTATGATCATCCTCTGCCAATATTCTGTGACAACAAGACATCTATATATATTCGGGAAAATCCAGTTTTTCATGAAAGCACGAAGCATATTGAAGTTGAGTGCCATTTCATCAGAGAAGAGGTGTTGAAGAATCAGATCTGCACTCTGTTTGTCACCTCTCATAACGAGTTTGCCGATGTCTTTACTAAGCCAGTGTATTCCTTTTCAGATATCTGCAACAAGTTGGGCGTGGTTGACATATATGCTCCAGCTTGAGGGGCAGTACCAAAACATAAGAAGCCACAACTGTCTGGCGGACAACATTGGCAGATAGATCTTGGCGGTATGACAGACAGCATTGGCGGATAGATCTTGGCGGTCTGGCGGTCAGCATTGGTGGATAGATCTTGGCAGTCTGGCGGACATATCTGGTGGACAGTACTGACAGACAGATAGTTGTAGTAGCGGTCTGCCCTTGGCGGCTTGGCAGTGTTAGATCCTGTCAGAACCTGTGATGTTAGGCGGTCTGGAGGCTAGCACTGTGGACAGGATTGGCGGTCTGGATAGGCAGATCGGTCTGGCGGTCTGCCGATGTTTCTAAGGTAGCTGTGTGGATTGTTGAGATCCGGTCAAGTTGACGGTCAGGCGGTTAGCTCTTGCCTAACCGCATGAGATGCTTCTATATTCTCCCCTCAGTTGTGCTCTTTGTCGATCAGCAGAGGGCTTGCCGCCGTTGGTGTTCGCCGTTCTTCAAGCATCATCTCATGTGCGATCTGGCGGTTAGACTTTGTATAACCATAGCTTTATCTGGTGGTTAGGCTGTGCTAACCGATGATGTAGTCCTGGAAGCAGGCAACTGCGCGATGGAGACGGACAGTCGACAAAGCTAGCATGCGAGTTTTTGTAGCTGTACATCTAGTCTTTCCTAACCGCATGTTCTGGACGGTTAAGTTTTTGTGTAACCGTCTAGTCGCTTGTGACATGCGTTGTTTATTCTCTCTCTTCCCCCCTTTTTTTGTAAATAGGGGGACATACCCTTGTATTATGTAATCTTTTGTTGCTATAAAGTTCTGTTATTTACCTGTTTTCTCACAAGGACCTCCATCGAGACCCGCTTTCGGGATGCAGAAATACGCCATCTGGACGCTGAAGCACGCCATCAGGACGATATTGCCTCCTTCACCCTCAAGCTTAATGAGCTGACCGCCGTACTTCCCGTGATCACCATTGCACCTACGGATCACGCCAACTAAAGTCAAGTGCCTCTTCCTCCGCCTCTGCCGCTTATCCGCTACGAGCCGCCGACCTTCCTCTGACAAGACATGGCTATGCAGTCGCGCTACACTAGGTTGGACTTCCCCACCTATGACGACAAAACAGATCCATTGGCCTGGCTCACCAGGTGCGAGCAATTTTTCGTCCACCGACAAATTCCAGCCGCTGAGCGACTTCCTCTTGCCTCTTCTCACCTACTCGACTCAGCTCTGCTTTGGGCTACATGTCTCCCATAGTTGTCAAGGCGTGCGCCTAGGCGCGCCTGAGGCGCCGGGCGCACCAGGCGCTGCCCGCCGCGACTCAGCACAGCTGAGGCGGGCGATGTGCCCCAGGCGCGCCTCAGGCGCGCCTAGGCGCGCACCTTACATGCTCCCAGGCGCACCAAAGGCGCGCCCGGGCCTTTCAAGGAATTTTTTATTAATTTTTTTTTGATATGGGCAAAAACATGATCTTAGGCGCACCCGAGACACCCCCTAGGCGAATTGGGTGCCCAATTCGCTCAATTTCCTTTTCTCCCATTTTTGCGCCTCACGTTCCTCAGGCGCGCGCCTGCGCCTAGGCTCCAGTGGGCCTTTGCGCCTCGGTGCGTCTTGCGCCTTTGATAACTTCGATGTATTCTCACCGACCAGCCAAACCTGACATGGGACGACTTCAAGCACTATTACAACCTACGTTTCGGCCCTCCTATCCGCAGCAACCCTCTCGGTGCTCTTACGACACTCCGTCAAACAGGCACAGTGGCTGACTACCTGGAGCAGTTCCAGCTCCTCCTGGCCCATGTCACACTACCCCCCAGCAATGCAAGTCAACATCTTCACCGCCGGGCTTCAAGATCGCCTACGACTGGATGTCGAATATGAGGTCCCACCCGACTTAGTGACTGCTATGAGTCTCGCCAAACTATGCGACCGCCGCCTCCAGTTGGCCCGTGAGCCCCACTTGCCCGCCGACATCAGCACTCAACAAGGTCGCCTCGGGGGTCCTCCCGCCCCGCCGGCCCGTCACTTATCTTAGACCGAGATGTTGGACCGCCACGCTCAGAGTTTATGTTTTAACTGTGGCAAGAAGTACACTCGCGGACACAGATGCAAGAAGCTTTTCTACCTCGACGTTGAGGACTCGGTCGAGGAAGACATCAGGTGACGCTCGCCTTTGTGTGCTCTCCCTCGAGCTTGGGGCCAAGCTCTTTTTGGATAGTGGGAGTGATGTTATGGTCAACGTTCTTATTATATCGAGTTGTGTGATGGTATTATTAGTAGGTGTCGTATCGTGTGATATTATTAGTAGTGTCTTTAATATTTTAATGTTCCCTCGTATTTATGAGTGTGCCACCCAGGATCCTATAAATAGACCCTTCGTCTTTGTATCAAGTCGTGAATGAATAAAGTTCTAGTTCTTGTCCTTGTTGTGAGATCTTTGTGACTCTCTCCTCCAACGAGCAACCGCGCTTTGGCAGCCGCGGTTCCGACTCCACGGTTTCCTCCACCACCGTCATCATCTCCATCTTTGGCCTCTCCTGCCGCAACATTACGAGACCCACACCATTATCCAACCTCAGGTAGAATATTTGACTTTGGTTTATTCTTTTGCTGTGTTTGTTGATCGATTGTAGTTTTTTGTTAACTAGCCAGTCTAGCTTAAACTAAATTTGTGTAGTGTTGAATAATAATTTACATTTTTAATTCTTTTTAATAAACAAAAGAGATCATATTTCTCATTGAAGTTAGGTAGTAGAAAGTCCATCCTGTCAATAATTTCTTAATTAGTGCATTGTTTAGGATCATCGTGATTGATGAAGCTCACATTTATAAAGGAGCTTTTGGATGCCATACTGCTCTTATTCTGCGGCGATTGCGACGAATCTGTTTGCATGGTAATTTATACTTTACTGACATGTATGGATTTGCATTACATGCTCCTGCTGCTTTTCTTTCCAATGAAAATTCTCTTTCTTTTCCTCTTTTCAGCATATGGAAGCAATCCCTTATTCATATTCTGCACTGCAACGTCAGCAAACCCTTGTGAGCATGCCATGGTATATTATACTAATGAAATTTTGACTTCAGATATGTGATTTATATAAGGGTTTGCTTAAGAATTTCAAATGTTATTAGCTGTAATACTGGTCATATCTTGATGTTATCTCGATTCAATGTTGTTTTTTTTCATCTCATTTGATTGGATTATGAAAGTCTTTTTTGTATAGCTTATAAATATAGGCCTCCCATGAATGCTTTTTATTAGTATTGGGTGTTATTATGTGTATTTTTATATTGCCTTTTTTCCTTTCTCTTGTAGCCTCCCACTCCTATATATAAAGGAGTGTGACACTTGTTTAATGATTCAATTATAGAATTTTATTTTCAACATGGTATCCGAGCCCTAATTCTCTCTCACGCACGTTGCTTGGTGACTACCTTGCTTCCGCCCGCGTATACTTTCTCGCATGCGGACTCGCGTCTTGCCCGCCGACAGTCCCTCACTGATTTTTTTTGTCAATCGTCATCTCCCGTCTCTCGCCGATCAACCACAACTCTCCTCTCTTTCCTTCAGTGAGCCTACTACGGGCTTGAGCCCGTTTTTCCCCAATCAACATTCAAGGGCACTAAAACCCACGATGGAGTTTTGACTCCCTCTGCTGCGTTTGATCTCCTCCATTCTCGAGGAGATGATTCTTCTCTCTCCATCTAATCACCTATTGTGAATTCGTTTGGTTCATTGGTCAGATCATGAGTTGTGGTTAGATCTTGGTTTTTCCTCATTCTATGTGCAAACTCTAATCTTTGGCCCGCTAATTTTTTTTGTGATCTGTTGGTTTGTATTTTTGGATCGTAATGTCGGGGAGTGTCAAATCTTCTATTACCTCATGGGGAGTGGGTGCCTCTTCTTCTCCAATGACTTCTGTGGGATCTATTCGGGCAAATCATGATCACCTCCTCAAATTATCATTATTCGGACGAAAATTTTTAACTACCTTCAATGGGGTCGCTCTATCACCCTTACCCTGAAAAACTAGTGAATGTTTGGATATGTCAGTGGCACCACCGGGGAACCTGCTTTGACTTCACCGGATTGGCCACAGTGAGAGTCTAAAAATTCCTTGGCTATGTCATGACTTACCAACTTTATGTAGGAATTCATTGCGCACACCTATTTGTTCCTAGAGACAGAGGCAGATTTCTGGAAAATAGTTGAGGTCACTTATTCTGTTGTGGGAATGTAGCCAAATCTTCCAACTGCGATGATAGATATTCCTTCTGTGACAGGGTGAGCGCCCTCGTGCCTATTACTTAGAGTTTGTTCAACTATATTAGGAATACGACGACCTCTACATGTTTGACCCTTCCAGTTCTCCTTCCTCTCAGCAAGCCCTTCATGCAGATCAGTCGTCTTGATGCATCCTCCGTCGCATCAGTTATTACTTGACGTCACTAGGTGTCATGCATTTTTATTTACGCACTTATTTGTCTTTTCTCATGTATTTCCTTCGTACTCTTGTTTGCTCGAAATTGTTCGGCTCGTCGGGTTGACCGTCCGATGAGTCCCTTAATAAATAGGTCTGATAATTCTGGTCACTAGGATGTAACGGACAAGCTTAAGATTATTTAAAAAACTCATAAATTTAAATATGAAATCATTTTGGAAAACCCATAAATTTAAATCTGGGAAACTTAAACTTTAGAAAGTTGCGTCCTTCTGCTTAATTTGGAAAAACAATAAAAGGGGAGAATAAAAATCATTATCATTTTGGAATGGTCTCCCTACTTGGAAGAAAATAAAAAGGAAGGAATAAATTCAATTAATGGTTAACTCTATTAAAAGGAGGAGCCGGCCATTGATTAGAGTAGCCTGGACAAGAATAGAGAGAGACGACTCATCGTGTCTCTCTACAGTGCCGGCCCCCAAAGCCCGATACTTTCGATTCCTCCGCTGGACCTCGCGTACTTCCCCGACATCGCTGCTGCTCCAAGTCGTGCCCTACCGACCCGCCGTCGACTGCGACCTTGATTCCGGTGGGCCACCGTCTCTCGACACCAGGCCTTCATCCTGCCGACAAATTGCAAGGGGACCTTCGACGAGCCACTGTTTCGCTACGCCGACCGTCGTCGACCGCGACACCACTTCCGGCGGTCGCTACTCATCAGCGTTGCGAGCCTGCAACAACCACGACCCGATTCCTGCAACTGCAGCCATACAGGATCGGCCGACGACCCAAGCCGACTACAGTCAGAGAAAGACGACAACCAGTTGACCTCGGTTTTGCTTTCGCCTGCAGATTTGGTCCAGACAGTGCTCGTGTGGTATCGTCACACACCCCTTGCTCCTAATAGTTAGATTTAAATTTATGCAACCATTAAATAATTACGAGCTTGCCCCGAACGTTCTCTTGCCTTAATTACCGTTTTAATTCATAAATTATTGTTGTGCTTTGTGCTTGTGAACGTCCAAATCCCGCCTCGGCTCGAACCGTTAGCACTGGCAAAGTTTTCCAAATAACAAATAACGGTTTTGCGAAGTTTATCGATAAGAGCAGTTTGACGTGCGAACATCTCAATTTGGCCCGCTCGGCGCTCTTTCCAAAACTAAAAAATCCCCTTAATTTTCAGAAACTCTGATTGTATTTATAAATAATAAAATACTTTGCTATAAACTATTTAACATTTTGAAACCCTAATTCGGGTCTACATCACGTCTGCTCTAGATTCCTGACACTGTTGCCTAGGACATCCTTTTATCTTTATTTTGAAACGTCTTTTTGCTACTATGTTTATTGTGTCATTTGAAACTTTTACTGTGATGTGTGTGACCTTAGTAAGCATCCATCACTACATCTTTTTCTATTATTCATACTAATTTTTGGGGTTTTTGCTCTATTACCTCTATTTCTAGTTATTCTTGGTTTATTGCTCTCATAGGTTGTTTTTCTTGTACTACTTAGGTTTATTTGATGAAGAACAAAAGTGCGATGTTTCCTCTTTTTCAATGTTTACAAAAAAAATGATAGCCACCCAGTTTAATATTATTATTAATATCTTAACTAGTGACAATGACCTTGAGTACATTGATTCTCAGTTTGAGACATACCTCAGGGATCTTGACATTATCCACCAAAGCTCTTGTGTCCACACTCTCGCTTAAAATGGGGTGGTAGAGCGGAAGAATCATCATCTTCTTGAAATGGCATGACACGATGTATCTTACTTACGTTGCACCTCACTAAACTTTACTAGGGGGATCCTGTTCTCACCACCGCTTACCTCATTAATCGTATGCCTACTTGAGTCCTTAGACATAAAAATCCACTTAATACTCTCCTGGTTACTCCCACTGAACTTCATCCTTGTAGCTTTGGGTGTGTGTGCTTTGTTCATGTGCATCATAGATCCAAACTTGATTTTCAAGCCTTGAAGTGTGTTTTTATTTGGTATTCTCCCACTCAAAAAGGTTTCAAATGCTTTCTTTCTATGTCCAAAAAGACCTTTGTTAGCATGATCGTTATTTTTCGCGAATTAGAGTCTTACTATGAGACTTCATTTCAAAGGGATCCCTTACCTACGATGGAAATGAGTTCCCTTCCTATTCCTCTACCCATTTCGCCCTCCTATCCCTACTTCTATCTCTTCCTCATCCATTATATGTTTACACTCAGAGAAACAGTGGTATAAGTACACAGGCTTCGCCCTTGATAGCAGAATCGACACCGGATCCATCTTTAGATCCTAAAGGTATTCATACTTCTACCCATACTCTTCTATCCTAGTTTGCTACATGATTCTTTTTCTGCATCATAGAGTTTTTATCTCTTCCTTATTCTCTGTGTCTATTTCGTTATCTTAGCTGGAAGCCTCATGTCACCATAAGTGGCAAGAAGTGATGCTTGAGGAAATGTGAGCTCTTGAAAAAAATTGCACGTGGGATTAGGTGCGCCTTCCTCAAGGGAAGACTGTTGTTGGGTGTAAGTAAGGCTTCTTGGTCAAACAAAATTCTCAAGGAATTGTGAAAAGATACAAGACAAGATTGATGGCTAGAGGCTACTCTCAGATGACTGAAATTAATTATCAAGAAACCTTTGCTCCAATAGCAAAGATGAATTACATAAAGGTCCTTCTCTCCTATGCGTCCTGTAAAGGTTTAGACCTCAGTTAGTTAGATGTGAAGAATACATTCCTGCACTGGGATCTAGAGGGTGTATATATGTCTCTACCTACTGGTCTGGCTCCTGAAGGATTTGAAGCGGAGGTTTGCTGGCTGAAGAAGGTCATATACGACCTAAAACAGTCTCCTAAGACTTAGTTTTTGAGGTTCCACTGAGCGATGATGTCATTTGGTTACACACAACACAATGTTGATCATATGCTACTTATAAAGCATAAAGGTGGGTAAATTGGTTGTTCTTATCGTCTATGTGGACGATATTGTTATAACCTGAGATGATACAAATGAGATCCAAACTCTGATGAAAAGACTAGCAAGGGAATTTGAGGTGAAGTTATCAGATCTTGACATGTGATCTTCATCTCACAGAGAGTATATTCTCGATTTACTTGAGTATTCGGTGTTATTATATGCATTTTATGTTCGCCTTTTTTCCTTTCTCTTGTAGCCATCCATTCCTTTATATAAAGGAGTGTGCCACTTATTTAATTATTTTATAATAGAATTCTAATTTCAACACTTTTATATCAGCTATATATGTTGGGTGTGTAGTGGCTTGTGCAAGCATTTTTCTTGTCTGTTGATTTTGAAATGGGCAATTGTGTTTCTATAGGGGCTTTCTTCGTGGTTCTTTTTTGGATTAGTAGTCGCTTCTAAAACTAAACATAGACATAAAATACTCATATCTGAAATGAACTCACCAAGCACAAAGGTGAAGAAAATGAAGTCAGCCGACCCAAATGAAATATAGAAGCTTCTCAATCAAAGGCCCAAAAATATTGTAATGCACAATAAAAAGGAATAATATCTAAGGACACGATGGAGGTGCATACTGTGGTGTGAAAAAAGCAGTAGAAATACAAATGATTCAAGTGGAGGGGGGAAAATCCTCCGGTTCTTAATGAACTAACTTTGATTAAACACTCTTGATTTTGGAAGGAGCTTGCTGGATACTGTCCATTAACTACTCTTTCAATGTGCTAGCTTAGTTAACTGATAAAAAGTTTGTGTTAATTTAGTTATCTAACTTCACATTTCTGTTGCTGTAATGTCTATGCAATTTACCTCTCATGTGAACTACTATTCAGCCCTTTTGTTGACTAAGGACAACATTTTTGTTGGTCTTTCTTCGGTGAAGAATTGTATATATAAAGTTGATGTGTATTCACATTTATCACAAATAGAACTTTATGTTTTAATTTCATTGTTTCAATGTGTAGGCTCTTTCCTTAATGAACTGACTTTTATTAAACACTCTTGATTTTGGAAGGAGCTTGCTGGTTTGAAAAGTGTACAGTTGATTGAAATTGATGGAAGTCCCTCGGGAGTAAAATATTTTATGCTGTGGAATCCACCATTACAATTGGTAGGATGGTGTTTGTATCTTAATTCTGAATAAAATGAATTATATTGTTTCTTTGCCAGCCTTATGTTACTTTTACCCATATGATTATTTATCATCACGGTGGTTTAAGGGTTTTTTTTTTGTAGTTTATCACGTGTTAGATACATATGTTATTGATTTGAATAATTTCAGGAATTTAAGACTAGTAAGAAGATCTCAGCTATATCATTGAATCCAGAGTCTGCCACTCGGCGCACAAGGTGAAAATTTCCTTTTTTGCTCATTGTTGGCACAGGAAGTAGTAGTTAATTTGGAAAATACATTTAGTAATTTCCTGGCAACCCATTTCTTTTATTTCAGAATTACTTATCATCTTTATTTTATTGATTATATCCTTCATGATCATTGGCTATCTTATGTGCAACTTCTTTTCTAGTACTCGCTAAGTTCTGCTTCAAAAGGATGGCATGTAACAAATGAAGACATGTCTAAAAAACTAATTCATATATCATGTTAATGTACACCAAACATTGATTAAAACATTATTCATGTATAATAAGAATCCTCAACTATCATAATATTTGTTTTCTCAGGCCATAGTCATAAAATTTTATGTCAAGGCACATTTGCCAAAATAATTTTAGAATATATATTTTGTAAGAAAATCCATTCACATTACCTGACTTGTATGAAGTTAAACATCGCAATTGAAAAAATGGCCTTCTTTAAGATCGATGCTTTATTTTGTCGAATTCTACATTTAAAAGCCTTTGGAAATCTAGATTGAGTGTTTTTAAAAATATGGACCCAACATTAAGTAACCTATATCTTAGTACCCATGTGTAACTTGTCCTAAAATCAAAGTGCAATGTGATCTTTATGATATAATTTCTTTTCATGTAAGAGATGAAGCTTAATTAAAAAATGGTTGAGGAATGGTTGAGTTTAGGATTTAGAAAAAGTTGGCATTACCCCCGTAGGATAGATAATATTTCCATTTATGTAGTGTGTAACTATTATAAGAATAGTGAAAGTAATTACAATTGCATGAGAATAATAAATGTACAAGTCACATTGAGTAGCTTTATTTGGATGAGAGTATTTACAACGAATAATCTTCAGTTGATATAGTGAACTTAGTGGAGTTACTTGACATAGTGAACTTAGCGAAGTAAGCAAGTTAACTTAACAGAGTTAGTAGAGTTACTTGATGTTATTTCAGTAGGGGAGCTAAACAAAGTTGTTTATGGTAGATGACGAAGATATGTGAATCATTGAAGAGAATGCAGAGGAGTTGATACGACGCTACCGCCACACACTGTTATGAGTCTATGAAGCCCATGAGAATTATCGTACTTTGTATTTTTCCACTCGCCTATACAAGAGTGGTAGTTTGCTTAAAGGAGTATCTTTGTAGTCTTGAGTGTGTGTCTCTCTTGGAGAGTGGAGTTATCAAGGAGGACCCAGCCTCCGGATGCTTGGCGAGAACTTGTTCTCGATTGTATCATTTTATTGTTAATGCAATGCAATTTCCTTTCTACTATCAACTGGTCCGTCCTGCCTTGGATTAGGGTTCTACCGAGCCCTATTATTGCCGCCCCGCCTCATCCCGTTTCCGCGAGTGCGGCTTCCGCCTGCTGCCTTCCGCATCTGCACGACGTGCTTCTTCTCCGTCGAGTCCCGCACTCCTTTCCAGCAGCACTTCGTCTCAGTTGTTCGCCCACATCGATCATTTGCCCACATCGATCATTCGCCCACATCAATCCGCTTGCATCAATCATTCGCCTCGATCGTTCTTCCTCATCGATCATCCGCCAACATCGATCCGCCTGCTCGATCGTTCGCCGCATCGCTTCCTCTCCAACTTCGTATCACGGTTTCGTTCGCCTCAACTCTTCCCTGCGGCCCCAATCGTTCATTCCACCGACTGCTCCAGTGAATCCAGCGTTGCCAAACTCCGTCAGCGCCCTCTCTGCTCTGCCACACCTCCAGCCTGCCCTTACAACTGCTTCACGCAGTCCTCCAGCATTTTCACCACCTTCCGGAGGCCTACTGCGGTTTCGACAACCTCCCAGCGGCCATTTCATCTTCTCGCCGCCTTCCGCCGTGTCAGGTAGCCAGCCATCCTCCAGCCAGTGCAGCCTTCCCAGGTTTTTTCCCGCTACACCTAGCTGCGGATTCATGCACTCTCGGACTCGCTGCACATGGACCACTCACATAGAAGCTCAGCTGGCGGATCTCACGCTCCTCCTCCAAGGACTTACCGCGACTGTTAATCTCCCTCCACCACCCCCTCCGACGCCACCGATTCAAACCGTTCCCGACCACGTGGGTTTTTTGCACCCCGCGTCGGACAGTGCCCCAACCCATCTCCGCCAGATTGAGATTCCTGTGTTCGATGACACCGACACCCTCATCCACTTCGGCGGCACACTGTTGCTTCCAAAACAGAATAGAAGCAGAAAACAACATCAACTAGAAGCCTAGAAGCGGAAAGAACTGGCAAGACGCCTTGACGGTAAGCCGACGAGAGACGAGGAAAATTCAAGCACCAAGGCGAGCAAGCGGAGAGGCGCAACGGCCAGGAGAGGTGAGCAAACAACTTGTTGAGCGGGAGGACTGAGGACAGAAGACCTGGGTACTTGAACAAGACGCGACAAGGAGTGCTGGAAGCAGGGGCTCGTCGCGAGCTAACGATGAGCGGGCAGCACGCAGCAGATCAAGCGACCAGGAGAAGAACCAAGCGGGTGAAGACACCTGCAGGTATAGACTGCAGCGGCAAGCAGAAGAAGCACTTCAACGGCTAGCTGGAGAAGAAACCGCGCGTGGACAAGAATGCGACCAAGCCTCCTGACAACAATAGGAACACTGCGATCACAATCTCTTGCGCGAGAAGTCAACACTAGCGGAAAAGAGGGCTCCGGCGATTAAAAAGGCGAGCAGCGGCAAGCCAAAGGAGACCGCAGAAATGACAGAGCGGCGGGCCCCAGAGAAACTGAGAGAATCCTGCTATAAAAGACAGAGGAAGCAAGGGAGAACAGTGGGATCAGGAAAACAGGGGAGGTTGTGGTTAAAAAGGTTCTAATCGCAAAGGATGGCGAGAGTACCAAAAAAAACAAACAAGATATTTTTTTAAAAAAAGGTTGATAGCTCTGATACCACGTGGAAAAACACCAGAATAGCGAGAAATAAATGAAAATTTCTATTAATTTTTCCAATTGTGTATACATACATGTATTTGTTCATTAATATAAGAAGAGAGGAAGGAAAAACGATCTCAATATAAGATGTGAGACTAAAACATAAGGAGGAAGTGGGCCCAAGATGGACCTTGCATTGGGCTTTTACATGTCTTTCTTCTAACAGTTATAAAATTTTTACAGGAGCAGTCAGCTGCTGCAACATGTTTTAAAAGGAAAAAAGTCCTGATCATAGCTAGGAACCATGAGAAGGACTAGTACTTCATTAATGGAGGAATGCTTTCTCTTGCTTCACACTTGACGATAATATACAATTCTCACTCTCTCACTCTCAATCTTTAGTACAGTTCTTATATTTTGGTGACTTATTTATGATTTCATTTGGAGGACTTACTGTTCTTATATAATGGTGTAAAGATTACGAATCAAGGGGTTGCTGTCGTCCGACTAGAATGCATAGTTTTTTTGTGTGTAATCTGACGATAATTGCTTCCAACCTCTTTGGTGATGCTGCTAAATGCCACCAATCCCACTTTTGTATTTGACGGTGCTGTCTACTGCCTCCAAGCAAAACCCTCGACAGTTTTGCACTTTTGCCCTCCGCTATCAATAGCACACATGCGTCAGATATTGTTGAATGATGTTGATCAATCCAGTCTTGATTGGAGGGTTCTGTTGCTTGTTATATTTGGATTAGGCTGTGCATGAGTTGAGCTGAATGGCGGATGTCATTGTTTGCTGTTTTGTCTCGGCTATGGGGACTATTCTTTGCTATTGTGGTTTATGATAAAAATCTAGATAGATGATCAAGATAAATGAGGCATGATCCACTTGATCTAGGTCTCTGACGGTAGACCTGAAAATTCAGATTGATTTGAGTCGTTGCTTGATTATATGATATGATTTTATCCAACGTTGATTGCTTGGTTAAATCTTTTTGGTGTCTTTTTGATTTTCTACTTCTTTGGTGGGCTAAATCTGCTCTGAAGTTAGGTGACTTCGATTTGATCTTTTGATCACATAAAGCCAGTCCCATATAATTGGTGTGAGGTTATTGATCATGATGATAAGATGACTATTAATTTATCTCTTGTGACTAATATTCTAATATTCTCTTATTTGATTCTACTAATTGCTTAAGTAATTGTTTGTAATTGAGCTCCATATAATATTAATTTAAATAAAACATAATTGAACACTTAAAGAAGAGTAAAACTAGTTGCAGAACCACTTTAGGAATAATTTTATTGCTTGAATATAGAGATTATGTTTTAGACAATAATGACTTTTTAATATTTATTTCATGTATAAATTTGAAATTAACACTTTTTATGGAGTTTTGAAAATGTTTTTGTTGTTTGAATTCAATTTTAATGTCTAACTTTTTCCAATCAAATAGTAGATTTAGCAAATCATTTTTTTGATAAGTATTTCTTTTATTCTTACAGAAGTGTAATCCATGTGTACAAGAATCAAACTAAGATGAGGATTTGTTGAAGTAATGTCTTTATGGACAGAGAGGCGAAATGATGTATGGTGTCAATGAATTGCGGGCTCAGGGTTCATGCTGAGCACATGGTAATGAAGCTATGAGTGAGATAGCGATGGTAGGACAGAAAGTAGTCTTGCGGGCTGCAACTATGAAAGTTGGTTGACAGCGGAGGTAGATGGTGTGCAATGCGGCAGAGTTATGATAGTGAAAGAGGGTTGGTGTTGTGATGCAACTGGAAGAGGGATGGATGGTTTATGCCTTAGGTTGGAGCAGGTATGTAGCAAGGAGCTTTGTGTACCGGGCTGTTGAGCCTATTGGAGAAGGGATGTCGACCGCAAAGGTGGTTTCAACGGCTTGAACATGGCCATGGGTTTATCTGCCGGTACAAAAGAGAGGGGAGGTGAGATAAAAGTAGTAGGTTTTAACCCTCTCTTATACCACGAGGGAAATTTGTGTGTGTATTCGGTGAATTTTGTTTCTCTATATTATAGAGACAATAAGAAGGGGAGCCTTGGCGCACCGGTGAGGTGTTGCCGTGCGACCTTGAGGTCATGTGTTCGAGTTGTGAAAGCATCCTCTCTCAAAAATGCAGTATAAAGTTTGTCTACATTTCACCCTTGTGATGAGACCTTTCCTCGGGCCCTCACTGCGCGAGGATGCTTTGTGGGCCGAGCTGCCCCTTTTTTTATATAATAGAGACAATGTGTGAATCGAAGGCTAAGAAAATGATACACCCATGGTCATTTAACTTTATGCATTTTGTGCGAGAGTTGAGAGCAAATCCGTTTTTATATCCTTGTATTCATCTATTACTATTAATAAGACTCTACTACATCAATTTAATCAGGATCCTCCAATTTTTTTTAATTATGTAGTAATTATTCCATCCGACCCCACTATAGTGGGATAAAGGCTCGAGTGTTGTTGTATATTGTAATTATTCCATATAAATTTTAAGACACAACAAATAAAATATAAATATATTAAATAGCATTAAAATACAAAATAAAGTAAATAAATTAGAAATATATAAATGTGGTGAGGAAAATAATGCTTCTCATAGGAGAAAATCATTTGACGGTTGAAGATACTTCTGCTGCCTTCAGACACTCTGCACTGGGAACATATGTGATAATCATAAATTGTGCACAGATTTTCCCATTCATCTAGTTGGTTATTTAGGCAAGCGATGAGTCATTCTCTTTATTTAATCTGACGTCGGACGAATGTACTGAGTGTATAAACATGCCCTATGGGAAATCTAATGAATTGTTGTTAGCCTCGCCTAAGGTTCAAGGCTCACCAAGCTTAGAAGTATGTGTCTTCACACCTTTTTTGCACCTTTGGAGCATAAAGAGCGTGCTTGGGTGAGATTTTTGTTGTTAGTTTTTTTTCAAAATAAAGGAAGAAATAATGTAATAACTCAATAATATTTTAAGGAATAAATTGTTGACATCAATATGATGCAAGTGACCGCATTGATTCCATTACTTAAGATATATGGATGATAATAATGAATGATTGATGAGTAGAATATATGAAGAATTTAATCAAGAAGGTAAATTAATATTTGATAATGATTATTTAAAATGAGGTGTGTTTGTGTATTGCTCTTGTCCGACGTGCGCCTATGCCTTGAGCTTTGCACCTAGGCTCCATGACCCATTTGTATTTTGATGTGCCTTGAGCCTTTAACAACATGAGCATTTAATAAGTATGAGTGTTAGTGGGGTGTCGTAGGATCATAGAATACTGTGATGCACGAGCAAATATCCGGCGATTAAAAATAATAAATTCTGAATTTAGTAGTTCATAATCAAATGCAATTGAGGTTAGAGCAATAAATAAGCCAACAATTTAAACTTTAATTAGAACTTAGAGTTCTACAATTAAAACCTAGGTAAATAGGCCTTCAAAGCAGGAAAATTTATGGCTAACATATACAAATTAATATCCAAAATAGTATATTTGTTCACCAAATATACAATCATAAGTAATTTAGACTTAGAACAAGAACTTACATCAGAAATAGGAATCCTAGGAATTTAAATAGTGGTTGAATATGGAAGTAAACTGCAATCCGGTGGTAGTTCCATGTTGATTTCAGGGTCAGTGTGGTTTTGGGAAAAGGTTATGAAATCTCGGGTGGATGTAATTTGTTGTTGAATTTGGAGTGGTTGGGGAATAGCTAAGAGAGGGACTTGACAAGGCTTCAGGCACAATTGTAGGATTCTTGGAGGATCTGGTTGCATACAGCTTGCAAGGACTTGGAAGATTAGGGGAAGTTTCACTATGTGGAGGGGGAATGATTAATTCTCGTCCAAGTATATAAGGACTACGAATATTGTAATTTATCCTTGTTGTGCGTCAATTTTTTGTGGTTCCTCTCAACTTGGTATCAAAGCTATGTGCGTGATCTCGTAATCCAGTTCTTAATCTCGCCTCCATCCCACGCCTTTGTTCTCATGCTGCAGAAGGACTGGATACCTTAGTCGCGTCGCAGAAGGACCGCAGTCTCCTCGTTGGCGTCTTCAGAAGCTCGACAATTTTCCTTATGAGCATCTCCAGTTGCCAGACATCCTCTTGTCAAGAAACTTAGAGGGCCCGCAGCCCCTCATCACCGACTTCAGAGGGCCCACATCCCCTCGTAAGTGTCTCCAGACAACCCATGGCCCCTCATAGGAGTCTCCTGAGGGCCTACAACTCCTCGTATGCATTTTCATAGGGTTCATATGCTCTTATCCCCTTGTCCAGGGGTACTTCCAGGCATTTTCTGCTTGTCCAACGGGCGGCCCCTAGCCTCCGACCATTTTGTCCTACTTGACAGTCGTCGAATACGTCCATGGGCACATCCTTTTGGTGACCCTCTCTGGCGGATCTTGATCTAAGGTGAGCTTGATGAGGAGGTGTACATGAAATTCACTCCTCTATTTGTGAAGAAAGGAGCTGAAGGGCTTGTCTACCACCTAAAGAGATCCTTATATGGCCTGCAGCAATCACCTAGGGCATGGTTAAACAGATTTCTCACGTCTATGCTCAAATTCGAATACAAGCAAACACAGTCTGACCATACTATGTTTATCTGGAGATGTGATCAGAGAGTTATTGTCCTTATCGTCTACGTGGATGACATTGTGATCACCGAAAACGACACAAAAGAGATTGTTAATCTCAAATCCCTTTTATCTGCTGAATTTGAGGTGAAAGACTTGGGAAGATGAGAACCTTCTCCTTTGCGTGGATGTTTTCACCTTTTCCTCCATGGCGGCCACCGAATCCGTCAACCCCATCAGATTTCCTTTGAGGGTTTCCAACCGACCGATTTCCTCTTGCGTTCGCGTCGTCACCATGGTGGAGAAAAGTGCCTCTGATACCAAATGATAGGAAGAAGAAGGGGGACAAAGAGATCTAAGGAGGAAACTAGAGAACTAGGATTTGAGGTGGAGAGGAAAGAAAAATACCTTGAATGATCTTTGCATTATCCCCCACATGAGAGCAGCCCGGGTATAAATACCCGGGATTAGGAGGGGCCGGCTGGCCCCTCCAAAAGGGGCTGAACCCGTTGGTTCATCCCCGACCGACCGGTTCACTGAGAGGGGGCTGAACCAGATGGTTCAGCCCCGTTGCCGCTTGTCGACTCCTTGCTCCTACGAACGTACTGTCGTCTCGAGTAGCGTAGTGACGGCGTAACATTCTCCTCCCCATCAAGAACCAGCTTGTCCGCAAGGTGGTAGTCGGGATAAAGCTCCTTGAAGTCCAACAAATCCACCCAGAAGTTGTGCGCCGTCGAGAGATTCTTCCACTTGACCAAGAGCTCCGGTCTGTACTCAGCGCCTTGTAGTTTCCACTTGAGTAGCACAATATCCTCCGGAAGTGGGCGAAGCTCGCCCGCACTGGTAGTCTCGGGTAGCAGAGCGCTTGGTTCTACATTGGCTCCGACCTTCCGCTTGAGCAAGGATACATGAAAAGTTGGGTGAATGCGGGAAGCCATCGACAATGCCAACTTGTATGCCACCGGCCCCACCCTGCTGAGTATACGAAAGGGCCCGTAATACCGGGGAGATAACTTCTGATTCAGACGACGAGCGACTGACAACTGTTGGTACGGTCGTAGCTTGAGAAACACCTCGTCGCCCACTGCAAATTCCCTCTCCTTGCGATGCTTGTCCGCCTGAACCTTCATGCAATCCTGGGCAAGACGAAGGTTCTCACGCAGGGTTGCTAACATGCGATCCCTGTCCCGAAGGGCCCGATCAACCACTGGCATGGCCGTGTTGCTCGGCTCATAGTTGCTCAGAGTAGGAGGAGGGCGGTCATAAACAACCTCAAACGGTGTCATCTTGCTGACCGAGTGGTAGGAAGTGTTGTCGCAATATTCGACCCAGTGCAACCACCCCGGCCAAATCCGGGGTTCATCCATAACAAAACAACGGAGGTAGGTCTCCACCCCCCGATTTAAGACCTCTGTTTGGCCGTTCGTCTGTGGGTGATGTGCGGTGCTGAAACGTAGACATGTCCCTTGCAGCTGAAATAGTTCGTGCCAAAAGTTGCTCACAAAGGTGGGGTCCCGGTCGGAGATGATAGCTCGGGGCAGGCCGTGCAAGCGGATTATCTCCCGGGCGAACATAGCGGCGATAGATTCGCCAGTATATGGGTGACTTAAGGCAAGGAAGTGGCCGTACTTGGAGAGTTTGTCAACCACCACCAGAATTACGGATTTCCCCTGGGATTTGGGCAACCCGTCAATGAAATCCATCGACACCGTATCCCAAATCTGCTACGGAATCTCGAGAGGCACAAGCAGCCGTGCTGGCGAGGTCGTCTCGTACTTCTGACGCTGGCAAGTCTCACACTGTCGCACAAACTGTTGTATGTCACGCCGCATGTCGGGCCAAAAAACATTAGCTCGCGCCTGCTGAAGGGTCCGGAGCACTCCCGCGTGGCCGCCTGTCGGTGAAGAATGAAACACGTGCATCAGCACAGTTTTCCATGTCGAGTCCGGGGGATGAACCACACGACCATGATGGTAGAGGCGGCCATTCTGAAGGTGATAGCCGGAGTCCACGGTCTCGCCGCGCTGTAAAGCCTCCAGCTTGGTGCGTAAATCGGTAGTTCGCATCACCTCCTCCTGTATATCATCCAGGGAGTCCACTAGTGGCCCTGAGATGTGAGCAACCGTACCCTCAGGAATACAAGAGAGAGTGTCAGCCACCACGTTATCTTTGCCGCTCCGATAGGAAATCTCATAATCATAACCCAAAAGCTTGGTCACCCACTTTTGTTGAAGAGGGGAAGAAACCCGTTGGTCCAAGAAATGCTTCAAGCTCTGGTGGTCGGTGCGAATCGTAAAATGCCGGCCTAGAAGGTATGACCTCCACACAGCCACCGCGTGGATGATAGCCAACATCTCCTTCTCATAGGTGGACAATCACAGCGTGCGAGGGGCCAGTGCCTTGCTGTAGAAGGATAGGGGTCGGCCCTCCTGCATCAACACCGCACCAATACCCACCCCGGAGGCATCAGTTTCCAACACAAACTCCTTGGTGAAATCTAGGAGCGTCAGGACTGGTGTCGACGTCATGGCCCCCTTAAGTGTCTGGAACGCTGCCTCTGCCTCGTCTTGCCAAACAAAGGCATCTTTCTGTAACAACTGGGTGAGAGGTCGGGAAATCTTGCCATAGTCTTTCACGAAGCGGCGGTAGTAGCCTTTGAGGCCCAAGAAACCCCTCAATGCTCGTATAGTCTGAGGGCGCGACCATGATAACTTGCTTGCGAACTTTTGAGAGTCCGCCTTGACGCCGTCGGCCGACACCAAATGGCCCCAACACTCGACCTTCTCCTGCCTGAAAGTGCATTTGGACTGCTTGGCGTACAGTTGGTGTTGGCGAAGAATGACAAAGACCTGCTCCACATGGTGTAAATGTTCCTCCCAGCTGGCACTGTAGATCAGAATATCATCAAAGAATATCAGCACTGACTGACGGAGAATGGGGCATAATATCTCGTTCATGACGGCCTGGAATGTGGAAGGGGCGTTGGTGAGCCCGAACGACATCACCAGAAACTCATAATGCCCGTCATGTGTGCGTAAAGAGGTCTTGTGGACATCCTCTTCATGCATGCTAATTTGGTGGTAACCCGACCTGAGGTCGAGTTTGGTGAAACGGGAAGCACCGTGTAGTTCATCCAGTAGTTCTTCAATCAGCGGTATCAGAAACTTGTCTTTTACGGTGGAACTATTTAGGCCGCGGTAGTCCACGCAGAAGCGCCACGATCCGTCCTTCTTCTTAACCAAGATTATGGGGGATGAGAACGCATTGGTACTAGGGCGAATGAGTCCCGCTGTGATCATTTCTCTAACGATGCGCTCGATCTCAGCCTTTTGGCTATACGGTACCGGTACGAACGAATATTGATGGGTTCCGTACCGGTCTTCAACTGAATCCGGTGATCGCGGAACCGCGATGGTGGGAGTGTCTTGGGTGTCTGGAATACATCAACATACTGAGCGAGCAGCGCCTGCATCTGCTCGGGAACTGTCGGAGACGCCCTAGGGGTCTCCGTAATCGCCATGATCATCGCCATCGTGCTGCCCTGCTCCCCCAATCGCTCAAGACTGCGGAGGGATATCTCCTTCAGCAGGGAAGATTTGAGGCCACCAAGGCAGTATTGCCTCCCCTGGTGGAGGAACTCCATTGTCATCTGTTCCCAATCAAAGGTCTCCCTCCATAGTTGTTATAGCCACTGCACCCCAAGCACCATATCCGACCCTCGGATGGGTAGGAGATAGACGTCTGTGCATCCCAAGTACCCCTGCATCTTTAGTTCCACGTCTTTCATGACCCCCTCGCACCGGAGTTTGCTCCCATCGGCCACCATAACGTGAAATGTAGCAGCTCGGTCAACCTTGTGTCCGGGTGGATGAAGTTGTGCGTACTCCCGCTGTCTATCAGGATAGTCACCTTCTCCTGGCGGACTCTCCCGGCCATCCTCATAGTGAGTGGTGCATTGCATCCCTCCATCACCTGAAGTGACACGCCGAACTCAGTCAGATCCAAGTCCCCTTCCCACTTTGATACGGGTGTGCCCTCGTCCTCCGTGTCCTCCCGTAGCATGAAGACCTGTATCTTTTGACATTTGTGCCCAGGAGCGAATTTCTCATCACAATTATAGCACAATCCCTTTTCCTTCTGCGCCTGAAGTTCCGACCAAGTCAGCCGAGTGACAACCGGCTTGCGCGGTCCCTGAGAGTCCCGCTTCGCCACTGGCGTAGTGGTAGTAGAACGGGTTGAGCTGCGGTAGCGTTGCCGGTTGTAGCGTTCCTCCTGTATCCGAGCTAAACTGATCGCATGGTTCAAGCTGCGGGGCATGTACGACTGAATCTCATCCCGCAAATAATCCTCGAGTCCGGATACAAAACAACTGAGTAGTGTTTTCTCCTCCCACTGCACTCGGTTAGCCAGCTTTTCGAACTCGGTTCGGTACTCCATCATTGTACCCTTCTGGTGCAGCTTCTGTAAGAGCGCCTCAAATTCTTCGTACTCGAGAGGTCCAAAACGAGCGGTGAATCCATCCACGAAGTCGGTTCAGGGTACGTAGTCCTTGCCTTTCAGGAACCACTACACCCATTGGAAAGCATCATCCTCCAAATTAAAAGAGGCCAACTGCACCCATTGCCCCTCGGGAATCTCCTTGTAGCTGAAAAACAGTTCCACCTTCTGCAGCTACTCCAGGGCATCTCCGCCATTGAACTTGGGAAAATTCATCCGCGTCAATTTTGGCGGCATGTACGGCCGGCTTGTCCACGCCACCCTGCCTCCTGTCTATACTCTGCCGATCTTCTTGGTTCCCCGGGTTCAAAAGGCATGTCGGGGACCCCTTGACGAAACGGCCCCGCCGTTGGAGCTCCACCCCACTGCATGCCGCCTCTTGCCGGAGGGGGCAGCAGGCCCTCCCTCGCGCCATATGGGCGAAACGGCCAACCGCCGCCCCTAGGGCCAAAACCACCAGAGCTGCACCCACTGGTTCCGAAACCGGCTGTACCGAACCCGACGGGGCCCCAGCCTGCTGCACCGCCCCCGCCGGAGCCACCCCCGCCTGTGCCGAACCCGCTTGACCCGATCCCGCCTGAGACGACCCTGTCGGAGCCCAAGCCGCCTGCGCCGACCCCGCCGGAGGCCGTCCCGCCTGTGTTGGAGCCCCCTGTGCCGAACCCGCTGCTCTGGGTCGATCCCGAGCCCGCGACAAACCCCGCACCTCTGACTGCCCCGATCGGGCCTCCGTTGGTGCCGATCCGATGCGAATAGACTCGTGCGGTGGTAGATCCGCCCGAATCCTCTTCCGTCACGACCTTACCCTTCAGATTTTGCGTCAACAACGCCATGATCTCCTCCATTCGGGTGTCGATCAGCTCTTCTAGCCTTTGCATGGATGTTTTCACGTTTTCCTCGATGACGACCACCGAATCCGTCAACCCTATCAGATTTTCTTCTAAGGTTTCCAAGCGGCCGATTTCCTTTTGCGTTCGCGTCGTCACCATGGTGGAGAAAAGTGTCTGAAACCAAATGATAGGAAGGAGGGTGAGAGAGAGAGAGAGAGATCTAAGGAGGAAACTAAAGAACTAGGGTTTGAGGAGGAGAGGAAAGAGAAATACCTTAAATGATCTTGCATAATCCCCCCACATGAGAGCAGCCCGGGTATAAATACCCGGGCCAAGGAGGGGCCGGCCGACCCCTCCAAAAGAGGCTGAACCCGTTGTTTCAGCCCCGACCGGTCGGTTCACTGAGAGAGGGTTGAACCAGATGGTTCAGCCCCGTTGCCGCTTGTCGACTCCTCGCACCTACGAACATACTGTCGTCCCGAGAAGCCCAGTGGCGGCGTAACAAATTTGTGGTTGAATTTGGAGTGGTTGGGGAATAACTAAGAGAGGGACTTGACAAGGCTTCAAGCACAACTGTAGGATTCTTGGAGGGTCTGGTTGCATCCAACTTGCAAGGACTTGGAAGATTAGGGGCAGTTTCACTATGTGGTGGGGGAATATTAATTCTCGTCCAAGTATATGAGGACAACAAATATTGTAATTTATTCTTGTTTTGCATCAATTTTTTGTGGTTCCTCTCAACTTGGTATCAAAGCTATGAGCGTGATCTCGTAATCCAGTTCTTAATCTCGCCTCCATCCTACGCCTTTGTTCTCATGCTACAAAAGGATTGGATACCTTAGTTGCGTCGCAAAAGGACCGCAGTCTCCTCGTCAGCGTCTTCAGAAGCTCAACAACTTTCCTTATGAGCATCTCCAGTTGCCAGACATCCTCTTGTCAAGGGACTAAGAGGGCCCGCATCCCCTCATCAACGACTTCAGAGGGCCCACATCCCCTCGTAAGTGTCTCCAGACAACCCATGGCCCCACATTGGAGTCTCCTGAGGGCCTACAACTCCGCGTATGCATTTTCATAGGGTTCATATCCTCTTATCCCCTTGTCCAGGGGTACTTCTAGGCGTTTTCTGCTTGTACAACGGGTGGCCCATAGCCTCCGACCATTTTGTCCTACTTGACAGTCGTCGAAGACGTCCATGGGCACATCCTTTGGTGACCCGCTCTGGCGGATCTTGATCTAAGGTGAGCTTGATGAGGAGGTGTACATGAAATTCACTCCTGGATTTGTGAAGAAAGGAGCTGAAGGGCTTGTCTGCCGCCTAAAGAGATCCTTATATGGCCTGAAGCAATCACCCAGGGCATGGTTAAACAGATTTCTCACGTCTATGCTCAAATTCCAATACAAGCAAACACAGTCTGACCATACTATGTTTATCTGGAGATGTGATCTGAGACTTATTGTCCTTATCGTCTACGTGGATGACATTGTGATCACCGAAAATGACACAAAAGAGATTGTTAATTTCAAATCTCTTTTATCTGCTGAATTTGATGTGAAAGACTTGGGAAGATGACAATACTTCCTGGGTATCGAGATGGCTAGATCTACTCAGGGAAACTTCATATCTCAACGTAAGTATGTATTAGATCTCTTAAAGGAGACTGAGATGTTGGGCGGTGTTCCTGCGAACACCCCTATGGAGGAAAATCATGGGATTGTGGAAGATGGTGATGTTGATCAAACTAATGTATCACGCTATCAGAGTCTGGTTGAGAAACTCATATATTTATCTCACACTTATCTTGATATTATATATGCGGTTGGAATTCTAAGTAGATATATGTATGCTCCTAGGATTAGACATCAAGAGGCAACATATTATGTATTACGATATTTGAAGAAAGCCCCTGGCCGTGAACTCTTGTTCTCCAAAAACAATCACTTGAGGATCAAAGTCTTTAATGATGCTGACTGGGCTGGATGCCGTGATGAACGAAAATCTACAACAGGATACTATTCATTTGTTGGTGGAAACTAGGTGACTTGACATAGTAAGAAGCAGAATGTAGTGGCAAGATCTAGCGCTGAGGCAGAATATCGAGCTATGTCACAAGGCCTGTATGAGGGTGTATGGTTGCGACTGTATTACAAGATCTGGGTTTCTCTGAGACTACCCCTTTTTTCTTATTCTGCGACAATAAACAACCCTTAGTATAGCACATAACCCTGTCCAGCATGACAGGACAAAACATATTGATGTTGATCGACACTTCATCAAAGATCACATGGATAAAAAGACAGTGGTTACACCGTTTGTCCATTATAACGATTAATTAGTTGTTGTCTTCACCAAAAGCTTGAGAAATGATGCGTTCATCGACGATATTCAGAAACTTGGGATGACCGACATATTTCATCCGACATGAAGGGGAGAGTTGATTTAAAAGTCGTCATATTATTTATGTTATTCCTATTTAAGGGTAGTTAGTCTTTTGGTTTTTTCTTGTTCTTGTATATATATGTGTGTGTAAGGTTTGGTTGTAACCTAATTGGCTTTTGGACGATTGAACCATAAGATCATATCATGTTTATTTTTTAACGATTTTGATTTACATGTTTTAGAACTCAAGTTCCATTTTACTTATCATGAGAACATATTGTTTATATTGCTTATAGTTTTCTAGCCACCTTGGCCAATACAGGACTGTTAATCCTAATATTATACTTTTGTTTTCAGCCCTATTCTGGAGGCTTCACTTCTTTTTGCTGAAATGGTTCAACATGGCATTAGATGTATTACTTTCTGCAAGACGCGGAGGCTGAGTGAACTAGTTCTTTGTTACACGTATGTCATTTTAAGCTTGTAAAATGTCCCAAGTCATAAATGTGTCACTCATATGCTATGTCACTTCCGCAATTGCCCCAGTTTTTGTAAATTGTGCTGCATAGCCGGCTTTTATTTGCCTCTTTTCATGTACTAAACTTATAGGACCAGAGCTCTTAGGCTTACAAAGTTTTTTTGTAAACACTGATTCATAACTAATGGAATATGGAGTCTCCTATGTTTTCCGAGCATGCTCGCATAAATATTTTATCTTTTGCAGCAGGAGGTAGATCAAAGATATAATATAAATAGAAGTTATGAATCAGGATTTGTGTAAAATTGGTTTTACTTGCGATATACTCAACAGAATATTAATAATGATGATTCATAAAGTCATTCACAAGTGGTTGGACAAGAGGCTGATATTTATGTTGATGGAATTATTACATTTGCATTTCCTAATTGCTTAAAATATATTCTTCCTAACTAACCATTTCTGCTGAAAATGTACTTTTATATTGCCTTAGCATAGCTTTTTAAGCCGTGAAGTATATAATTAAATTTGCGAACGTCTTTTCTTATGATTTTTTTAGATTGACGGAATTGAAAAATAGGTCAATTGGAAATGATAAAGGAATTGAATTGAAATTTAGCATTCGTCCACTTGTTTGTTGAGGAGAAATTAAATGATATTGTTTGTCTTCTTGTTTTGCTTATTGTTCATTTTGCTTTCAGGCGGGAGATTCTTCAGGAAACTGCACCAGGTCTGGTTGATTCTATATGTGTTTATCGTGGTGGATACACTCCTCAGGTTTCCTTGGATCTCTCTAGTTTTTTTTATCTCGAAGTGCTACGAATTTAATTTACAGGAATATAATTTTCAAATTAGATTAATTATATATCCTTTTTTATCAGAGGATTTTTTTGTAGGATTAATTATATATCCTTAAAAAATTGAAATCAGTATGTATTTTGATAGAAAAACAACTAATTTATTAATGGAAAATCAGTATATAATTTGCTTGATGTATGTTTGAAGAAATGTTTTGAGATTCACTAACTTGCTGTATCTTATGACTGAAGTATTATTTCTTGATCTTTTGTGATGAACTGCAACCTGATTCAATATAAATTTGTGGGATTAATTTTTTTTTTCTTCCAACTTGGTATGACATGGAGTAATTTTTTTCTTCCAACATGGTATCAGAGGGATTAGATTCTTTTCTTCCGTGAGCGCCTAGGGCTTTATTCTTTTGTTGTTTCACTGCCTCTGCTCACATTGATCATTTCGCTTGGCTCTTCTTCCCGCTCGCATGTTTCTGTTGCGTCCCACATCGTACGTTGACAACTAATCCCGACGCTACTCTCTCGGGCTTCCATTGATGTCTTAGATACATCGTTGATCCGCTACGACACTGATCCCACTGTGACGCTGCTTCCCATCACAATCTCGTTGTTCCCATCATCGTCGATCCCGTCATGGTACTCTAGTGGCGATCTTGCTTGTAGTTACTGATGTGTATGACCGCTATTCCATCATCAATTTGATCTTATGGTGTTGTCGATCATTCCCCAATGCTTCAGATCCCCTTCTTGATCTCGCCACTGTTGATTAACCCCATCTACGATGTCAATGCTGCTCCTGTCACCCGATAGGGTCGCCATTTAATTTCCTCTCATCTCTCGGCTTTTGATCCAATCGTTGTGGTTGTCGCTGATGTTTGCTACTTTGACGATGACAATTGATTCTCTCGATGTAGAACTATTAATCTGCTGCTCCAGCTCCTGTCACTACCCTTCGCGTTTCCGCGCTACCAGTCGCTGCTACATGTTCTCGAATGTTTTGCTCTCGCTGATAAAGATGCTCAGTGATGGTTTGGTCGTTCTTTACGTGTTTTAAGTGTGTATTTGGTTTATTGCAGTGTTATTGTTAGTGTCTTCTTAATGTTTGTGTGTTTTATGCATATATGCATGTGTTTTTCACGTGAGGGGGAATGTTTTGGACAAAGACGATTCGGTTAATCTTTCCCGACCTTTCACATTCGTTCCACACGACCTCTAAACTAATTCGTCTGTTGTTACGTGTCTCCTCATATTTCTTTCGATTGGTCGTGTGTTGGGACACGATTAATGTTGATGTTCCAATCCCAGCGGGTTGTGTCGCGTGAGACTATGTTGTGCGGGACTGTGTCGTAGGGGATCGCCCGTTGTGCGGATTATCCCCGGTTACCTGGTTGATGATTTGCTCCACATCTTTTGTTTTCTTTCGCATGTTGTGTGTGTAGGTGATGTTGGTTGACCTTCTTATCTAGCGGGTTGTATCATGTGGGAGTATCCCCGATCACCTTTCTGTTGATTTATTTCCTGCGAGTTCACGTTGTGTGTGGGACCTGGGTCGTGTGTGGGTCTACGTCGTGTGTGTCTATGCCCTTAACTTGATTTCTCGGTTTGGATTTTCCCCTGATGGTTCGTCTGTTGTTGTCCCCCATCGCCTACCTCCATTGACGTTATTTTGATGTCCAAGCTGAATGTTCCTGCTTCAGCTTGAGGGGTAGTTTTGGAGTTATGATTATTAGCATATTAGTAGAGTCCTTTAAGAGTGTTTTAGTTTAGTCCCACATTGTGCATGTGAGTTAGTGAGTCCTTGTATTTCCTATATTAAGCCCCTATGAGGATGAATGAAATACAACTTCTATTTCCATTTCTTTTCTTCCAACAATAATGTTGCTCTAACTTACGTTTTCCCTGATCTTGTAGGATAGAAGGAGGATAGAAGCTGATTTGTTCGAGGGTAAGCTTCGAGGTGTTGCCGCCACAAATGCATTGGAACTAGGAATTGATGTTGGTTACATTGATGCTACTTTGCATCTCGGTTTTCCAGGTAGTGTTGCAAGGTGAGTCTATCATTTCTATTTAAAATGTCTTATGATTGGCTTAAATGAAGGACATTAATGGTCATGGTGCGTAAATTTAGGGATCACATTTAAAAAAAAGGACTTATGTCAGAATCAAAACATCCTAAATAATCAGAGGTTCATTTTAAACTCTCTCCAATCTTATAACTATATGTAATATGGATTTTTGCACATATTCTCCTTGTATTTATGCACTGTTGTTAATTTTGCACTTCACTTGTCACAGAAATGTGAGGATACATGCTTTTGCATTGATTCCCCTTGATATATATATATATATATATATATATATATATATATATATATATATATAATATTCAATTTTGTTAACTTGAATTTGTAGCTTGAGGCAGCAAGCTGGTAGGTCTGGGAGAAGATCAACTCCATCTTTGGCTATTTACATTGCATTCGAAGGACCATTAGATCAATATTTTATGAAGTTCCCTGATAAAATCTTCAAGAGATCTGTTGAACATTGTCAAGTTGATAGTCACAACGAGAAGGTCTGTTTTATGTGTGCGTGTGTGATTATGATTAATTTGGCTTTTTATTTCAGTATCACTCACAAATATTAATTTAGCATTTTAGTATTCCTATTTTTACTTAAATTTGATCATGTTACAAACCTATTTCGAGATTTCGTTGGAGCTGGCAGTGGAGGCGGAGATACAAGGGAAGCCAAGTTCAATTCACCGAGAATATGGGGAGAGGATGAAGGGGAGCCTTGCTCAACCTTAACTCTAGAATGGAGATGAGAGAAAGGGGACTAGAGAGAGAAGTACTTAGAGAGATATAGGAAATTTTGATTAATTATTTCATATCACATACATGCCTCAAGGGTCCCTTTATATAGGACTTACAATGACATGGTCGTAAATAAACTCAATATATAAGAGATTTGTGAAACACTAAAATATTATGACTAATAACTTGTAACTACGACTCGACTCGATATAACTTGACTCAATACTTAAAAACTCATAATAAAATAATATAACCGCTAATAGATAACTGACGACGCGGGTCCCCTAACATTCTCATGACCATGTATCATGAGACAGTCAAAGCGATGCGGACAGAACTCCACTCACTCTACTCTGGCCAGAACAGCCTCCAACACCTGTTCGATATCATCACTGATCTCCAGACCCTTGATCCCGGCACGACAGGTGACTTGATCTCCTTTGTTGTGAAATCCAAGACTCTTGTTGATGCATGGATACAACATCAGCCCCTACCTCGGATCTTGTTGCACAACAATCATAAAAAGAAGCAATCGTCATAGCCATGATGATGGACCGGGTTCCACCATATATCCACAACGTCCGAGCTCATATTCTCTCATCAACCACAACTCCCTTCCTGTCGGATGTTTGTTCTATGCTCTTAAAGGTTACTCCGCCACCTGATGTTCCTGTGCCTCCCTCTCCGACTCTCCTCCAGCAGTCCTATCCCGCCTCTGCTACTTCAATGACTCGTGGGGGTCGCACCAACAATTGGGGATGTGGTCGTACTGCGAGACCCCATCCAAAATGCTCTTATTGTGGTCGGGATGGTCACCTGGAGGCCGCCTGCTACCGCCAGCATGGTCTGCCTTCACATCTCACTGCAACTGTTGTAGTTGATCCTAACCCCCCTGCCCGTGATGACATCAGTGCCTTACACACTCAGCTTCGACATCTCCAAGGGGTGTTCACTCGCTCCTCTGGCTCTGTTGCGTCGGTTCCTCTTGAAGCTATATCTTGTCTCTCCCACAGCTCTCATTGGATTGTGGACTCGGGTGTCACACAGCATATTACTCTGCAGAAACCATCTCAGTACTTGTCGTCTGCATATCCCCAGTTCATCACCGTGGTCAATGGTACCATTACTTTGGTTTCTGGTGCCGCTGATTTGTCACTGACTTCAACTCTTACCCTATCCTCGATTATGCATACTCTGGGATCACCTTTTAATCTACTTTCTATTAGCCGTCTCATTTAGGACCTAGATTGCAGCGCCATATTTTCACCCACTTTCTTTATTGTGCATGATCGACGGACGCAGAGTATCATTGGTAAGGGGCGACTGTCTAATAAGCTCTATCTCCTCGATGTTCCTCCCACTGCTCTCTCCTCAGTCACTTCTGTTGATTGACATTGTCGTCTTGGGCATGCCCCTCTCCCGATTCTCAAGAAGACTCTTCCTGATGTCCTCCTTCAAAAGTTTACTTGTGAATCATGTATCTTTGGTAAAAATCACCGTGTATCTTTTTTACCTAATTGTACTCGGAGTGATGCTCCTTTTGCTTTAGTCTATTCAGATATTTGGGGACCTTATAAAGTTTCTAGTATTGATGATTTTCATTACTTTGTTACGTTTATTGATGATTACTCGCGTATAACCTGGTTATATTTACTTCGTGATAGTACTGAACTTGTCTCTACATTTCGTGCCTTTATTACTAAGACTCGTACTCCGTTCTTCACTGCTATTAAAATCCTTCGTACCGATAATGCGAGAATATACTGGTGGTACCCTTCTCCAATCTGTGTACTGCGTTTGGAATCATCCATCAAACGTCGTGCGTCTAAACTCCGCAACAAAATGGCGTGGTAGAACGGAAAAATCGTCACGTTTTCGACGTCGCACGATCCCTCATGATCCAAATGCAGGTCTCCATCCTCTACTGGAACTTCACGGTCTCCACTGCCTGTCATCTCATAAATCGCATGCCCTCCTCTGTTCTCAACTTTGCAACTCCATTTAGGCTTCATTTGGTAAAGCGATTGCGGTTGTAAAAGCAGCTGTTGTAAATGCAGGTTTGTAAAGGGAACTGTTGGAAACTGGATGCTGGAAATGGAGATCTGTTTGAATACTCTGTGTTTGCAGAGCTGTTCAAAACGGAGAACTGTTTGACAAAATTGCGGTGACGTTTCATAAATATTTTTATAATAAATTGTTGAATATAATATTTAATTTTATTAATATTATATAATTTTATAATTATATATATATATATGTACTCCACTATTTTTTTATTTTATATGTATATATAAATAAATATATATAATTTTTGTAATTTTTATAAATGTTTTTGTAAAATCCCTTGTTGCTCCGCCTTGCCGCCGCCGTGCAGCCCTCCCGTGCCATGTGTCGTGCCGCCCTCCCGTGCTACTCTGTGCCTCCCTCCGGTGCCCCATCGTGCCGCTCTCTTGTGCCCCACCGTTGGACGAAGGGACGTTAGCCCCCGACGACGACGAAGAGAAGGTCACGGGCCTTGGGGACTGTGGGGAAGGTGAAGCAGTTGAGTGAGAGAGCGACGACGACAAGCTTGGAGGAGGCGGAGATGGAGGCCGCTGGAGCTTGAAGGAGGCAGAGCCTGGAGGGAGCGGAGGCTGCTAGAGCTTGGAGGAGGCAGAGCTTGGAGGAGGCGGAGGTGGTCGGAGCTTGGAGGAGCGGATTTTATTTTCTCGCGCGATGAAAACGGTGAGGAATGGAGCTCCGGGTAGCGGTTGCAGTGGGGGGGGGGGGGGTTCATGAAGGATCGAAACGCCGACGGTTGGAATGGGAGGCGGAAAAACAAGTAAGATTTGGGACCGGCGGTTGCCTTTTGGTGAAACGCGTGGATCTAAAAGCTCTTCCAAATGAAGCCTTAGTCTCCTTTTTCCTTCCAAAGAGCCTTTTTCGTCACGCCTTGTGTCTTTGGTTGTACCTGCTATGTTCATCACCTTGGTCCATCTTCGGATAAGTTTGCTCCCCGCACTGCCAAATATATGTTTGTAGGGTACTCCCGCACTTTGAAGGGTTATGTGTGTTACTCTCCCATCGATTGCAAAATGGTGGTTTTGGCTGATGTCACCTTTCTCTAGGACCAACCATTCCACTCTCCTACTCTAGATCCGCTTTTTCCTCCCATCTTACCCTGTCCCACCGTCCCTGTTACGTCTCATATTCCGCCACTTCTTCCAACACCATCATCACCACAAGTGCAACCCAAACCACCACTTCGCGTGTACACACGCAGTCCTCCCAAATCTGATGCCCCACAACAATTACCCTCTACCAATGATCTCGCGCGGCCAACTGATTTAACATCCTTCTCCACGACACATCCCTTGGCAAATTATGTATCCTTGCATTGCCTCTCCCCGCCTCTTCTCAAATTGGTGCTATCTCTATCCTCCATTTTGATACCTAACTCTGTGCAGGAGGCTCTTTATCATCCGGAGTGGCGTGCAGCTATGGATGAGGAAATGACTATCCTATAGGCAAATAGGACCTGAGATCTTGTCCCACTTCCTCCCAGACAGTCTTGCGTCGGGTATAAGTGGGTTTATACTATCAAACATGCTACGGATGGGACAGTTGACCGCCTTAAAGCTCGGTTTGCTACGATGAGACTTTCTCACCAGTTGTCATGATGAATATTGTTCGGGTCCTGATCTGCTTGGTTGTTCATCGTCAATGATCTTTATATCAGTTGTATGTCAAAAATGCTTTCCTCAATGGAGACCTTCAAGAAACTGTCTACATGCATCGGCCTCCTGGATTTGAGATCACGAGGGAGTCTCGTGTTTGTCACCTGAAGAAGTCTATTTATGGTTTCAAACAGTCTGCTCGTGCATGATTTGACAAAGTTAGCAAAGTCATCCAGGATGTTGGATTCACTCGAAGCTTTGCTGACTTCTCTCTCTTTACTCGTCATCGACCAACAGACAACGTAATTCTCTTGGTTTACGCTGACGATATCCTAATCACGGGAAATGACTCTACAGGTATACAGATTTGCATGTCCACGGTGCATTTATATGGATTTGACCTAAATAATCTAGGTCTTTGAAGAAAATTTTAAATATTAAATCTAGAAGATTTTAAATATTGTTTCAGGTGTTATATTTGATGACTACATATTATATGGTAATAGAAGAAATTCTTTCATCCTGTTTCATATTAGTATTTGATATTAAAAATATGAACTGTTTGAGGAAGATTTGAGAAATTAACATTTCTGCAACTCCGACAGAAAAGAGAATGACTATAGCAAATTTACATAAGAGCCACATGATCGGTCGTCTTTTATTTGCTGATTACTGATCCTCATCCCTTCACTACATCCTGAATTTCCAAGCTACATTGATTTCCTTCACACACTTCAGCATGGGCCATCTTAATCCCCCTTCCCCTTTAAGGGCCATTTTAATAACACATATAATCATTTCTTAGGCTAAATATCGTCCTATCTATCGTCGACTATTCCTAGTTCTTTAAGACTACTTATTGGTCAATCTTTTTTTGTAGCATTGATATGGTATAATAGTAAATTTTTCAATAAATTGTCAGAATTGGGAAAACAAAAGTACAGTCATTCAGTGTCTCATGAATGTACGCTTGAATGCTGGTATGAAACATGCATGTGTCTCTTAATCACGGGAAATGACTATACAGGTATACAAATGATTAAACAACACCTGAACTCTGTATTTCAAACTAAAGATCTGGGAAATCTGCGGTACTTCCTTGAACTCGAGGTAGCACGACTACCTGATGACCTTGTGCTATCTCAAAGGAAATACTGTCTTGATCTTCTTCAGGATGCTGGCTATTCGGGACGCAAGCCTGTTGACACCCCGATGGACGTCAACCACAAGCTCTGTATTCTAGGCTCTGATTCATACCTATTTCCTAACCCTGAGTATTATCGTCGCTTTGTTGGAAAGTTGATCTACCTTACTGTGACAAGACCTGATATCTCCTTTGTCGTTGGAGTTGTCAGTCGATTTATGCATGCTCCACGGACCTCTCATCTTCAGGCCGTTGAACGCATTCTCAGATACTTGAAAGCGGCGCTTGGACAAAGGCTCGTATATAAACCATCTTCCTCTTTCTTCTTAGCTCTGATTGCCTACTCTGACGCTAATTATGTTGGTTATCTGGATGATCGACGCTCCACAACTGAATTCTGTACATACTTTGGAGGACATCTTATTATCTGGTGTAGCAAAAAAACAACCAGGTGTTGCGCGTTTGTCTGCCGAGCCCGAGTATCGTGCAGTGATTGTTGTTGTATTTGAACTCACATGGCTAGAAGGTCTCGTTCGTGATTTGGGAGTTCACCTCTGCTCACCTGCAACTCTATTGTATGACAGTAAAGCGGCTATACATATTGCTAAGAATCTCATGTTCCACGAGCAAACTAAACATATTGAGGTTTATTGTCACTTCATTCGAGAAAATGTTCAATTGAAGAATTTGGAGTTACAACATGTTCCCGCTACCGAGCAAGTGGCTAACATTCTCACCAAGGTCCTACCACGATTCTTGTACTATCAGTTTTTGTCCAAGCTCAGTGCCTACGATCTGTATGCTCCAGCTTACGGGGGAGTGTTGAAGGAAAATGTAAAGGCCCAATAATAAGGCCCATTTGTTCAGCCCTTTTCTCTCTTGTTTAGTCCCACTTTGTAGAATAGCTTCTCCCTTTCTCCTTATATTCCTATTTAAAGTGTACAATATTTGTATTTAGGATTCAAGGAATTTGAGGAATTAATCAATCTCTATTATTATTCTCTCTGCTGAAATTCTCAACAAAACAAAGGATCAAGTAAAATATATAGAAAATGGGCAAAAGATGTGTTTTTCTTAATATTTTGTTCCCGCTCAAAATATTTACATTGCAATGCTGTAGGTGCTGGAACAACACATAGCTTGTGCTGCTCTAGAGCTTCCACTGTCTTCTCAATATGATGAGAAATACTTCGGTCCTCTTCTGGATCGAGCTATAATTTCTCTCAAGACCAAGGGTTATTTGGTTACTAACCCTGAAATTTCTACTGCTGAAACTTGGAGTTATGTTGGACCTGAGGTACATCATTATAATCTACCTAAATTTTAATTCCCTTATAATTTCTGCTATGATGATTTTAACTTGTATTTAATCTTTGAACTTGTCAGGATAAGCCTGCATCTGCAGTTAGTATACGGTCAATAGAAGTTAATAGATACAGAGTAATAGATATGCATAGCAATGAAATTTTGGAGGAAATTGAAGAAAGCAAGGCTTTCTTTCAGGTTGAATTTCAATGGCTTCTACTTTAAAAGAATTATTTCTAGTAAATAAATCTTGAATCTTGACTTCAATTATTAGCTATAGATAAAGGTCTTTAATAAAAAAAATTCTTATTTTATTTTTCTATTCAAGTTTGTTTTTTTGTAAATTTATTTGGAACATTTTACTAAATAAAGTGATGAGGTCAGAGATTTCCTTTGAAGGGAAAACAGTTAAATTATATGGAATTGATAATTTTATTTTAATCATACAAACTCAACCTTTTTTAATGTGAACTTGGGACCGTTATAACATGTTTAAATTTTTATAAAATATTTTTTAAGTAAATGTTTGGAAAATTCGATTGCTTTTAAATTATTTTACAATCATTTTATAGTTAATTGTTATATTTAACTATACATTGGACTTAGATAACCTAAAATTTCACCATAAGATTTCAGCATTCTTACATAAAATGTTTAACAAAGTAATCGTCTATATTACTCCATCTTTCATCTAAATTATGGGGCAAATGTGTGAGTTCAGTCCCTCAACTTTGATGACTTTTGGAAATCAATCCTTAAAATTTTATTTGATATAATTCAGTCCCTCTACTTTAATAAACACCTGAAATCAGTCCCTACATATAACACCGTTAAAAACACAACGGAATAAGATAAAACTTTACTTTTTTTGCCAAGGTAGATTAGTCCAAGGCGATAAAAATTTACTGGACGATTTCACTCCTTTCTTCTCATGTTGTGATTTGCACTGGATGCTCGCAAACGTTGTCGTCTTCTCCACTCTCAAAAACACCGCGACAATGGGATATGGCGCCGGAGTACACTAGAACAGTCAGACTAACGGAAAAATCAATGTTTATGCCTCTTCCGTGGGTAATTGTTCTAACTCTTCCTTTGTGTGTGTCTCTATAACTTCTCGTAGGATAATATACTCCTTGCCGGGTTTTCGCCCGAGTTTTGTTAGCGAACGCTACGTCGAAAACTCCAAACGGAAACGTATTTGGAGTTCACGATTTTCGTTGTGATACGACAAAGGCAACAGAACGAAAGTTGCGAGCTTCTTCCCGGATTTAGAAATTGAACCATTATTTAAGAAAATCCGTATTTTTAACAAAATAGTTAATTTTATGTTTTCTCCAAAGATTGCAAATTTCTCAAAGTATTTGCATTGCACGCTCAAAAGCTTGTAAAATTAATTTAAACATCGCATGCAATTAGGGTTTCCTAGAAAAAATCGACAGACGCATAAACCCTACACGCCGTTCTGCATCAGAACATTAATGGAGTTATCTTATTATATCTTTATTTATCATTCATTTCCCGTGGTCTACCCACTATTAGCTCCCTGGGTTGCAGTTTTGGAGAAGCCAGATCCAAGGCCGAAGATGAAGTGGGTGTGTAAGGAAGAAGATGAACAGTAATTTGTTATCTAAAAAGTAAGTTTTGTCTTATTCCGTTATTGTATTTAATGGTGTTATAAGTCGGGACTGATTTCAACGCTTTACTGAAATAGAGGGACTGAATTCCTTTGAATTAAATTTTAAGCACTGATTTTCGAAAGCCATCAGAGTTGAGGGACTGAACTCACAGTTTTGCCTAAATTATGGTGTTAAGTCTTATATTATAATATTATTATGCAGGATAAAAAGCCAAACACTCAAAATCGTTGGCTTATTTGCCATTTATATAAATATCAAATTATTTCCAACAAGCTTCTTTTTAAAATACAAGCAAAAGTCTAAAACATGTGTGGTGTGGATCCATACATCTTTCAGTTTTTTTTATCTTTGTAAAATCTTTGAAATGTATGCTGGCTAACGATTATAAAGTGTTGTTTTGTGAAAGCATGAAAATGTTGAACATCAAGATCACAACTTCTACTACTATTGTTGGAAAGAAATTATGAGCATCAAGTTCAGGAATTCTGGAGATTCTGTACAAAATTGGTTGTATCAATCTATAAATGTCTGAATAACTACATTAAGGTTCTGTTTGTGCTATTTGTAGCATTTGAGTAGCAACAATGTGAAATTGTGGTACTAAACGCGGGGGTGGCAGTTTACCTGCTTTTGGAATTTTCATGATAATTTTTATTTTACCCAAATTTCACTTTTTGGGGCTTGTGCGGTCATAATTGCTAAATCTTAACCACACTTTTATGACTGTGGTAGCTTTTTATCTAAAACATCGTGTTTGAAATACAGTATTTGTGGCCATATCAAACATGGCCTAAAAAGAGATTGGAGGATGGGTTAGGATTTCAATTTCTTATTGTTAGGAAAGGGGTAATATTCAATAAGTTAGAACTTCTTGTTGATATCGGAAGTAAATTGGAGACTTTCTATGATGAATTTGATGTGTTTATGGGTGGGTTAGTGAGGGTGGGTGATAGTGGAGGGCACATTAGACAATTTCTCTTAAATATACAATGGTCCAACATGTCCATATGCCCCCACACCTCCACATGCTCTCCCGTAAATTCATGCTTGACTAGAGTCACATCCTTGTCATGTTTTCTGTGCATGCAGTGATGCAAACTAACGGTCATATTTCTGCTTGGATTGCCATTTTTCAGGTTTATGAAGGTGCTGTTTATATGCATCAAGGTGACACATACCTAGTTAAATCTTTGGAGTTACTACAAATGATTGCTTTTTGCCAGAAGGCTGACTTAAAATATTATACAAAGACACGGGATTATAGAGATATTCATGTTGTGGGAGGTGACCTTGTATGTTCGGTTTTTTTGACCATATACATTAAATTCTTACGTTTCTAGCTTGAGAACTTGGTTCTAAAAGATTTTTTGGATATGGAATATTCTTTTTGTACTTATGGTCATATCTGCTGTATTTCTACTAACGGCATGTATGGTTGCAAAATTTCTTGATCCAATCTCAATTCTTACCTGCATATAGCTCGCTAACTTCGTTTTCAGCTCGAATCAAGCAAACACTGATATGGTTTGATCTATTTTGGATGTCCTTAAAACAGTAGAAAATTCATGTATATAAATGAGATGTACATGGCACATGCACATTAGTTCAAATCTAAATATATACGTACATGGTATTCCATATTTAGGCAATCTTTTATTTTTTGAGCCTAAGTTCACAGCCATTAATGGAATGCATTTATTAGTGAAAAATTGAACTCAGAAATGATACTTTTAATACTTCATTTGCTTTAATATGTAATTTGTTTTTGTATCTATACATGCTTCTTAGGCATATCCACATGGCATGACAACTGAATTTGCATCTAGAAGGAAGACAACTACCAAAGTGAATGCTTGCACTGTGACAACAAATTGGTTTGGTTTTTACCGAATTTGGAGAATAAGTAATCAGATATTTGATAGAATTGATCTTTCTCTTCCTTCATACTCATACAAAAGTCAGGTTAGTTGCTAGTTGACATCTTCAATTTTGAATTTTCCTTTGGTTTTACTGAAGTTTGCTTCTTACTGTTGTGGGTGGACATGAACAGGCTGCTTGGATTCAAGTTCCTCAATCAGTAAAAGTAGCTATACAGAAAAACAGTTTGTCATACCGAGCTGGCCTTCATGCTGCGTCTCATGCTCTTCTTAATGTTGTTCCTCTGTAAGTATACAATGTTAGTTTAAGTTTTTGTATTACAACTATTAATTATCTTGTGTCATGTTTGAACTCCATTTCGAGAAAATATTGTGCTATCAGTCCAAAAATGATCCAAGACTATTCTTAAGCGCAAATGTAATATAATCTTCATTGATAATATTGAGCAATCCGTTATCCAAATAATGTGGATGTTGATTCATAATTCTTAATGAGGATCATTGCTAGGTGATGCGCTCTGCGACGCATCATAATTTTTATGCATTTATATTGTTTTGTATTTTATTTCATGCACTTTGTTTCATGCATTTTTCCGGCTCATCGGCATGACCGACCGTTGAGACTTCAATAAAGAGGTCCAGTATTACCAGTAGTAGAACGAAAGCGGCATGCCCAAAATTAATTACAAAAGCATAAGTTTCAAATTAAAATTTCAAAATTCAAAATCTCATCAAATTTGGGAAGTTCATTTAAATGTGAAAGAAAATCAAATCTATGAGATTTCCTGTGTTATAGATGGAAAGAAATAAAAGAAATTTAACTTATTTATGCCCCTGTTAATGGAGACAAAGAGAACTAGACAGAACAAGAACAAAATTCTTTTCGTTCTCTGTTCATTGCTGGTGGAACCCGCTTACCAGCGAACGAGGAACCCGCCTACCAGCCGACGAGCCCTCAATGCCTCCAGTTCGACGGCTGCTCGCAATTGAAGTACCGGTCCTTCCCTGTCACGTTTCCTGTCGAGCTTTCCCGCCGCTGGACGCAAACCGCTCTGACGCCACTGCCGCAAACAACATTGACCTCGACGCTGCAAATCGCCCGCTATCGGGCCGTCGTCGACACGACGAAAGCATCCGACAGCCTGGACTTCTTCCCGGGAGCCGTCGACTACGACTCTAGATCCGGCCGAGCCCTGTTTGCCTGTTTTAGGGCCGATTGCTGTCTTCACCCGTACGCTGCCGAATTGGGGAAACCATTGCTTATGCTCTAAATTCTGTAAACCCGTTCCCTCTCTTGAGTTAGTATGAAATTTATGCTTCTCTTAATTAATTTATGGGCTTGCCGTTACGTTCGCACTGCTAAGAACATCGTTATTTCATAAGTCATTTGAACTCAGATTTTGCTTGTGGCCGTGTGGGTTCCGTGAAAGGTTTGACTTGTGAACGCGTGAGAAAACCACTCAAGCGAGGTTAACGAACCTCTCAAAGCTCAGAGCGACGACGTGGATTACACGTGCGAAAATTCAAATTTTGGCCAACTCGGCTCTCCTTTTCAAAATTAAGATTTTATTTTAAAAGTAATATCATAATTTAATTTATAACAAAATAAATATTTGCTTAAAAATCTTTAATTTAAATTCGGGTTACATCAGTTTGTATTTGCTTAAAAGTCTTTAATTTAAATCCGGGTTACATCAGTTTGATATCAGAGGGTTCGATTCGCTTCTACCGTGAATCGGTCGATCCGGCAAATTTAATTTTTTTTATATATATTTTTTAAAATGATGAATTTAAAATCGTATTTTATTTAAAAAAAGAATTTGTTTTCTTCATTAAAAAATCTTTTTTTCCCGCTCGGGAACGCTCTCTTTAACAAAAAAACAAAAAAATATAAAATTTTATATAAATATATTTTCAAATTTTTCAAATGGAAAAACGGGTCGATCAACTAGAGAACAGTGTAGGTGATTTGTCCCGATGCATGAGTGATTTAATGAAAACAGTCGAGACGCTCACCACCGGTATGGGTAGTGTCACTCATATCATGAACGGACTACACACTTCGGTTAATAATATCGAAGCGATCTTGCACGTCAACCGAACACCTGCCCCAGTGGTCGAAATCGACCCTGACCATAGACCTCGGGAACTCGCAGACCCGATCCGGAAGCCCATAACGAACTACGACACCAACCCCGTTGGGATGTGGGAATCAACCTGGACGTGGGTGATTTCGAAAGGTGAATGAGCCCGAGAGTTGCCTAGAGCGGTGTGAAAGGATGGATTGTTTCCTGGCTTGGAAGCAATTGCCCCAAGCTAGACAAGTTGAGTATGCCACACTTAGACTTAATGGATCCGCGTTAGTTTGGTGGGGACAATTAGAACGGTCTAGGTTCAATTTAAGTATGCCCCCGATCCCAACATGAAACGACTTCAAAACTCAACTGCGTAAGAGATACGTTCCGTCTGATTACATGCAAATTCTGTATCGTAGATTCCATAATTTACGTCAAGACAAATTATCTGTCGATGAGTACACAAACGAGTTCCTAGTCTTGCAGTCTCGCCTCGACCTCCGAGAGGACGACGACATGACCGTTTCCCGTCATCTGAACGGGTTACGCTACTCCATTCGAGATCAGTTGGAGCTCTTTCATTACAAGGATTTAGGAGAGGTTACGAGTCGCGCATGAAGAGTAGAGGCACTGCAAAAACAAACATCTGGGAATAAGACTACTGACAAGTCCCACCCGACTCACACTCTCACTCCTGCCGGGTCCCCTCGACCGGTAGCGTCCACGAGCACCCCAGCACCTCCTACCCCTCCCAACAAGGGCAATGAGATTGTAGGCACTAGACCTCAGCCTGGGACGTTTAAATGTTTTCCGTGTAACGAGCCGGGCCATAAGTCTTCTGAGTGTCCGCGACGCCACTTCGTCGCCATCGTCGATTCTGAGAGTGGGTCAGAACCTGAGTATGGAGTATTCCTTAGTGATTCCCAGACCGATCCGACCCCTGAGACCTAGTTAGAGAGGGAGTACGATGTTGAAGGAGAACAACCTGAGCAGTTAGTGTGTATTCTCCAACATAGTCTCCTAACCCCCAAGACCCCTACTGACGACGATTGATTGAGAAACAATATTTTTCGTACCACTGCCCGCATACATGGACAATTATGTTCCATCATTATAGACATCAGTAGTATGAAAAACTTTGTTTCTCAACGCATGGTGGAGAAATTGAAAACGCAGCCCTTAGGAAAACCCTACAGTTTGTCATGGATCACTAGTAGCACTACCATTTCTATCACGCATCAGTGCCTCGTAGAGTTTTCCATAGGCAGTACGTATCAGGACGCTGTATGGTGTCATGTAGCTACTATCGAGGTATGTCACATCTTGCTGGGACGACCTTGGCATTACGATAGACACGTAGTTCATGATGGTGTGAAGAACTCTCACTCCTTCGAGCGCAATGGTCGCAAGATCGTTCTTCTCCCCCAGAAGAATGACCTTGTTCCCAAAGCCCCAGAGAGGACTTCACCCCCTTCTACCATTGTCTCCACGATATCTTTCCCCTCCGCCACCATGTTACTGACTGGATCCCAATTCCAGGAGGAGATGTGGGATAGCGAGGTCGTCTATATGTTATCTGGTATCGATACCACTCCCGCTACATTAGACATTCCTAGTACGGTACGTCCCCTCATAGATGAGTTCTCTGAGATCATATCGGAGGAGCTTCCCGATCAGCTACCTCTGATGAGAGACATACAACACTGCATAGACCTCATCGCAGGAGTTAGCTTACCTCATTTACCCCACTATCGCATGAGCCCGAAAGAACATGAGCTACATAGGCAGGTGACTGATCTGATTTCGAAGGGTCACGTTAGGGAGAGTATGAGTCCGTGCGCCATCCCCGCAATCCTAGTTCCTAAGAAAGATGAGACATGGCGTATGTGTGTGGATAGTCGAGCGATAAATAAAATTACAATCAAATATCGCTTTCCGATTCCCCGATTGGATGACATGCTAGATATGCTTAGTGGATCCCGAGTATTTTCAAAGATTGATTTAAAAAGTGGATACCACCAGATTAGAATTCGACCTGGGGACGAATGGAAGACTGCGTTTAAAACTAAGAAGGGATTGTAGAGTGACTAGTGATGCCTTTTGGGCTATCCAATGCTCCCAGTACGTTTATGCGAGTAATGAATCAAGTGCTTAGGCCACTCATAGGAATTTGCGTAGTGGTATACTTTGACTATATTTTGATTTATAACACTGATCAGGATCAGCACATGATTCATTTTAAGCAGGTCTTAGATATACTATGTGAAAATAAATTATATATAAATTTGAAGAAATGCACGTTTTTGACTGACAGCCTGACTTTCTTAGGATATATCATTTCTTCTGAGGGCATTAGAATTGATAGAGAGAAGGTCAAGACAATAGAATCCTGGCCTAGCACTAGGACGATTACTGAGGCTCGAGAATTTCATGGGCTAACCTCTTTTTATCGACGATTTATTCGAAACTTTAGTACCTTGATAGCACTTGTGTCTGATCGTCTGAAAAGGGGATTGTTTATTTGGACTGAGGAAGCCGAGCGAGCATTTCTTTTGGTTAAAGAGAGACTCACGAGTGCACCTGTATTAGCATTACCTGATTTTGAGAAATTTTTTGAGGTTGACTGTGACGCATCGATCGTAGGCATTGACGCAGTTTTGAGTCAGGAGGGTCGCCCCATTGCATTCTTTAGCGAGAAGTTGAACGAGGTGAAGACTAGATATTCCGCGTACGACTTAGAGTTTTATGCTATCGTTCAGGCTCTCCGACATTGGAGACACTACCTGATTCAGCACGAGTTTGTGTTGAACACTGATCATGAGGCTCTGAAGCATCTGAACTCCCAGAAGGAGATCAGGCGTCATGCCAAGTGGGCTGCTTACCTGCAGGAGTTCACATTTCACTTGAAGCACACACCCAGTGTCACGAACCGCGTAACCGACGCACTTAGTCATCGAACCCATTTATTAGTCACCCTGCAACCGTGCATTACTGATTTCGATTCACAGCGCAACATATACGCCACCGATTCGTTCTTTCACGATATTTGTCGCTCATGCTAGCATAGTGGGACTGATCCCACCACACAGTATGTCGTGAGTGAGGGTTATCTATTTAGGGGCACTCGCCTTTGCATTTGCGAAGGCCCAATTCGAGAGACATTACTTAGAGAGCTCCACTCGTCTGGGTTAGGTGGACACGTTGGCCAATCTAAATTACTCGATCTCGCCAACGCACGTTATTATTGGCCAAATATAAAGCGTGATGTCACCGAATTCATTAGGCACTGCACCACCTGTTAGTTGTATAAGGGGCACACACAAAACACTGGACTATACACCCCCTTACCGATACCTGAGCGGCCATGGGATGACATCTCGATGGATTTCGTAGCAGGACTTACTCGCACTAAGAGGAAGGTCGACTCTATTTTTGTAGTCGTAGATCGTTTTTCGAAAATGTCACACTTCATCCCATGTAGAAAGACTTCTAGCGCTGTACACGTGGCCGAACTTTTTTTTAAAGAAATCGTTAAACTGCACGGAATTCGTAAGTCGATCACTTCTTATAGGGACACTCGTTTTATGAGGTATTTTTGGAAGACACTGTGGGCCCGACTAGGTACCAAACTCGAATTTAGCAGCGCATATCACCCTCAGACCGATGGTCAGACTGTGATCGTTAATAGGAGTTTGGGGGATCTACTTAGGTGTTTGACGGGGGAGAATCTGAAACAATTGGATCTTATATTGCCACAAACTGAATTTGCATTCAATAATTCTACTAATCGCTCCACAGCTAAATTTCCTTTCGAGATTGTTTACGGCTTCCCTATACCGCATTTACTTGATCGTCACTCCCTCTCGAATCATGAACGTATTTCTTTTGATGCAGAAGCCCGTGTTGATTATTTAAAGGAATTGCATAAATCTATTACTAATAAATTGCGAGCGACTTCTAAAAAATATAAAACCATGGTCGATCGACATCGCCGGGAGTTATACTTTTCAGAAGGAGATTGAGTTTTTGCTTATTTCAGGAAGCAGAGATTTACTCCGGGTACAAACCACAAATTACACCAGAGGAAGTTTGGTCCTTTCCGTGTCCGTAAACGCATCGGGGAGAACGCATATCTCCTAGAGTTGCCCGCTGAATTCGGCACTTCGTCGATATTTAACGTGGCAGATCTGACACCTTTCTATGGAGATCCACCTAGTTCCAGCCCGAGTCCACCGACGACAGCTCCAGAGATTCCACCAGACTTAGCTCCAGTGCCGACACCCATGACTGAGGAGATGGACCAGGTTCTGGATGTACGAGAGTTTCGCACTCGCCACGGGACATACCAACGTTTTCTGGTCTCATGGCAAGGACGAGACATCACATATAGTTCTTGGATCAGCACATATGAACTACACCGGCGCCGCCCAGATCTTTCTTTCGCTAGCTTTTGTGAATTCTCGCCGGGGCCGAGCTCTTTCAACCCCGGGGGAATTGATGCGCTCTGCGACACATCATAATCTTTATGCATTTATATTGTTTTGTATTTTATTTCATGCACTTTGTTTCATGTATTTTTCCAGCTCATCGGCATGACCGACCGTTGAGACTTCAATAAAGAGCTCTGGTATTACTAGTAGTAGAACGATAGCGGCAAACACAATTAATTACAGAAGCATATGTTTCAAATTAATTTCAAATTTCAAAATCTCATCAAATTTGGGAAGTTCGTTTAAATGTGAAAGGAAATCAAATCTATGAGATTTCTTGTGTTATAGATGGAAAGAAATAAAAAAAAAATAACTTTTTATAGCCCCTGTTAATGGAGACAGAGAACCGGACAGAACCAGAATGAAATTCTTTTCATTCTCTGTTCATTGCTGGTGGAACCCGCCTACCAGCCGACGAGGAACCTGCCTACCAGCCGACGAGCCCTCAACGCCTCCAGTTCGACAGCTGCTCGCAATCGAAGGAGTACCGGCCCTTCCCTGTCACGTTTCCTGTCGAGCTTTCCTGTCGCTGGACGCAAACCGCTCTGACGCCACTGCCGCAAACAACGTCGACCTCGACGTTGCAAATCGCCCGCTATCTGGCCGTCGTCGACACCGACGCAAGCATCCGACGGCCTGGACTTCTTCCCGGGAGCCGTCGACTTCGACTCCAGATCTGGCCGAGCCCTGTTCGCCCGTTTTGGGGCTGATTGCTGTCTTCACCCGTACGCTGCCGAATTGAGGAAACCACTGCTTATGCTCTAAATTGGGTAAACCCGTTCCCTCTCTTGATTTAGTATCAAATTTATGTTTCTCTTAATTAATTCATGGGCTTGCCGTTACGTTCGCACTGCTAAGAATATTGTTATTTCATAAGTTATTTGAACTCAGATTTTGCTTGTGGCCGTGTGGGTTCCGTGGAAGGTTCGACTCGTGAACGCCCGAGAGAACCACTCAAGCGAGCTTAACGAACTTCTCAAATCTCAGAGCGACGACGTGAATTACGCGCGCGAAAATTCAGATTTTGGCCAACTTGGCTCTCCTTTTCAAAATTAAGATTTTATTTTAAAAGTAACATCATAATTTAATTTATAACAAAATAAATATTTGCTTAAAAATCTTTAATTTAAATCCAGATTACATCAATTTGTATTTGCTTAAAAATATTTAATTTAAATCCGGGTTACATCGCTAGGGAAAATGGTAAATCGAAATTTCTCGACCTGTTAGGACCACAATGAAACTCAAGAAGGGATGCCAACTTGAAATGATACCTGCATTCTCTGATTATTTCATTAGTAAAAAGCTGGACGTAAGTTTCTTTCTTTGTTTCATCTTCATCCCGATTAATCTCCAGTCTCCCGTCGCCTCTCGCAAGCTCTATTTTTTCATCATTTTTTTTTATTTCATGCCTCTTGCCAGGAATTGACCTCTTCCCATTTTACATTGGGGTACAAAATATCCCGAATACTTGATACTTTCTCTTCACTCCTTTGACGACACTATATGTACAATCAGTTAAGCATGGCAAGGTAAACAACATGTGATGATTGGTCTTTGGTGTGCAAACCGTTCTGGACATCACAACTGATTCAACATCTCGAGTAATCATGCTCGAACACATTCTACTCGATGCCTCAAGGAGTCTTTGTCATCCACATGCTACTCGGCATACGGTTTGTCATTGTTGTAGATCTCTCCACGAATTTTTTCTTTACCAATCACTCATTTTTAACGATCACTTTTATCATCTAGTCCCTTTTTTTGATACGTATTGACACATATCTTGTCATGGTCTTTTGTTCTGTAGTGAGTCCTCCATCTATATAAGAAGCTTCTTAGGTAGTGAGATTTGTCTTTTGAGTGATAGTCTTTGGTTTCTCTTTGGAGAGGGGAGTGCTATGAAGAATCTAGCCTCTGGGTGCTTGGCGAGAGCTTGTCTACCGAGTGTATCTTTTATTTCATGCAATTTGAGTTCATGTTCTTTATTTTATATCTTGATACGGCCTCCGTCTATCAATTGGCCTGACCTGCCTCTCAATTAGGGTTTCTGATGAAACCTTAATTTGGATCTTCCTCCCTCTCTAGCCGTCTTTCCCTCCCAATCGCCTGCCATCATCACACAGACCCCGTCTTCTAATCGCGTGTCCTCACACCCGATCTGCGCTCGACGTTGCACACAATGGCCGCAGTGACTCGACGATTTCAGCCCGACCACTATTGTGAAATGAAAGGTCTTGATCTCACGTGAGGAGATCTAGCATATATATATATATATATATATATATATATATATATATATATATATATATATATATATATATATATATATATATATATCAGACCATATAACCTAAAACAACCATAATCCCAATACTCCCCCTCAAGCTGGTGCAAAGATGTCAATCATGCCCAACTTGGAAATAGTCAAATCTGAACGAGTAGGACCAACAACTTTAGTGAAGGCGTCAACAAGCTGTTCGGCCGAGGAGACGAAAGCTGGAAGAATAGTCCCTGTACGGACGTGGTCACGCAGAAAATGAACATCCATCTCGATGTGCTTGGTGCGCTCATGTAGTACCGAGTCCTGAGTAAGTAGGAGAGCTGACTTATTATCACAGTAGAGAGTCGAGCCAGTAGCAAGAGATAGGCCAAGTTCAGTCAGCAGTGATCGAAGCCAAACTAACTCAGTGACGCTGTGTGCCATGGCACGGTGCTCTGACTCATCAGAAGAGCGGGATACGATAGGTTGTTTATTGCTCTGCCACGAAACAAGGTGATCACCTTGGAATACACAAAGACCTGTCGTAGATCGTCGATCAGTCAAAGAGCCAGCAAAATCTGCATCAGTGAAACATGAGAGACTGAAGGCACTATCTGCCCAATAGAATAGCTCAAGACCAGGGGCTCGCTTAAGATAACGGATAATATGTCGAGCAGCTTCTAGGTGAGATGCCCTGGGAGAATGCATAAACTGACTCAAAACCCCCATTGAGAAGCTGATGTTGGGCCTAGTATTGGTCAAGTATATCAAGTGGCCAGCCAGATGCTGGTACTGAGAGGGGTCTGGTAGAGGATCACCAGATTCAGCATGAAGACGATGGTTGGTATCTGTAGGAGTACTCGCAGGACGACACCCAAGTAGGCCTGTGTCCTGAAGAAGATCTAAGGTGTACTTGCGCTGCGATATCGAGATGCCCTGCCGTGAGCGAACTACCTCAATCTCGAGAAAATAACGGAGAGGTCCAAGGTCTTTCACCTCGAAGGCTGAGCGAAGTGTAGCTTTCATCTCAGAGATGCCAGAAGGGTCATCCCCCGTGAGAATAATATCGTCCACATAGACTAAGACAATTTCCTGACGGCCCTCAGGAGTAGCACAGATGAAGCAAGTGTGGTCCGCACGGCGCTGAGTGAAACCTGACTGAAAAATAACAGAGTTCAACCGTTCAAACCAGGCCCGCGGGGATTGCTTTAAGCCTTACAGAGACTTGAGCAGGCGGCAAACTCTCCCCGAATACTCCCCCTGAAGAGCAAACCCCGGAGGAGGAGCCATATAGACTTTCTCCTATAAATCCCCATGCAGGAATGCATTTTGACGTCGAGTTGGTAGAGCGGTCACACGCGGGAGCAAAAGACGGACACTGGTCAACTTAGCCACGGGAGCAAACGTGGCACCAAACTCGTCCGGAGTCTAAGCAAAGCCCTTGACCACCAAACGAGCCTTATACCGATCAATGGTACCATCAGCAAAGTACTTCACTGTATAGACCCATTTGCACCCAACTGTGCGTTTCCCGGGAGGAAGAGGAACCAAAGACCATGTTCTAGTACGACGGAAAGCAGACATCTCCTCCTCCATGGCCCGAACCCACCGCGGGTCACGGAGAGCCTCAACGGTCGAAGCAGACAGGCGAACATAATCAACATTAGCCACAAAATCCTGGTAAGAGGGTGAGAAATGCTGATAGGAAACAACACTAGCCAGTGGGTGCTCAGTAACAGATGGACGAACACAAGTACGTTTACCCTTGCAGAGGACAATAGGTAAGTCAACAGAAGAAGTAGAGGAGAGAGGCTCAAGAGAGGTACCTGCATCCGAAAGAAGCTGCTGATCCGGGACTGGAGGACAAGCGGGTGGAGGGGGCGGCTGGCGGCTGGCGGCGAGAGTATGTCAGCAGGACAGGCGGAGCCTATGAAGCACTGACACTTCAAAATGCCCAGCGTGTCGGTGTCGGAGAGTCCAACATTTGTCCGACTCTCTGACACTCGAGTCAGAAATCCGACACGCTGGCTCACGTGGGACTCGCGTGTCCTGCTCAATCAGACACGCGTCTCCCGCTCAATCGGACACGCGTATCCCGCTCAATCGGACACGCGTGTCCCGCTCAATCGAACACGTGTCCCTAAGTTAGCTACTCATTGTGAGGCGGGTGACAATTTGTCTTGGAAGTGCCTTACCCCCTTCTAGCATTTCAAGTAGTGAAAGTGGATCTACTAGTGGCGTAGATATTTTTTCTCTAGAAAAAGGAAGATTGAAAGTGGAGAAAAAAGTTTGCATGAGAATCCATTATTTTTCCTGATGATATATAATGTAATGTGTTAATGTTATTTAATTTTTTAATCATTTGTTAAGTTTTGCATTTGAATATTTGATGAGTAATATTTAAGCATGACTTAATTTATGTAAATATTTGTTAATTGTTAATTTTTTTTATTTTTTGTTAAATGTTTTATGATTTTCATAATTATAAAAAAAATGAATATTTAATATACGTGTCACAGCGTGTCGGAATATGGATCCGGATCCCCTGGAGTTCCTGCGGGAACTCCAGGGGGTGGAGTTCTGATTTTCCGAGTAAATGGAGCGGAATCACAAACAATGGTTAACATGAAAGTTGTAGATATCCCCGAGACGAATAACTTTCTTGTTGAACATTTTTTGATTTGAAGCCGTTTAGACCCCCGATTTGGGCTCCGAAAAAACAGTCCGAAAACATTAAATTAATGTTTTTCGGACAGTGTTTTTTCGGAGCCCAAATCTGGGGTCTAAACGACTTCAAATCAAAAAAATGTTCAACATGAAAGTTATTCGTCTCGGGGATATCTACAACTTTCATGTTAATCATTTTTTGTGATTCCGCTCCATTTACTCGCAAAATCAGAACTCCGCCCCCTGGAGTTCCCGCAGGAACTCCAGGGGATCCGGATTCGTCGGAATATGGTATTTTTTGAAAATTGAAGAGTCGCGTGTCGTATCGTTTCATATCGCGTGTCCCGTGTCGGTGTCGGTGCAACATAGGGTGGAGCAGCAGGGGGTACAATAGCCGGTGGTGGGAAAAAGATCGGGAGAGTTTGCACAAAAGTAGGAAGCGCGCGGGGGGGGGGGGGGGTCAAATGTACAGGAAAAAAAGGAACCTCCTCATGGAATGTCACATCCGTAGAATAAATGATACGACGCAACTGGGGATCATAACAGTGATAACCCTTAGTGGTAGTCGAGTAGCCAAGGAAGAGACAGGGATGACCTTGTCGTCGAGTTTGGTCCGAGAAGGACGCCGATCCTGGACAAAGCACACATAACCAAAGACCCAGAGAGGGATGAGGAAGGCAGAGACTGGTGGATGGATGAGACTGAAGGGGGTAACGCCACCAAGATGACGAGAAGGAGTCCTATTAATAAGGAAAGATGTTGTAAGAAGAGCAACACTCCAATAGGACTTAGGGACATTCATTCCCCGAAGAAGGCAACGAACAAAGTTTAAGAGGTGGCGGTTTTTGCTTTCGGCCACCCCATTCTGCTCGGGGATACCCGAACAAGAAAATTGGTGGAGAGTGCCCTCATTGCGGAGAAAGAGATCAAAAGGACGAGAAGTGTACTCATCGCCATTGTCGGAGCGGAGGATATGAACAGTAGTACCATGCTGGGTCTTTATATGTGAAAAATGAGAGTAGACAGATAGAACCTCAGATTTATGTTTTAAAAGATAAAGTCATAAGCAACGAGAGTAGTCATCAATAAAAGTTGCAAAGTACGAGAAACCGTCAAATTACACTACAGGGGCAGGGCCCCACACATCAGAATGCACCAACTCAAAACAAGAAGTGGCACGACTAACAGAAGGAACATACGTGTTGTGTGTGTGTTTTGACAGCTCTCATACATCACAACGAAAAGGAAAAACAAAAGACACATCAGGACAAATAGACAACATCCGCTGAGGGCTAGCATGACCGAGACGTGCGTTCCAAAGCATGCTCGACGACATAACATGGTAAGCAGCAGAAGTAGTAGGCGGGCGAGTATCAGTGGTGGTTGTAGCAGCAGTGGGAGAAGGTAGCTTCAGGTAGTACATCTCACTCCTCTCATATCCCGTACCAATAGTCCTCCCGGATCTCAGGTCCTGAAAAACACAACAATCAGAGAAGAAAGTTACTGAACAGTTCAAACAGCGAGTAATACTACTAACAGATAATAAGTTGAGGGTCAATTGAGGTACAAAAAGAACAAAATCAAGTGAGAAAGAAGAGGAGTGAGGGACGGTGTCCCAGCTGAGGACAGGGGGTAACCGAGCCATCAACGAGGCGCACGTCCCGGGAAGAGCAGGGGACAACCTGAAGCAGGCGAGAAGACGTACCGGTCATATGGTCGGTTGCACCAGAATCAATCACCCAGGGTGACGAACCCAGGTCAACCGTGGTCGCGGAGCAAGCAAACAGAGTACCAGAGGAAGAAGAGACAGTGGAAGCATAAGCAGTAGTGGAAGGCTGCGACTGTTGGAACTGCTAAAACTGCTGAAATTGGGTCATCATATGACAGAAGTCAGAGGAGTTGGCACCCAAAGTGCGCTCGACGGGCTCGGAAGACTCAGTTGATGCAACAGTGTGCCTGAGAACAATACCATAAGTAGTACGCTCAGAGCCCCGTAGGTGTGGGTATAGTTTATAGTAGCGACTGCAGGCATGATACAGACGACTACAGTGAGAGCAAGGGCCAGGGGGACCCGTAGAGCCACGTCCACCTGAATGTACACGACCACCAGACTGGGTAGAGGAGCCCCGACCACCTTACCCACGAGTGCTGGAGGTGGGAGGGCGGTAAGAAGCAGAGGAGGTAGCAGCAAGGACCATCTGCTCAGTAGGAAGAGAGGAGGTTGCACGAGTGGCGGAAAGACCAGAGTGCCGTTGCATACGTCTCTCATGCTCTGCAACAATGGAGTAGGCCTCAGGACGATCTGGAAAAGGTGACATCCCCACAATCTGAGCATGAGTAGACTTGTATTCGAGGCGAAGCCCCATCAAGAACTGGTATGTCTCTCGGCGCTGTCGCTGTTTCCGAATAAGAGCGATATCAGTAGGAGACTCCAGGGCACTGAGAGGCTCAAGATCATTAAGTTCAAGAAAACGATCCTGAAGGTAAGTGAAGTACTCCTGAGCGGAATGCTCTCCCCGAGTAGCGGAACCAATATCCTGAAAGATGTCGAAAATCTGGGAATCAACATGTGTGTGCCCAAAGGTGCGTTGGAGAGCGGACCAAAGCTCGGAGATGTCCTCAAAGCGCATGAACTGACTAAAGATGCGAGACTCCATCGAGCACCAAATCCATCCAAAAACCATGTACTTTTTCGTTGACCACTTGACTAACTCCTCTTTTTTGTCATCTGTGTCGGTCTATTGAGGCATAGAGTGACCACCGGTCAGCCATGAAAGCTTATTCCGGCCGGCGAGGGCCACTTTCATCGATGTGGCCGATGAAAAATAATTTTTCTCATCGAGGAGGATGCTAGTAATCCGTCCCGTAGAGAATCCATAGGTGTCTTTGGAATCCATGGAGCAAATATCAACGAGATCCTTCACACAACGGAGATCAAGGATCGAGAGAGCAAAGAGAACGAGGGTCTCAAACACAAACCCTTCTCACCAGCATAAAGAACTCGCTGCTAGAATCAAACATGCTCTATGGAAAGGACTAGAGGGAGGTGAAGGCGGCGGCAGCGACAACGGGAATGTGAACTTCCTGGAACAGGCGGAGGCAGAAGAAGAATCGGCAGCTGCGGGACTTCCTGGAACAGACGGCGACGACGGGACTTCTGGAACAGGCGGCGACAGTGGGAACGTCGACGAGATCCGTCGGCTAGGAACAACAGCGAGATCGAGCGAGAGCCACGATCCTCGATCGCAAGCCGCGGGTAGCCCCTAGGGCATGTCGCACTGCAGGCGGGCGGCGGCGGGCAGGAGAGACGCTTGAGGGCGGCGACAAGTGGGGTGAGGCACCGGAGATCGGTGGAATCGGAACCACGAAAACCCTAGGCGTGTTCCTCTGATACCATATTGTGAAATGAAAAGCCTTGATCTCACATGAGGAGATCTAACATATATATATATATATATATATATATATATATATATATATATATATATATATATATATATATATAATATGGTCGGTTGCACCAGAATCAATCACCCAGGGTGACGAACCCAGGTCAACCGTGGTCGCGGAGCAAGCAAACAGAGTACCAGAGGAAGAAGAGACAGTGGAAGCATAAGCAGTAGTGGAAGGCTGCGACTGTTGGAACTGCTAAAACTGCTGAAATTGGGTCATCATATGACAGAAGTCAGAGGAGTTGGCACCCAAAGTGCGCTCGACGGGCTCGGAAGACTCAGTTGATGCAACAGTGTGCCTGAGAACAATACCATAAGTAGTACGCTCAGAGCCCCGTAGGTGTGGGTATAGTTTATAGTAGCGACTGCAGGCATGATACAGACGACTACAGTGAGAGCAAGGGCCAGGGGGACCCGTAGAGCCACGTCCACCTGAATGTACACGACCACCAGACTGGGTAGAGGAGCCCCGACCACCTTACCCACGAGTGCTGGAGGTGGGAGGGCGGTAAGAAGCAGAGGAGGTAGCAGCAAGGACCATCTGCTCAGTAGGAAGAGAGGAGGTTGCACGAGTGGCGGAAAGACCAGAGTGCCGTTGCATACGTCTCTCATGCTCTGCAACAATGGAGTAGGCCTCAGGACGATCTGGAAAAGGTGACATCCCCACAATCTGAGCACGAGTAGACTTGTATTCGAGGCGAAGCCCCATCAAGAACTGGTATGTCTCTCGGCGCTGTCGCTGTTTCCGAATAAGAGCGATATCAGTAGGAGACTCCAGGGCACTGAGAGGCTCAAGATCATTAAGTTCAAGAAAACGATCCTGAAGGTAAGTGAAGTACTCCTGAGCGGAATGCTCTCCCCGAGTAGCGGAACCAATATCCTGAAAGATGTCGAAAATCTGGGAATCAACATGTGTGTGCCCAAAGGTGCGTTGGAGAGCGGACCAAAGCTCGGAGATGTCCTCAAAGCGCATGAACTGACTAAAGATGCGAGACTCCATCGAGCACCAAATCCATCCAAGAACCATGTACTTTTTCGTTGACCACTTGACTAACTCCTCTTTTTTGTCATCTGTGTCGGTCTATTGAGGCATAGAGTGACCACCGGTCAGCCATGAAAGCTTATTCCGGCCGGCGAGGGCCACTTTCATCGATGTGGCCGATGAAAAATAATTTTTCTCATCGAGGAGGATGCTAGTAATCCGTCCCGTAGAGAATCCATAGGTGTCTTTGGAATCCATGGAGCAAATATCAACGAGATCCTTCACACAACGGAGATCAAGGATCGAGAGAGCAAAGAGAACGAGGGTCTCAAACACAAACCCTTCTCACCAGCATAAAGAACTCGCTGCTAGAATCAAACATGCTCTATGGAAAGGACTAGAGGGAGGTGAAGGCGGCGGCAGCGACAACGGGAATGTGAACTTCCTGGAACAGGCGGAGGCAGAAGAAGAATCGGCAGCTGCGGGACTTCCTGGAACAGACGGCGACGACGGGACTTCTGGAACAGGCGGCGACAGTGGGCACGTCGACGAGATCCGTCGGCTAGGAACAACAGCGAGATCGAGCGAGAGCCACGATCCTCGATCGCAAGCCGCGGGTAGCCCCTAGGGCATGTCGCACTGCAGGCGGGCGGCGGCGGGCAGGAGAGACGCTTGAGGGCGGCGACAAGTGGGGTGAGGCACCGGAGATCGGTGGAATCGGAACCACGAAAACCCTAGGCGTGTTCCTCTGATACCATATTGTGAAATGAAAAGCCTTGATCTCACATGAGGAGATCTAACATATATATATATATATATATATATATATATATATATATATATATATATATATATATATATCAAATAGGGAAAAATACAATATTGCCTCTACATGATATTTACAGACCATATAACCTAAAACAAAGATAATCCCAATAGCCACCGCTTCTCGAAGATTCTAGAGACTCGCCGATTCCAGCAAATTGCACTCAACGCCGCACACAGAAAATTTTCTTGATCGATGAAAGAGACGATTCCAACGCCACTCTGGTCGTCATCGACCTGCACAACTGTCGATTCCAGAGCCCGTCGTCTCTCCTGCTCCTTATGACTTCGCCAAAGCCTACCGATTCCAACGTCATTTGGCCCTCCATCGGCTACCACTAATTCCATTGAACTTTGACCCTCCATTGGCTTCCAACGATTCCAGTGAGTCCTTCGTCTTCTTACGCCTCCAGCATGCCCTCCTCTTCTTCTCCAGCCATGTCCGGCCGCACCTCCGGCAGCCCGACAACACTTTTGCCCTCCAACACCGCTCTGACGACCTTCTCCAACCGCCTTCCAACGCCGTTCCAGCCTCCTTAGTCCACGGCCGTGTTCGGCCGCCCTTTTTGTGGCTCTTGCAACATTCCAGTGCTTCTAGCCGCTACGCACAACCACCGTTCGTGCCTTTGACTTGTTCAATATCCCTTCACGCCGGCGAGAACGCCTCAGCTTATTCTCATCGCTTGGATCAACCAAAGCTCGACTTGAGTATGTCACTCTCCTCCTTAGAGAGCTCGTGGCCACAGCGGTAAACCGCCCATCGCCCCCTTCGCGATCACCATCACAACCACTTCGGCTCGTCCTTGACTACCTGAGGTTTCTTCACCCCGCTGCTAACTTCCACCCGGCTCATCTCCATCGGATCGAGATCCCTGTATTTGATGGCACCGAACCTCTCGGTTGGATTGCCCACACCGAATAGTTAATCGACCTTCAATCCACCCTAGTCAACCGGATGGTTCCCCTAACGTCTAACGACTATATATATGGAGGGTTCTGCGCTCCATTGAGTGTGTTGGACGCGCCAGCAATTCCTGGCCTCTCCTGAGTCACGTTGAAGAAGGAACTCTTGCACCACTATGTTGCCCTCCAGGTGGGCAATGCCTACGGGCGCCTTAGCTTCGTGCGTCCGTCCGACACCATGGTCACTTACATTGACGAGTTCATCGAGGTTGCCACGCATGTACCCGATCAATCCCCTAACTACCTGGGATACTTCCTTGGGCGTCTACAACCACACCTTCGGGCGCACCTCCAGGTCCACAATCCGGCGACTCTTTCTCGCGCCATAGAGCAAGCTCGTTGGCTCGACGAGAAACTTTACACCAGCCAGCCGTCTTCCTCGGCTAGACTACCCCATAAGCCGTTGATGTCGAAATCTCTACCACCTCCTGCCCACGTGGGTCACCGGGTCCCTCCGGGGGGCCCCGCCTCTACCTTCGCTAGTTTTGCCAACTCCGCCTCCATCGGAGCCCCGACGACCCCACTGCTTATCTCACAAACAACACCTTGAGCTTCGTCACATGGGCCTTTGTTTCTGATGCCAACAACCGTACTCTCCCACCCACGTCTGCGCCTTCAAAGAGTTGTGCATGCTGGTGGGATCTAAAGGCGGCGGTCCTGACTTCGGGTACTTGGACCCCTGATGCTTGTCGATGATCCCTATGGACCTCCATCTTGAGGACAAGGTTATTTCTTCGGGAGGGGAGTGTTGATCTGTATTGATCCGTATTTTGTCATGCAGTGTCTTGTCCTATAGTGGGACCTCCATTTATATAAGGAGCCTCTTGGGTAGTGAGATTTATCCTTTGAGTGATAATTTTTGGTCTCTCTTTGGAGAGGGGAGTGTTATATAGGATCCAACCTCCATTTGCTTTACGAGAGCTTGTCTTTCAATTGTATCTTTTATTTTGTTCAATTCGAGTTCATGTTCTTCATTTTAGATCTTGATATGGCCTTCCGCGTATCATATTCATTTTCCCCATTTTGGGAATGAGATTCACTCCTATGAATCTAGTTTTAGATGTGAGAAAGGAGCATTCACCAATTCATGATTGTACCATTCAGCACTAAAAAGTTTTCCCCACGTTTTTGGATAGGTAAATTTGGTCAGGTTTAACTTCTCTACAATTTAATCTTCAGCCAAGTTTTCTTCTCGGCTCTTTAGCATATTGAAAGAACTTCACTTTCTTCATCCAACATAAAATGTTAATAAGGTTTTCACTTTTATTAGCAAGTATATATCCATTTAATCCTGGAGTTCAAGTTGATAGGCATTGTATGATTTGTATCCAATCTTCTTTATGATTTTAAATGGATCATGTCTACTAGGCTTTCGATCCCTCTCACTTTAGAGGCCTTCTTTGTTGATGTGGAGCTATGTAAGTTTTCCAACCTCATACATCCTTCTATTTGGTGGTGATCAGTTCAAACATATAGAACTCTATCGAGATTTGTGAAATTGTTTGATCACTATTTCATTTACTTGCCGATTATTTCTAGAAAATGTTGTTCTTTAGAAGGGGTATTGGTGTTGGGAACTTTGCAGTCTAATTCGAGTTGAGAAAGCAAACGAGATCATATGAGCTTTGTGCTAAGTATTTAAGAAAAACTTAGACAATGGTTTGTTCGGGTTAATTCTCAATCCATTAAGTTCAAAGAAATTTGGATATAGGATAAATTCTCATCCTAATTCTTTTGTTGACGTGAGTTAACTCCCATTAAAATTTCTATTACGCAGATGATATGCCGCATTGTTTTTAAATGTTGATATAAGATGTGTTCCAAGAACTACTCTGGAAATGGGAAACTCGGCTAGACATAATTTATCTTGACAATCTAACTTCCATACATTCATTCTTTAAGATGAGGCGAGTTACCTCTTTACCAACGATTTTTCTTTCAAGTTGCGATGACAATCAATTTTTTGAATTTATTTCCCACAGCAAACACAATTGAAGCATTTTGCTGTCGTTGGTAGTCCTCCCAAAAAACATCATTGAAATTTGTTCCCGGCATGCACAATCCTTCATTAATATTTAAGGGTATAAATGTGGAACAAGGTCGCGTCCTTTGATCATTTTCCCATGTCAATATGCATTCTTGGCTAGTATACATATTTAGAAGAATCTTTTTCATTTCAAAGTCCAACCACTTTAGAAGTAGTGGCTTGTCTAGTGCACCTTGTTTGATCTTTAAGGATACATAGTTTGATCTTTCAAAGTCCAATCCTACTATCTGATTCGATCCTACCTCAAAATGATCTCATCTAGGGTCTCGATCCTGACAACCTTGCTTACTGCATTAGGATTGCCCTAATTACGCAGTCAGATGTGTGAGCTTCAATTTTATAAGACATGTTGATTTGGCAAGGCTAAAATTTGCACCTCAATAATCTTCTTTTTTAACAAAAGAAATGTGTTATGTTTTTTTGTCAATCCAAATTGTCGTCATCCCTTCCCAATTTATGCATTGATGTGAGATCGGTGTGGTGGTGGATTCGGCTCTGGTTGGGATGGCGATAATGGAATGGCGGTAGTTCCGGGGAGGTGGGGCTTCCTGTTGATTAGTTGAGGAAGCACAAGGAGAGATGATGGGAGTACCGCGATGGAAGTTTTTGGGGTTGGTAACTTGGTAGGTTTGAGAGGGCATAGAACGTTTCTTCATCAAATATGGTTTGCTTCATGGTGGGAGGACAAGTGTTTGGATTGAGGATGCGAATACATACCCTGATGTGGGTTGGAAATAAGTAGCACAAGTAGTGGTCCTCAAAGGAGGACAATACGCGTGTCGTGATCTTGACGAAGTCATTGATGTATGTGATAACATACTTTGCTTGGTGAACTGTCCCGAGGTACTTGTAAGCATTGCTCGCTTAACGACTATTTTATCGGCGAGTAAGTTCTTCCTTGAACAGTGTGGTATTACGGTCTAGTTGGTTTGGCTAGTCCAACAAAGCCAATGGAAAGTGGATCCCTTCATTTATATGGTGGAGAAAAGGGTCTTTTAAGTTCTGGGCTGCCTTGGATATTGAAAAATTACCCAACGCGAGCCATCCATCAGAGGGGGCTGGTCTTATCAAACACGAGAATATTGAAGCGCCTTCAATGCGAGGGGTGAGCACTAATGAGGGCTTGGATGACGCCGATCGGTGCAAAAGTCAGAGATGTTGACAGTGAGCAGTTTCATGGTCGTCGGTGGCGGCAGTGTGTGTGTGTGGGGGGGGGGGGGGTGACCGGCTGATCTTGTTCACAACGATCTGTAGGTCAGATAAGGAAGTCCTGACATGATCCTTGTGACCAGAAAGGGTGGAGATCATGAGCTGTCATCTTTACATGCGGCTCAACGATCAATTGAGAAGTGATTCTGACTCTTCTGTAGTTGCTAGGAGGGTTGACCATTGTGCATATTCACATCAAAATATTTGGATGTCATCTTGATAAGAGGATTATTAGTCATCAATGTATATCCTCAAAACACATTCATGAGATTCGTTAGTGTAGTTGTTGTGTTGAAGTATTTCTTAGGGACTGAAGTGTCAAGGTTTAGCCGTGGGATTCTTATATCATAGAGGAAATACATTCTTGATCTCCTGTAAGGAACTAGTATTGCTCGATGTGCTCCAATGGATACCCCTATTGAAGTCAATCACAAAATTGATTAGGACAGAATTGCAAAAAAATGACTCTTCTTAGAGACAGTTGGATGAATTATACTTATCTCATGTCTGTCCCGACATTACTTATGTCGTAGGAATTCTGAGTAGATTCATGAATGCTCCCATTACCCATAATCTAACGACGACAGTACCAACCATTTGTATAAATCATTCTCATATCCCAATGGATAGAACTCTTGGCAAAACAATTCCTTAAATTATTCATTTGTGATACTTTAGTGTGCTTTATTTATATGTGTAGTCCACAAGTAAAAGCATGATGAATAAGCCTAAGGATCAGTTTGTTTTGTTGTTGCTGATGGAAAAGGAGTTGATGGAAATGGAGCTCGAAAAAGGAGCTGTTTTGAGAAAATGGAGTTTGCAAAAACTACGAACAATTTACGAAGGATATTTGATTACATCAAGAATCAACGTTGAATCCATATTTTGATCGATAATTGAGATAGTTTCAAAGGATATTTGAAATAGGATAGATCTAATTCATAAAATGTGTAATAACTGTGCTTTAAATACAACAGTTGGAAAAAAAGTAATTGCGCATTAAAGACTTCCTACAAAAATACTGACTCAAGTCTAAGGCTTTGCTTGTGTTTTGTAGAAAGGATTGAGTCGAAACTTGTATACTGTATATTCACTATTCACTTTCAAGTATGAGTACATATATATAGGAAGAGAGAGAGAGAGAGATGAGTCTCAAAACAAATAATGTGAGACTAAAACTAGAGACCTGAATGAGCCTATAAATGAGCTATTTACATATTCTTCCTAATATTCTCTAACACTCCCCCGCAAGCTGGAGCATGCAAATCGTAAGCACCAAGCTTGGATAGAAACTGTTGATACATTGGTCTTGATAAAGCCTTGGTCAAGATGTCGGCAACTTGCTCAGAGGCCGGAACATGCTCCAATTCAAGTTTCTTCAGTTGAACCTTTTCCCAGACAAAGTGACAATCAACTTCAATGTGTTTTGTTCGTTCATGGAATACAGGGTTCTTGGCAATATCTATAGCGGCCTGACTGTCGCAAATCAAAGTTGCAGGTGAGGATAGTTTGACTCCCAAATCATCAAGCAAACTTTCCAACCAGGTGTGTTCAGATACAACAGCTGTCATTTCACGATACTCGGCTTTAGCAGAAGAACGAGCCACCACTGATTGTTTCTTACTCCGCCATGTGATAAGATTTCCTCCAAATCAAGTACAAAATCCAGTAGTGGGCCGTCATCGATCATCAAGAGAGCCCACATAATCCGCATCGTAGTACACAACAAGAGAAAGAGAGGAGGATGACTTATATACAAGCCCCCATCCCGGAGCAGTATTCAAGTACCTGAGGATGCGTTCGACTGCCTGTAGATGAGAAATTTGTGGTGAATGCATAAAGCGACTGACCAACCCAACAACAAATGAGATATCGGGCCTCGTGACCGTCAAGTATGTCAGTTTTCCTACAAGGCGCCGATAAAATTCTGGATTTGTAAGCAGTGAATCAGAGTCAGATCCATTAGCACATAACTTGAAGTTGACATCCATAGGAGTTTCCGCTGGTTTGCACCCAGAGTAGCCAGCATCCTGAAGGAGGTCGAGACAATACTTCCTTTGTGATAAAACAAGGTCATCAAGTCGTCTTGCTATCTCCAAACCAAGAAAATATCGAAGATTTCCCAGATCTTTTATTTGGAAGATCGAATTTAAGTGTTGTTTGATTTGGTGTATCCCGTTGGAGTCATCACCTGTTATCAGAATATCATCCACATAGACTAGGAGAATGACAGTCCAGTGGATTGATGACGAGTGAAAAGAGAGAAGTCAGTCGAGCTCCGCTTGAATCCAACTTTGCGAACAGTCTTACTGAATTTCTCAAACCAAGCCCGAGGAGACTATTTGAGACCATAAATAGCTTTTCGAAGAAGGCACACACGAGACTTCCTCGTGGTCTCAAACTCGGGAGGTTGGCACATGTAGACAGTCTCTTGAAGATCACCATTCAGAAAAGCATTTTTAATGTCCCGCTGATGAAGGGGCCAGTGACGGTGGACAGCGAGGGAAATTAGAACCCGAACAGAGTTTAGTTTGGCAACCGGCGAGAATGTTTCCTCGTAGTTCAGGCCTTATTGTTGGGTGAACCCTCATGCCACAAGTCGAGCTTTGAGTCGATCTATAGTCCTGCCCGGAGCATGTTTAATGGCAAAAACCAATTTACAACTAACACATGACTAGTCAGGAGGAAGAGGGACCAGATCCCAAGTGTGATTCGCCCAAAGGGCAGACATCTCAACATCCATTTCCGCACGCCACCCAAGGTGTTGAAGAGCCTCCTGCACAGAGTTAGGGATATAAACAGAGGAGAGAGCAAGAGCAAATTTGAGGAGTGGTGGAGATAATCGATGTAAAGAAATGTAGTTTGCCAGTAAATGAGCTGTAGAGGTGGAGGCAGGATCGTCCGGCCGCGAGATAGCATTGGTAGAGGGTAGTTGTGGATGGGCCCCAGTGTTTGAAGTACGGCGAGTGTAGACGCGGAGGAGAGGTGGTTTAGGTGGTGGTTGTCCCGGTTGTGGAGTTGGAAGGAGAGGTGGTAAATAAGTCGTAACTGGAACGGTAGGACGAGGCAAGGGAGGAGATAGAGGATAAGTAGAAGGGGAAGTGTGAAACGGTTTGTCTTTAAGGAAGGTGACATCAGCCGAGACAACCACTTTGCCATCGACAGGAGAATAACATACGTAACCTTTTTGAGTGCGAGAGTACCCTACGAATATGTACTTTGTTGTGCGAGTGGCAAATTTATCTGAAGGTTGACCAAGATTATGGACATAGCAGGTGCATCCAAACACCCAAGGATTGAGAGAAAAAGGAGACTGAGAGGGGAAAAGGTGACTAAACGGAGTGGCGAATGCGAGAACAAAGGAAAACATGCGGTTGATAAGATGACAGACAGTTGACACAACGAAGTGCCAATATTCAGTGGGTAACTGCTGTTGAAGCATTAAAGACCAAGCGACATCTAGGAGATGATGATTTTTTCGCTCGGTCACGCCATTTTGCTGAGGGATATATGCGCATGAGGTTTGGCGGATAATGCCAAACTCAGAACAAATAGCAACGTCCAACTTGTATATTCTCGCGCATTATCACTTCGAAGAATTTTCAAGGGAGAGGAGAAATGAGTACGAGTTTTAATAACAAAAGTACGAAATATAGATGCTAGTTCGGTGCGATTACGAATTAAATATAACCATGTTAAACGAGAATAATCGCCAATAAAGGTTACAAAGTAGCGGTACCCAGACACATTGAGGATTTTATACGGTCCCCAAATATCGGAGTGAACTAAAGATAAAGGAGTAGAACTCTGGGTACAGACAAGACTAAAGGAAGTACGATGTTGTTTGTCAAAGATACAAGATTCACGATTAAACTCATGCAGAGAAATATTCGGAAGAGCTTTCTTGAGAATCTGGAGTGGAGCATGCCCAAGACGACGATGTCAATCGACCGAGGAGATGACAGAGAGCGGAAGGAGGAATGTCAAGGAGATAGAGCCCATTAGACAGTCGTCCCATACCAATAATATTCCGCATTTGCCGATCCTGCACAACAAAGGAAGATGGTTAGAATGTAACACAACAACCAAGATCTTGAATAAGCTGGCTAACATACAACAAGTTAAATGAGGATCCCGGAACATGAAGAACCAAAGATAAAGAGAGGGTCAGTGTGATAGGTAGATCAGCAGCGCCGAAGACTGGGGCGGTATCACTATTGGCCACTGTGATGAACTCAGGATGCGAAGACAGTAAGAAACCAAGTATTGTGGTGGCTTTTGCGTAGTGAGATGGTGTGTGGCACCGGAGTCCACTATCCAGTGAGAACTCCGGGCAAGACATGATATACCTTCATTTGATATGGATGCCACGGAGCCAGAAGAGCGAGCAATCACCCCTTGGAGATGTTGGAGTTGGGTACGAAGAGTTTCAACATCTGTTGGAGCGGAGGAGGAAGAATCCGATGCAGAAGCAATGTGCGGAGACGCGGCCTTAGTAGAAGCATCAAGGTTTGGAGGCAAACCATGTTTGTGATAACATGTGGCCTCAAGATGATTATCCTGACCGCAGCAAGTGCATTTAAGGGGGGTTTGTCAGCACGTCCTCGTTCCCGAGACGGGTGACAACCCCCGCGGGATGAAGAACCGCGAGTGGAATGAGCTGGTGTAGGTAGCTGGAGAAGTGCCGGAGAGGAAGGCATAGGAGCCTCTGGTGCCGGTGTAACCTTCAGAAGCATGGAGCAAACATCTGAGATAGGGAGCAGTAGCTGAGGAGAGGATATGAGCCCAAACACTATGCAGGTGAGAGGGGACACAGACCATCATCTTAGCAATCCCGACTGCCTCTTTTTGTGTCTATTGGGCAACTAAGTCAGTGATAGGGGGCTGGTGTTGTATCCATGCCTCAACAAGGGTCTTGGCCTTGACAACGAAGGAGGTCATCTCACATGGTATCCCGGGATCAAGGGATTGAAGATCAGTAATGATCTCGAACAAGTGTTGGCGATTGTTCTGGCCAGAATAGAAAGAGTGGCGTTCCTCCCACATTGACTTGGCCGTGTCATGATACATGGCCATCCTGTAGGTATCAGTATCCATGGAATTGAGAAGCCAAGATTGGACACGATCGTCATCATGAAGCCACTCGTCAATGGGTGCAGAAGGTGTAGCCCGTGTCAAATGATGAAGAAGCCCTTTCGTCTGCAGCACACGACAAACAGAGTGCACCCATCCCACAAAGTTTTGTTTCCCATTGAGAGAAATGGTGGTAATTCGAAGTTCATCCTGAAGTTTAGTGGCGGAAGCAACAACACGAGCCGGAAGAGAGGAGGCGGCAGTCAAGTCCATAGAGGCATCGGTGGCAGCCATGAAGCAGAGACCGACAGGTCAGGCGGATAGGCCGAGCGAGTAGACGGAGAGGCTATCGCCAATGAAGCAGAAGCAAAAGGGCGACCAAGTGGTAGAAAGCCGACTGCAAGCCACGGGAAAGAGACCGGTAGAGAGAAACCGCAAAATATCAGAGACCGCGGGATGCAACCGCGCGAACAGAACGTGCACGGACAAGCCCAACAGAGACCGCGGGAGGCAGCGACTAGAGCAGACCGCTAAAACAAACCCCGGGAGCGGCGGCAAGAACAGTTCGCGAGAACAGTCCGCGTGAACAGAACTGTCCGCTAGAACAGACCGCGGGAGAAACCGCGCAAGAAGGGGAGCATCTAGAACAGTCTGCTAGAACAGGAGCGGCGAGGCGGAGACCACACGGACTGCGACTAGGAAGAGAAGGCGAAAAGGAGGGCACAACCAGTGGAGAGCAGGGAAGTTGATGGGCGCACAAGACCGCAGAAAGGAGCGGATAGGGAGCCCCACCAAAGAGAAGCTGTTGTGGACAGAGGGGAAAGACCGCGCGAGAAGCGGATAGAAGCTGCTACTGACAGAGGGGAGAAACCGCGCGATAAGCTGCTGCGGACAGAAGGGAAGCTGCTGCGGACAGAGAAGCTGCTGCGTACAGAGAGGAGAAACCGCGCAAGAAGCGGATAGAGGGGAGAAACCACACGAGAAGCTGCAGACAGAGGGGAGAAACCGCGCGAGAAGCTGTTCTGGACAGAGAGGAGAAACCGCGCAAGAAGCGGATAGAGGGTCCCACCAAACTGCGGAAGGGAAGGTCTATAAAAGGACAGAGGGAGGGAGAAAAGAAGAGAAGCCACTGAGGGAGGGGAAGAGCCGGTTAGGGAAACCTGAGACCACAGAAAGGAGCGGTTAGAAGGGGGGCGGTTAGAATGGAAGGTCGGCGGTTAGAGGGGAAGACCGGCGGTTAGAAAAATTCAAACCGCCAGAAGGACCGTTTCGAGCTCTGATACCATGTAGAAAAGATTGAGTCGAAACTTGTAAACTGTATATTCACAATTCACTTTCAAGTATGAGTACATATATATAGGAAGAGAGAGAGAGATGAGTCCCAAAACAAACAATGTGGGACTAAAACTAGAGATCTAAATGAGCCTATAAATGGGCTATTTACATATTCTTCCTAACATGTTTCATGCAGGATTTCTTCCATAAAAAAATCTGCAGATTTATGATTTCTACCATGAAAACAGGAAAGAAAGTATCTGACATTAAGAAATCTAAACACTGTTAAGGAGTCCTGTGGAAAAAAGTAATTACACATAATTCATATTCCTGATTTATAACCTAGAAATCAAGGGGAAAAAATCTCAAGATGGCTTACGATCAAATCTGCAGGTATAAGAAGGAAAAAATCATGAAAAAATAACATGAAAGCAAAGTGATTTTTGAGCAAAATCATGGGAGAAGTCAGATCTAGAAATGGCAGGAAGAAGAAAAGTCTTCTAGAAATCATCTAGAATCATCGATTCTTCCTGCCATTTATGTATACAACCAGATCTACTAGAAATCTTCTACTTCCTGCCATTTCTGAACGAGAGGGCGAAAACAATTCGTGGAAGGAAAAAAACTGGAAATGGCAGGAAGAAGAAACTCATGGACGAGCATCACAGTGGAAAATGGTATAAAATTGCAGGAAAAATGAGCAGAAATGGAGAAAGGAAGAATCACGACGAGCTGGGAAGACCGAGAATACAGTCGTTCCGTCCAGGGAGAACCTATCGCGACGCTTGAACAAGGCCGCAGAAAACGAGAGAGACGGGAGAGAGGATGAGGAAGAAGATTGAGCAAGCTGAGCGGGGCGAGCAGCGGCGAGATGGTTGGATATAGACGTGCTGCTCGGGACAGCGAAACGGAGCTGCGACCTGCGGCTGAGAAATACACTAATCGCGCTTATTTTAGAAACGTCAGATACTTCGATACTCGCCTGCAAACAAGGAAATTTAGTGAACTGCCGTTTTCCCAAAAAGAAACTGCGCCTAAACGCCTAAACAAACATATCCTAAGTTGGGCGATGAAACATTTTCTTGACGTGAATATATGTAGGGGAATAAAATGAATCTCCAACTTAGCTTCTCCCGTATCTAGTAACTTGAGTTTGGAACAATAACTTCTTTGTTTTAATTAGACTGTTTCAATAGGTTAAACATTTGTGTGAGATATAGTGACAGAATTTATTTCATGCAGGTATATGATGTGCAATACTTCCGACATAGGAACTGAATGCGCAAATCCTCATGAAACGCGTGATATTCCTGAAAGATTGTTGTTGTATGATCAACATTCTGGTGGTATCGGTCTTTCTGCACAGGTAATTTTTCTTGTCATCTTTCTATTTATTTATACATCTATTATTATTGTTAGAAAATGTTAGAGAAAATTGTGTAAAAGCCCAATAAGTGTGGCCCATTTATAAGCCCACTTAGCTCTCTTGTTTAGTCCCGCATCTTGAGATTGAGAATCTCTCTCTCTTTTCTTATATATTTGTACACATCCTTGTAGTTCATACATGATTGGAGAATACAATTTTCTTCGTATGTTTGTGCCTTTCTACATGGTATCAGATGATTCGGTCTCCTATTCTCCTGCTTCGGATTCTACCCGCACTCATCTGAGTGGTTAACTCTTTTTTAACAGCTGCTCTCTATTCTCCGCTGTCTCTCTTCTTCTACCCGCACCTTCTCTTCTCTCTCGTGGCTTCCACTCCTCCTCATTCCCCTTGGCTCTTTTATAGCTCTCTCTGACAAGTGGGACCCCCTTGTCTTCTCGCCGCTTGCTCTACCCGCAACCCTTGCGGTCTGCCTCTTCTCATTGCCCCCGCGGACTGTTGTCTTCCCGCTGTGACTCCTGCTCATCCGATTCTCAGCGGATTCTCCATGCATCTCCGCAGACTGTCCCCTGCGACCTCTGACCGCTGCGAGCTTTGCTAGTCGCTGCGATCTCATCCTCTTTCCTAGCCGTTGCGATCTCAACCTCTATCTTGCTCGCTGCGAGCTTTGCTTGTCGCAGCTCATCTCCATCCTTGCTTGTCGCGGCTCCTCTATCCTGTAGGCTCCTCTAGCCGCAGATTTTCTAGCCGACGCTTATCTCTCTTCAGGCCGCTGTTTCTAACCGCTGCGAGCTCTGTTTGCACCGCCTCTGCCCGCGGCCTCTAAACCGCAGCTCTTCCTCCAGCTGCAGCCCTACTTGTTGCGAGCTCTCCTAGCTGCATCTCTTCTCTCTTCAGCCTGACTGTTTCTATCCACTACAAGCTGCACTAGTCGCATCCTTCTGTCCGCTGCATACTTCTTTGTGGCTTGAACTGTTCTCTGCCCGCAGCTTATATCCGCGGCAAGCTCCTCTAGCCGCCTCTCTTAACCACAATTTGCACCTTGTCTCGACCCCTTCTCTATTCGCCAGGGCTGCTCCATGGATCCCAATGTTGCTTCCACTCTTCTAGCTCGTATTGCTGCTCTCGTGTCGGGACTTCGTGATGAACTCCAGATTACCACCATCTCCCTCAGCGGGAAGCGGAACTTTGTGGAATGGGCACTCTGTTCGCCGTGGGTTGCAAACGAAGAGCCTTCTTCATCATCTGGCACGTGTTACTCCGACTGCACCCACCAATGAGTGGATCCGTGATGACGGTCGCGTCCAATCATGACTCCTCAACTCAATGGACACCGAGCCATACAGGATGACCATGTACCATGAAACGGCTAAGGCAATGTGGGAGGAGCTCCACTCCCTTTATTCTGGCCAGGATAGTCTTCAGCACTTGTTCGACATCATCTCTAATCTTTAAACCCTTGATCCCGGGGCACCAGGTGATATGACCTCATTTGTTATCAAGGCCAAGACCCTTGCTGAGGCCTGGATACAGCATCAGCTCCCTACCACAGATTTGGTTACCCAACGGGTTCAGAAAGAAGCGGTCGGGATTGCCATGATGATGGCCCGTGTTCCTTCTCATCTACACAGTGTTCGGGCTCAGATTCTCTCTTCTTCTACAACTCTCTCTATCAGATGTTTGTTCTATGCTTATAAAGGTTAAAACGCCATTGGATGCCCCTGTGCATCTCTCTCCGGCTCTTTTACAGCTGCCCACACCAGTTCCTTCTGCTCGTGGTTCCTCGGCCCATGGGGGTCGCAACATGTCTCGGGGACGAGGACGTGGTGAACGATCTTCTTTTAAATGCACCTATTGCGGTCGGGATGGTCACCTCGCGGCTACCTGCTACCTGCTACCGCAAACATGGTCTGCCTCCACACCTTGCTGCATTTACTACAACTGAGCCTCCTCTCACTGCTACCACAACGGACTCTGCCTCCTCCACTCGTAATGACATCAATGCTTTATGCACTCAGCTCCAACATCTCGAAGGGGTGATTTCTCGCTCATCTGGATCCGTTGCGTCGATTTCCAATGAAGGTATATCTTGTCTCTCCCAAAGCTCCCACTGGATTGTGGATTAAGGTGTCACGCACCATATTACTTCGCAGAGACCACCTCAATACTTTTTGTTTGCACATCCCAAGTTCATCACCATGGCCAATGATGACACCACCGAGGTGTCTGACTCTGTCGATATACCTCTCACACTCACTCTCTCTCTGTCTTCGGTCCTTCATGTTCCGGGGTCACCATTTAACCTTCTGTCTGTTAACCGGCTTACTCAGGACCTTAATTGTTATGTTACATTCTCACTTTCTACCTTTGTGTGCATAATCGACAAACACAAAATATCATTGGTAAAGGGCGGATGTCTAATGAGCTCTACCTCCTGGACCTTAATTGTTGTGTTACATTCCTCTTCTGCTCTCTCTGTCGTCTCCTCTGTCGATTGACATCGTCGTCTTAGACATGCCCCTCTCCAGATTCTCGAAAAAGCTCTTCCGAATGTCTCCCTGCATGGGTTTACTTGTGATTCTTGTATCTTTGGAAAACAACATCGTACATCCTTTACTCTTGCTTGTACTCAGAGTGATACTCCTCTATCTTTAGTGCATTCTAATGTTTGGGGATCCTATAAAACCCCTAGTATGTTTGGTTATCATTATTTTGTTACCTTTATTGACGATTACTCCCGTTTAACCTGGTTATATTTACTTCGTGATCGTGCTAAACTTACCTCTGCAGTTCGTGCTTTTATTACCAAATCTCGTACTCAGTTCTCTCCCTTAAAAATCATTCGCACTGATAACGCTCGCGAATGCATTAGCCGGACATTCTCTAATATATGTACTGAGTTTGGCATTATCACGCGTATACTCGTCAACAGAATGGAGTGCTCGAGCGAAAAAATCGTCATCTTCTGAATGTGGCTCAATCACTCATAATTCAAATGTATGTTCCCACATTATACTGGAACTTCGCGGTGTCTGCAGCATGTCATCTCATCAATCGCATGCCCTCCTCAATGCTCGACTTTGCCACTCCGTTTAGTCTCATGTTTCCTTCCAAATCTTTGTTTACCCTCACACCTCGTGTGTTTGGGGGCACCTGTTATGGCCATAACCTTGGTCCACACACGGATAAGTTTGCCCCTCGTGCCAGCAAATGTATGTTCGTGGGATACTCTCAGACTCAAAAAGGTTGTGTGTTATTCCACTGCTGGCAAAGTGGTTGTCTTTGCAGATGTCACCTTTCTTGAGGACCAATCGTTTCACTCCTCCATCTGCTTCTCCTCATCTCCCTCCTCCCTTACCTCGTCCTCAAGTTCCTGTCACGTATTCTCTACCACCACTCTTCCCCACCCCACAACCGGAACCAGTACCACTCAAACCGCCCATCCATCTTGTCTACACTCGCCGTACTCCGAACTCTGGAGCCCTACGGCAGTTACCTTCTACCAGTGCTATTTTGCGGCCTGCCGATTCAGCATCAACCTCTACGACTCATCCCCTGGCGAACTATGTGTCTCTCCATCGCCTCTTTCCACCTCTCCTCAAGTTTGCTCTCTCTCTTTCTTCCATTTTCTATGCCTAACTTTGTGCGGGAGGCTCTTCATGTAACGCCCCAAAATTATTAAAACGAGATGTGGGGTGCGAATAGCATTTTGGGGTTGCGGTTAGCGGGTTCATATTAGGTTTAATCCTAATACCCGATTCCCCCCTCCCCTCATATATTTCCCTCCAGCCGCAAGCTTAGGGCATCGCTCCTCGCTCTCGATCGTACAGCCGCCTTCCCTCTCCCGATATCAGCGCCCGGATCCCCTTCTTCCTCTCTCATTCTTCACGCGAGCCACCGCTGGAGCTCCTTTCTGCTGCCGCCGATCGAGGAGGAAAGCCAAGCCCTCTAGTCCTCGTCTCCATGAGCAGCTAGGCCGATATCCGTTGTTTTTGGTGGTTTTTGATTCCCTCTGCCGACCAAGAGGGAGGTGGAGGTTGCCATCATGGAGGTCGACGACCAAGTCGAAGGTGGTGTCTCCCTTACTTAAACTCCTCTCCTGGCCGGGAGATCTTGGAGAGAAGTTGATAGGTTTTCATGTTCCCCAACAAGTGGAGTGGTTGTCCGAGCTCTCATTGCCGAGATCTACTCTTCACTATGAGGAAATGGAAGAAGTTTTTTGCATATTTATCGTTCTGAGGGCAGCCAACCCCTCGTAGTGTTTCTCCGAAAGAAGATTTTCTTTTGAGCCCTCTTTGGTTAGGGGTTTTGTCTGGTGAAAGCGAGAGAGGAGTGGCAGCCCTCTTTGGTTAGTGTTTCATCTCAGGTGGTTGTTGTTGTCGATAAAAGAAGAGAGAAAGCTTGTTCTCGCTGTAGTTAGAGAACTCCAACCGACGTGTGATTGTGTGCGTCCGGTGTCTCTAATTAGAGAACCTGAGGCGGCCACGGTTCTTAGTTAACTTTCGGGTCGATTTTGTCCATCCCCGACATATTTTGCATTAGAAATATCCGACGAACGAATTCGAATTAGGCATGATGTGTGAAGCCTACCCATGGCGATACGCCCGGATCAGTGATGTTGATTGCATATTTTATACCGGATAATTATCCGTGTTTTTTTTGTCGCGTCTGCTTGCGGGTTGAGAATTGACGTTTGTTGTGGCCGTGAGAATTTGTGTATGGCCTAGGTTTATCGTGAGACCATGTCGATTTGTAGTTGTTACTTGGCAGAGAAACGTGAGTGAAGACGAAAGAATTCGAATATGAATCAATGGCGAGGCTTAAGGGATTTTAGATTTTTTCCCTTACGAACCATTTCCATGAGTATTGACGTTGGGCAGAAGCTCTAAGTCTAGGGTAAATGTTATGGACAATTACACGTAAGATCAATCATAATATTAATAAAATTATCCTAGGTGATGCTGGAGGGTTAATTGGTCAAATCCCTCCTAATCCGGTTTTGAGCGGAGTATGTTATGTGAGTATTATTCATGAAATCATCCATATGAAATCGAGTTTAACTCGAAGGTGTTCGATGCCATCTAGTGGGTTAATAATGTGGAATAAGCTTGTAGGATCTTATGTAATTTGAGTAGATCCCCACCCTGAATATGGAAATTATGATAGCACTTATAGCATGTTTGCTTCTGTTTTGATTATGTGTTATGTTTGCTGATTGCATGACGGGACGAGGTAAAGTCGAACCCGCATCGTGTTGGTGATACGTTGATCTGAGCAACGGGAACAGGCTTAACCCGCACCATGGATGTGGCAACATGAGGTGTATCCCTTTTATATGTTGTATCATAGGAGAGACTGTGAGTCTGGTGATAGTCCGGACATGTGAAAAGCTCAGTGGATTTGGAGTTTTGTGTGCTCCTTGTCTTGGTTGGAGTGCCTTGAGTGCACTATACTTGTGTTTGGGCCTTTGATGGGTCGTAGGACTGTAGTTCCTGTTTTGAGGACATAGGTCAAGTAGGACCCCCCGTCGCGTTTTGCTCTGATGGTTGTAGGTTTTACCCTCTTGTCGCTACGTTTGAGAGCGTGGGTCAAACTAGACCTCTGTCGCGTTTGATAAAATGGTTGTGTGGCTCGACATGAAAATGATGTATGAGTAGTACGTGTTGTGTACATAGCGAGAGAACGTCATCATGCGTTGTGTTGTGGTTTCGGGTTGCATAATGTAGGATCTATTAGTACGCCCATTGTTCCCTAGTTGATTACTGCCTTGAGTGTGGAGTTTGGGTGTTTGCTTGTTATGATTACAGTAACCTAGGACATGCTTGTCCGCAACTAGGAATAAAGTGCATGAGTAGAACATTTAGTCTTTAGCCCTGATGTGCATATAGATCTCCTTTTACTTTCATGCTCAACTTAGAAACATGCTTGATGACTGTGCCATATACTTGTTTGTTTGCTGCTGTGTTTTTTTGCATGTTGTGGCGTGCTGATCTACAGAGCTCCTGCTCCCCGGAATCTGCTAGGATGCCCAGGGAGAGGGAGATTGTTACGCAGTGTTGGTTAGCTCCGGCAGACCCATTTTTTCGCTAGTTTGTACTTGGTTGCAGAAACATGTGCACGCTTGAAGGACTTGTTGCCAAATATGAAATAAGCATGATGGATTGGCTTGATGCTTTGTTTTCAAGTATTTATATGCATAACTAGTTTTGGGACCTTCGAGTCTCTTTTGGGAGGTTGTTCCCTTTTTCTTTATTTTTGGACTTCTATTTATTCCAGTGTAAATTTTAGTAATGGACTGTATATTGTACTGGACATTCTTTTCTAGTGTTTGGTTTAGTTGTCGTTTACTTTTAATGCGCACTCTGAGATGAATGGTGGTTGATATTCATTTATTAATGTTCCTTTTTGTATAAGTTGTAGCGTGTGGGGCCTGGCCGGACCCATAACATATGGCAAATTACAAGTAGGGTGTTACACTTCAACACCCAGGGTGGCACACGACTATGAATGATGAAATGACTGCCCTTTGGGCGAACCGAACTTGAGATCTAGTCTTTCTTCCTCCAGGACAGTCTTGTGTCAGCTGTAAGTGGGTCTTTGCAATCAAACATGTTTCGGATGAGACAGTTGAACGCCTCAAAGCCTAGCTTGTGGTCCGGGGTTTCACTCAACAAACAGGTCAAACAAGACCCTAGATGTTGCGGCAGGAAGGACCCGCCACGTACCCGGATGCTCGAAAGGAGCAGCCCCTTCTCAACAAAGGATGACCGAACTGGGTACGAGGGAAGCTTGCTAGCGAGGTCGCAAGGTCGCGACTAACTCTCCAAGGAAAAGGAATCCAAAGATTTAGCTAGTATCCTGAAACTGAAGCGCGCGAGTATCCTGCCGAGGATTTCAAGTGCCTCACCTCGTACCCCTGGGGTCCTATTTATAGGCAAATGCAAGGGGGGGGGGGGTCATATTTATACCCCGCCCCCCTGGAGACTAGGCGACTTCCAGAGGAACTCGCACTGGCTGGGCGAGTATCTCGCCTAGTCGCCCACCTGGTGAGTATGCGAGGGGAGCTCGCCTATACTCGCTCAGGCCTTCCGCGATCTTGAGTGTTGAGTTTGACTCCTGTCTTGACTTGTTGACCTTGACTTCTGCTGACCTGGCTGTGGTAGGACCCACCCTCGACGAATACGGGTTGTACACAATCCCCGCTCTTTCTGAGCGACATCGGAGCTCGGAAAGAAACATCTAACACTTATTCGGCGAGCTGCTCTGCCGAGTATCTGGGTTGCTCGCCTCTTGTGACTACCTGCTGATCTCTATAAATAGGGGGGCCTAGTTCTTTAGCCGGATCTCCAAAAACTCGCGCATAATATCGGACGATGTGAAGTTTCTTCATGATAGTCTCGCCGCGCTGACTGGTGTTATTGGCGTCGCTAAGCCGAAACGACCGCGCGAGGAAGACGTCGTTGCCGACTTACCCCCCCCCCCCCCTAAGAAGAAAAAGATTAAAAAGTCCAAGAAGAAACCCGCCTCCAGTGACGATAACTCGCCGCCACCTCTTTCTCAAACCGCGGCCTCCACCAGCAACCCTGTGCGCTCTGCCAGCACGAACAGTTGCTCAGCGACTTGGGACTTGACGACATTCCCAATGTCGCCGCGTCTGATGCGAGCTTCCTCGACTCGCTCGACATCCCTGAGCTCGCCACGACCCTGGCCCCGGAACTCGCCTCCACTCCGGCGCCACAACAGGTTGAAGTCGTCGACCTGCCAGGTTGTCTTTTTTGCCGAGATGATTTCTTGTTCTGACGGTTATTTCTATTGCTTGCTAACTTGACCATGATACTCGTAGATTCTCCCTCGGGGGGTGGTGGCGCGGTTCTGAATGTCGCCTCGTTGAGCTCCGCGCCGCTGGTCGCCCTCCCCGCCGGGAGACAAGTAAAGACTGCGCACACGGTGCAGATCAATATCGGCGCCAAAAAGACAGTTGAGGGCTCGGTTCCTTCGGCGAGCAAGGAACCGTCGTCGAAGAATCCTCCGCCGAGGAAGACGACCCTGGCGAGCAGGGATCCTTTGCCGAAGGACCCTCAGTCCAAGAAGGATCCGTCGGCGAGCAAGGGTCTCCCGGCAAGTTCTGCGCTGCCTGCGAGGACTTCTGCTCCGCCCGCCGCGAGTTCTGCACTGCTTCCGGCGAGGTCTTCTCTGCCTGAGGCGAGCTCCTCGCTACCCCCGTCGCCGCCGCTTACCAACGTCGCCACCATCCAGTCGGTGACCGTATCCTTGCCGCTGCCGCCGCCTCTGGTCGCGCCTTCTCAAGTCGCCACGACGCGACTTCCTCCACCTCCTCCGCTGAAGAATCCTCAGCCACCGGCGAGTTCGTCGCTCCCATCCGCCTCCTTCATCACATCCCGCGGGTAGTAAGCCGGTCAATCCGCGGCCGAGCTACTTTCCGCCAAGAGTTGCGGATCCTGGACAAGGGGGGCGCGGGCAAGGAAAGGCGACCGAGCACGCTGGGGGGCCTTCTTCAAGCCGGCGAGGTGAGCCAACTCGCGGATCCTCTCCTCGCCGATCTAGATCTCCTCGCCGATCTAGGTCTCCTCGCAGCGGTATGTATCGCTATTGATGTCGTATGAGGCGACTAAATATCTGTCTAATTTGACGATTTTTATTTACTGTCAGATCGGTCGGCGACTCCAGGGGCGGCCTTCATCGATGTCATGGGGTTACCGGGCATGGAATATCGTCGTGCTGCTGCTCGCGCCTACCTGGAGCTGGAGAGCAAGTTTGACCAGCTGGCGATCTGCGAGCCTCATCGCCGAATATCATCGTTGGAAGTGCGGATGACGAAGATGGAAGAGCTCAAAAGTACGTTGGAGAGCTATGAATCCCGCTTCCACATGGTAAAGGACAATGATCGTCAGCTGGCGATTAACAATCACCGCCTCCAGCTCGTCCTTGACGAGGTTGCCGGCATTCGCGCGAGTATGGACTCTGTCGGCCGGTTGACGAGGATGGAGGAGCAGTTGCGGCTCGGCGATGACGCGATGACGATGGCGACAGAGCACTTCCGGCGAGCGCGCGAGATGGGCTGGGTCGGGCGACACCCTCATCCCCAGAGAGGCCTAGGCCTTAGAATTTTAACTTTTTATTTTTCTTCTATTGGGAACTCGCCAAGTGCGGCTTGATGAACGTTTACTGAATTGTAATAAGCGAGCTTAGATCTTGCGTCGTTTATTAATTTTTTTACTGTCTTCAATATTTGTACGACATCTTGTCTGGATTGTGCCGAGTTTGTTCTGCAGGTTGCGATCATGCTTTCTCTGTTCTGTGCGACCTGCGCAACGGACTCGGATTACTCGCTTAGGGCGCGACTTTGTCTGATACTCGCCGTAAGGATGATATCCCCCCCTTGGGCGTCTATAAATAGAGGGGGTAGGTAGGACATAAGGACGCTGTTGCGCTTTTGAACCCCTAGCTCGCGAGTATCTTTTCCTGCTCGCGTGCTGCGACTTTGCTTTGCTCCTCGCTATTCCTTCTTCTTCTCCACTTTAAAACTCGCAAGATGGTTGGAGATGACGGCAGTGCTCGCCGCCAAGCCCATGCCGCCAACTTTGCAGATGCGGCTTTCAAGAAGTCGATCACCACCGAGCGCGACTTAGAGAACTTTAGGGAAAGGCTCCTCCCCGAGGGATACTCGGCCAGGCTCCCGAGCCGTAACGAGCGACTCAACACCTTCATCGAGGGCGCGCTGGTCCTTCCCCTTCGCCATTTTGATGCCGGCCTGCGACTTCCACTATGGTCGGAGTATTGCGATATTCTCCGATACTTCGGCATAGTCCCCGCGCAGATCAACCCCAACGGCGTCGCCATCATCATGGGGTTCCTTTGTTATTTGCGCGAGTAAAGGATCATCTTCGATCTTTCCGTCTTCCGCAAAATATTCGCTTTCTCCGCGACTGCCGAGGGCGTGGTCTATTTCAGCAGCCATGTCTGTACCCTGGTGGGGACGGCGAATAAAGTACATCGCTGGAGCGAGATGCTAGTCGTCGTCGTGGGCGACTTTGGTGACGTCCAGGGAAGGCCGCACCAGCCTGTTGATGTCGCCTTCCTTCCACCGATATTGGAGGGTGCGCGCGAGCAACTCGTCGAATCGTTCCGAGGTCGCCGGTTCGATGTTATCTTTTGGCGACTAAACGTCAATACGCTGTTCGAGGTTCATTACAATGAAGGTAAATCTTAGTAAGGAACGTCTGTTGCATACTCGTCGCGATAGTTGTTTGTTTACATTACTCGGCCTTTTGCAGAGCCAAACGAGCTCCCGGCGAGGCCGCTTCCTCCAGCCAAAGAAGTCGCCACCTCGCTTTTTGAGCCCCACTCGCCGGCTGATATCGGCGAGAAGAAGAAACTCGCCAAGGGCAAAGGCAAAGCTAGGTCGCCGGGCCCCGCGACCAAGAAACAGAAGGTGTCGTCGCCGCATCTTGACGACCAGGATTCGCCGCTCCATGCTCGGCTTCCCCACTTCCACCCCAATTTCAACCTGGGGCTGGACGCGGTGGACGCCTATGGTCGCCCGTTGGTGACCTGGGCGGCGGACGAGCATCTGGTGACGCTGAGCACCAACCTCCCCTCCTGGGCGGAGGAAGGGGAGGACAAGGGGGAGGCCTTCGCCGTCCTCCACGCGATGTATGGGCGAGGCGACGCCGAGTCCATGCTGGATCTCAGCGAGGAGGAACTCGCCCAGCAGGCGGCCTGCTCGCTCGCACGAGCCGTCGAACTAAATCATTTCGCGGCAAGGAGGATGCTGGAGAGGACGAAAGCCTTGAAGATCGTCAGTAAGAAGGCGATCGATCTCGGCATGGAATCCACTCGCTGGCGAGATTATGAGGTAAGTCGCCTCTACGCGCGATGTCGATGTCGCCCCACGTGATTCTTTTTTCTGACTCCGTTCTTTGTCGCAGGCTGCCGAGATGGAAACCGCCAAAAAGCTCTCCGAGTATGAGGCGGAACTCGCCAGTCTCGGGCTGATCTGGAGGCAGCCCAAATCCGCGCAGCCGAGATGGAATCTCGCCTGGCCATTTTAGAAGCCGGCGCGAGTTCCTCTGCTCCTCAGCCACGGCCGGAGGACGATCCTCACTACGCTATCAAACGATCTCGCATTTTGTGGGAGGGGAGGTCGTCGGTTTGCCGCGAGATAGCCCGCGCGGCAGGCAACGTCGTCCTCGCGAGGTTGAGGATTAGCGGGAAGCTCGACGAGGGGGAGGAGGCGTTCACAGTTGACGAGCTCATCCCTGAGCTACTCGCTGAGACAGTATCGCCAGATCGCCTGCCTTCGCCATCGTCGGGCTCTGGCAGCAGCGGCAGCAGTGGCAGCAGCAGCAGTGGCAACAGCGAGGAGGAAAGTGATGAAAGTGGCGAGGAAGAGGACGCTGATATTGGAGATGAGGAATATCGGCCTGATACTGGCGACGATGAGTCCTAGTTGCTCGCTGATATTCCTCATACTCGCATGATAGCCGTCAGAGAATTTTTGTAGCCAACACTTGTAAAATTTTTGAAACATTAATACAAGTTTGAATTACCACATTGTCGCTCTTTTTCCTTTTCGCATGCTTGTTGATTGATGATACTCGCTAGACTCTTAGGCTCGGGGAGAACGAGTGCTCGCGACGTTTACTCGCATGCCGATATTGTTGATAATCGCGTAGTTGATACTCGCACGACCGTAGTCGTTCTTGATAACTCGCACCCCGGCACTCGCCCGTATCTACTCGACATACCATACTCGCACTTTGCTATGTCAGACTCGCACATTCGCCGATGCCTGCGTGCATACTCGCCCCAATGCTACTCGCATCATCCCACCGGGAAACTTGGTCTAACTTGAGGAGGTCGTTGGCCAATGCGCAGGAGAGGGGCTCGTGCAAGGATTTGGACTTAATAGGACCTGCTACTCGAGGACTTGAGCATTTGTTAGAGTCGACAGCTCTCAGGAGCCTTGCTCAACTAGAGTGGTGTAGGTCGACTCGGGGAGGCAAGTAGTCGGTCTGCAGGAGAGGAGCTCGTGCAGAGGTCTCGGACTACGGCATCACTCCAGCGAGGAACTCGATCTTACTCGAGGAGGTCTGTGGCCAATATGCAGGAGAGGAGCTCGTGTAGGGACTTGGACTTACGGGGACCTACCACTCGAGGACTTGAACGTTGTTGGAGTCGACAACTCTCAGGAGTCTTGCTCAACTAGAGTGGTGTAGGTCGACTCGGGGAGGCAAGTAGTCGGTCTGCAGGAGAGGAGCTCGTGCAGAGGTTTCGGACTACGACATCACTCCAGCGAGGAACTCGATCTCACTCGAGGAGGTCTGTGGCCAATATGCAGGAGAGGAGCTCGTGCAGAGACTTGGACTTACGTGGACCTACCACTCGAGGACTTGAACGTTGTTGGAGTCGACAGCTCTCAGGAGCCTTGCTCAACTGGAGTGGTGTAGGTCGACTCGGGGAGGCAAGTAGTCGGTCTGCAGGAGAGGAGCTCGTGCTGAGGTTTCGGACTACGACATCACTCCAGCGAGAAACTCGATCTCACTCGAGGAGGTCTGTGGCCAATATGCAGGAGAGGAGCTCGTGCAGGGACTTGGACTTACGGGGACCTACCACTCGAGGACTTGAACGTTGTTGGAGTCGACAGCTCTCAGGAGCCTTGCTCAACTGGAGTGATGTAGGTCGACTCGGGGAGGCAGGTAGTCGGTCGGCAGGAGAGGAGCTCGTACAGAGATCTCGGACTACGGCATCACTCCAGCGAGGAACTCGATCTCACTCAAGGAGGTCTGTGGCCAATATGCAGGAGAGGAGCTCGTGCAGGAACTTGGACTTACGGGGACCTGCCACTCGAGGACTTGAACGTTGTTGGAGTCGACAGCTCTCAGGAGCCTTGCTCAACTGGAGTGGTGTAGGTCGACTCGGGGAGGCAAGTAATCGGTCGACAGGAGAGGAGCTCGTACAGAGGTCTCGGACTACGGCATCACTCCAGCGAGGAACTCGATCTCACTCGAGGAGGTCTGTGGTCAATATGCAGGAGAGGAGCTCGTGCAGGGACTTGGACTTACGGGGACCTGCCACTCGAGGACTTGAACGTTGTTGGAGTCGACAGCTCTCAGGAGCCTTGCTCAACTGGAGTGGTGTAGGTCGACTCGGGGAGGCAAGTAGTCAGTCTGCAGGAGAGGAGCTCGTACAGAGGTCTCGGACTACGACATCACTCCAGCGAGAAACTCGATCTCACTCGAGGAGGTCTGTGGTCAATATGCAGGAGAGGAGCTCGTGCAGGGACTTGGACTTACGGAGACCTGCCACTCGAGGACTTGAACATTGCTCTTCCTGCTGCTTCAAGGGTTTGAAGATGGATTAAGCGCATCAATATCTTTGAGGAAGAAGAAAAACAGAAATCGAATGACGATCTTGTCGACGTCGAGTTGGGAGGTTGGCGTCCAACCCTGTTCCTGATAGTTCCTCCAGTCGGAGGAGAGATGCAATCGGGGGTAGCTAGGCCGACATGTAAGGGGGGAGCTGATCTCGGCCGTTAGTGCTGGGGTCCGGTCTTACAAGGGCGCTTATATCCCGAGGCATCTTCCCATCGTCCGAACTGGGCTATCCACGAGAAACAGGTCGAAGCCACGTTTCCCAATCCAACCGCTGCGATCGCTCTCAGCTCTGCCAACTGGCTATAAGCGCAAATGCTAGAGCGAGGGGTCATGTCTTTCCGAGGGTCCTCCAGGACGCACTCACGACTAACATATTCTCTTGGGCCTATTATGGCTCCCTGGCTAATGGAGGGAAAGCCTGGTCAGGTTGATCCTTCCTCAAATTCGAGAGGTTGGGGTCCAGACCTGTTCCCGCTAGTTCCTCCCGTCGGAGGAGAGATGCAGTCGGGGGTAGCTAGGCCGACATGCAAGGGGGGAGCTGGTCTCGATCGTCAATGCAGGGGTCCGGTCTTACAAGGACGCTTATATCCCGAGGCATCGTCCCATCGTCCGAACTGGGCTATCCAGGGGGAACGAGTTGACGGCCAGCTTCTCGGATCGATCTTGAAGCAAAACCTCGAGTTCCCAGAAAACTTGCGATAAAAAACAGGATGAACAGAAGAAGAAAAGTTGTCATTGCATATATGTAAAAGTATGTACAAACAGAATACAACATTGGCTGCTACGGATAGAACCTTTTCAGGTCATCCCCGCTCCAAGTACCTCCCAGGTGCTCTCCAACCTTATCCTGGAGATAATAGCCCCCGGTTGCCAAGGTTTCCTGGACAATGAAGGGACCTTCCCAATTTGGATGTAGCTTGCCCACTGTTGCTCCTCTTCCTGCGGCGTCCACCTTCTTCATAACCAGATCTCCGGCGAGAAAATGCTTTAGGCGGACATTTTTGTCGAAGTGATTCGCCATGCTCCGCTTGATCTCCTCTTGGCGGATGGAGGCCAAGTCACGAAGCTCTTCTACGAAATCCAGTGAGAGTCTTTGGGAGTACTGATTCTCCAAGCGTCATTCTTCGCCACCATCTTCAGTTGCTATAACTCTCGGGCTCCGAACCTCGAATTCCACTGGGATGAGTGCCTCAGACCCGTGGGATAACTTGAAAGGAGTTTCCCCCGTGACCGAGTTTGGAGTTGTTCTCAAAGCCCAGAGAACCGAGCGGAGCTGCTCCTCTCAATTGCCCTTCAAGTTGGTGACTTTTTTCTTCAGAAGGTTGATGATCAACTTATTGGCTGCCTCCACCTGTCCGTTGCTGCGAGGATGATGCACTGAGGCGAATCGAAGATCCGTCCCTAGCTGCTTGCAGAAGTCCTCTAACTCCAAACTGGCGAACTGCGGCCCGTTGTCGGTGATGATGGCTAGAGGAATCCCGAACCTGCATGCAATTTCTCCCCAAATGAAGTCCTTCACGATCTGCGACGTGGTCTTGGCTAAGGCCTTTGCCTCGATCCACTTGGAGAAGTAGTCGATCATGACAAGCACGAACTTCCTCGGCCCGCTAGCCTGAGGAAAGGGGCCGATCAAGTCCATCCCTCAGATGGCGAAGGGCCATGGAGCAGTGATCGAGCGAAGGTGTTGAGCTGGCTGTAGTTGAAGAGGCGCGAAGAGCTGGCACTGGAGGCATTTTTTGGAGAAGGCCTCCACATCCTTCCTAATGGTGGGCCAGAAGTACCCATGTCTTAGAATCCTTTGTTCAAGAGTTCGAGTTCCCGAGTGACTGCCGCACTCTCCTGAATGAATCTCCTCCAGGATACGAGGTATTTCAATCTCTGACAGGCACCGAGCCAGAGGACCTGAGATGGTTTTGCGGTAGAGTTCCTCTTCTTGAAGCAAATAGTAGGCGGTTTTGTAGCGAAACTTTCACTTGTCTCCTTCGCTGGCAGGTATCTGACCCGTTAGAAAAGAAACGAACGGATCCCTGCAAGATGACCTCTGCTCGATTTCCATCATCTCCCCTTCCTCGATGGATGGTCGGAAATGTTCAGTCACGATCCCCCCAGCCCGGGGGCCGTATTTGGCAAGATAGTCAGCTTCTGAATTCTCCTCTTGGAAACGGTCGATATAGTGCCCCAAACACTCGTGTTGTCCTTGGACGATTTTGAAGAGGGTTGTCGCTTTATTCTTCCTCTTCTTCGAAGTCGCGAATCTTGCCATAAGGCCCCGACGCAGATCTGAGAAGTAGTACACGGACCCTGCCTGTAGTTGATGGAACCAATCCCGAGCATTTTCTTTGAGGGTGATGGAGAAGAACCTGCACTTGAAGGCATCGGACATGTTGCGAATGGAGACGACGTCCTCAAACCACTGGAGGTGTCTGACAGGGTCGTCTCTGCCGGAGTAGTAAGTTAGAACTGGTTCCCTGAACCCTTCTGGAACTGGGGCGGCGAGGATCTCGTCACAGAAGGGGTCCTCCCTCCCTGGAGGTGACGAGTTTCATCCTCGTTGGAGACATCATACTCGTTGTAGTGCCGAGTATCTCTGAACCTCGCCGACGACATTGGATCCCGAAAACGGACCCCCTGGCTGCTCGCCGGATAAAGTCGCGACTGCATTGGTCGCTCTTCCCTTGCCCAAGCGAGCTCCTTTCCAGCTCGCCTCGGCGGCGCTTCCTCTTCTAGCGGCGTCAGGCGACGAGGAGAAGTCGCCGTGACCTCCGGGCGCTGAGCGAAACCAGTGAGAATGGTTTGCTCGATCTTTCTCGCAAATTCTTCAAACGCGGCCACTGTTACAAACTCGCCACCTCGCGCGACGTCTCCCTCCTACTGCTGAGTTGCCGACCAACTCTCCTTGCTCGCCACCTATGATCATCTCACTCAACTTCCAAACTTTCCTCCTTGGATGCGATCCACGCTCAACGCACCAAGTGTTGAAGCCAGGAAAAATCCCAACCTCAAAATTCGGACCAGAGCCGCCTAAGGTTACTGGCTTAGAAGCTAGATCAGACGGCAATGATGACTAGAACGACTAAACAGGTCAAACAGGACCCCAGATGTTGCGGCAGGAAGGACCCACCACGTACCCGGATGCTCGAAAGGAGCAGCCCCTTCTCAACCAAGGATGACCGAACTGGGTACGAGGGAAGCTAGCTGGCGAGGTCGCAAGGTCGCGACTTGCTCTCCAAGGAAAAGGAATCCAAAGATTTACCTAGTATCCCGAAACTGAAGCGCGCGAGTATCCTGCCGAGGATTTCAAGTGCCTCACCTCGTACCCCTGGGGTCCTATTTATAGGCAAATGCAAGGGGGGGTCATATTTATACCCCACCCCCCTGGAGACTAGGCGACTTCCAGAAGAACGCGCACTGGCTGGGCGAGTATCTCGCCTAGTCGCCCACCTGGCGAGTATGCGAGGGGAGCTCGCCTATACTCGCCCAGGCCTTCCGCGATCTTGAGTGTTGAGTTTGACTCCTGTCTTGACTTGTTGACCTTGACTTCTGCTGACCTGGCTGTGGTAGGACCCACCCTCGACGAATACGGGTTGTACACTCATGAATCTGACTCTGATTCACTGCTTACGAATCTAGAGTACTATCGGGGTCTTGTAGAAAAACTGATATATTTGACAGTTACAAAGACATGATATCTCATTTTTGTTGGATTGGTTAGTTGGTTTATGCATGCTCCACGAATCTCTCATCTCCAAGCAGTCGAACGCATTCTCAGATATTTGAAGACTGCTCCTGGACAAGGGCTTGTGTATAAGTCATCCTCCTCTCTATCTCTTATTGCGTATTGTGATGCTCACTATACGGGCTCCCTTGATGATCGACGTTCCACTACTGATTTTTGTACCTACTTTGAAGGAAATCTTATCACCTGACGTAACAAAAAATAATTTGTTGTTGCTCACTATTCTGCTGAATCCGAGTATCATGCAACGACGACTGTTGTATCAGAACTTATCTGTCATGAGAGTCTTCTTGGTGATCTGTTAGTCAAACTATCCTCACCAGCAACTCTGTTTTGCGACAGTCGGGTTGTTATACATATTACCAAGAATCCCGTGTTTCATGAGTAGACTAAATACATTGAAGTTGACTGTCACTTCGTTTGAGAAAAAGGTTCAATTGAAGAAATTAGAATTGGAGCATGTTCCCGCTACTGGTTAAGTTGCTGACATTCTCACCAAGGCGTTACTACGACAAATGTATCATCAGTTCTTGTCCAAGTTTGGTGCTTGTGACTTGTATGCTCCAGCTTGCGGGGTAGTGTTAGAAAATGTTAGAGAAAATTGTGTAAACGCCCAATAAGTGTGGTCCATTTATAAGCTCACTTAGCTTTCTTGTTTAGTCCCACATCTTGAGATTGGGAATCTTCCTCTCTCTCTTTTCCTATATATTTGTACACATCGTTGTTCATACATGATTGGAGAATACAATTATTATTTCTTCCTATGTTTGTGCCTTTCTACAACTATCTATTAGGTAATCACCTCTTTGGTGTACTACCCATTTACCCTTTCTCTTTTCTCTATTTTACACTTAAAAAAATATCAAGAAAAGAAAGAGGTGAGTGATATGATGCTTTCAATCAAAGTATTCGTCATTTTACATTTTTATTTTTGATTTTGTTGGTTCATAATTAATTTAGCATTAAATTATCCTACAATTACTAAATATTTTCAGTCATTTTTACTTTTGTTTTTTGAGAATCATCAGATTTCAATAAATTTTTTCATAAAATAAATTCGCAATGCTAAAACATTTAGAATGCAGCCTAAGGTATTGCCTCACGATGCCCATGAGTGGGTGCGCGCCTGCTAGTATTTCTTTAAGCTGTCTAATACTTTATTTTTAGACACTTGATTCTGAACAACAGGTTAGATGGATGCATTACTATAGAGTTGCACTTTTACTCTAAAAATCCTGAAAAAAGTATTAATTATGTGTATAGATCCAAAGACTCTTCCATGAGCTACTGGTTGCAGCACTAGAACTTGTTTCGACATGCAGCTGCTTGCACACAGCTGGCTGTCCTAATTGTGTCCAGGTGTGCTACATGAATCTCTTCAATCCCTTAATACTGAATATAATTAAGCTATGCTTTATCTTATTTCTTTTGGTTTACTTCCAGGTTCTATCTTGTGGTGAATACAATGAAGTTCTTGACAAGAAGGCTTCCATTATAGTCCTCGAGGTAACTCTCCCATGCTTCTCTTCATTGGTCTCACAGCATGTACATGTTATCAACCTGACACGGTCGCAGGCCACGACATAAAAAATCAGTTATATTTTAAGTAGTAATTAGTCATATAATTCATGTTTCATAACTTCTGCTTTGACATGAATTTGGACATAAAATTTTAAGGGGCATTTACCGGGACCTCCCCTCTAAGCTTGAAAAATACAGATTGCATCTCTCTTATTATTGAAATTACAAAAATCTCTCCTGAATGTTACAAAACATAACATTTACCTCTCCTGAAGTTTACATTTCATAACATTCATGCATAAAAATACCCTCTGAGTACATTTTCAGGGGTGGTATTTTGTGCATGGATGTTATGAAATGCTAACCTCATGGGGAGTAAATTTTATGTTTTGTAACATTCGGGGAAGATTTTTGTAATTTTAATAATAGGAGGGGTGCAGTCTGTAATTATGCTAACTTCCAGGTGACGTTTTGATAATTATTCCAAATTTTAATAATAAAATAAGTCCACAAAATTGCATAATATAGTGAATAATTAGTTGTGCCGCGCACGTGTCTGGGCTTGTTGAAGGCGTGTCTGAGATGTCGGCTTCTAACGTGTTGGATAAGGCCCTATTTCAAGTATAGGGGTGTGTGAGCTATCTACCATTAAGTCATCCTATTGACTCTTTACCCACAAGAGATTTGTGATATGCAGGGAGTGCTTGAAGCAGAAAATTCTCTATAGAATTATGGAATCTTCTGGAAGCCCCCTCTTGCAATTAGCACCTTCAGATCTTCACCCAAGATGGATCCCTTCTTCCCCCATGGAAAACTATATGTTCTATTGCAGTTTTTTTTAATTAATTTAATGGAATTATTATATGCATAATACAGCAATTCTCCATGATCATAGCCATCTTCAAACTTGTCCATTATTGTGCATGTGTTTGTACTTAATATAGAATCTTAGGCTTCATAAAGTTTTGACTTTGGTGAGTTTGGACAAAAATGTCACTGTCATAGAATGTATTTGGCACAACAACCACCAAGAAAAGTAAAATAGTTTTGAACATAAAGTGGACGAAGTTCCTTGGGCGATATTGGGCGTTCACGGACGATGCCAAACTGAGCCTTAATTATAGCGGGGATAGGAACTTTAATTCATTTTTCCTCGATAATTATTTTCTTGTTAGTTGCTTTATTAATATAGAGTTCTATTGTGTGTGTGTGTGTGTGGAGGTTTTTATAATATTGAAAGTTAGAGACGTGCAAGCTGTAATTATGCAGATTTTGAGGAAAGGTCACTGTGAATAACCCCATATATGTGTGTGGTCATTTATCGAGACCTCCCTGGAAGTTAGCATAATTACACGGTGTGCCCTTTTTATTTTTGAAACTACAGTAATCTCCCCTGTAAGAAAACATTTTATAACTTTTATGTACAAAGACTCCTGAAAATTTACTCCCAAGAAGGAGAACCCGGTTTTGTTCAACAAGCTTTAATTATGAACTATAGCTAACAATCTTGGAAAGTAAAATTTTAGAAAATCAAGTTATTTTCGTCCACCTGAATATACTCTTAAAGACAAATATCTCCTTACATTCATGTTCTTTAATAGGTGCAAATGATTGGAGCTCTAGTCACCCCCTGTTTGATTGACTAACCATTCTAGCTAGATCAAGGCCACAGTTGGGCAGACTCACAAGTCAACTTGTTTATCATGAATAGAAGGTATTATGAGAAATTGGTTAATGGGTAATGAGAAATAAGCTGAGGCAAAATTGGGGTTTTAAAATTATTTCAACTATGTTATACTTTCATGAAATTGTACTTTCAAAATGTATTTATACATTAACTCTTGAAACTTGGCTCGATAATACAAGTTGGCTTAAGGTTTGTTTGTGTGAGTGATAGCTATTGTTGATGAAGATAAAGCGTGCGTTCTTAAATGAAGCTCTCCTTATAGTTGGAATCAAACAAAATAATATTTTGAGATATCAAAGGTTCCAAATGGGTACTATTCAAACAATCAAAAATTAGCATTCGTGTTTTCTAAAAAAGAGGTAGTGGAAATAAAGAACACTCAAACAAATGGAGCCTTAGTTTCACACTAATGCTTCAAATATGCATTGTTACTTCAACAAAAGTAATTGGTTTGAAAATATTTTATTTTTCCATTGAGAATAGGATATGTTCAAATTTACAAATGCCAGTTTACATCATAATTTGAATACTTCAAATAAGCTGCTTTCACAACATTCACATGTCTTTTTTCCATTGAGAATACAATGCTCAAATTCACAAATGTAAGTTTACATCACGCCAGAGTTTGATTTCTAGAAAACCATGAACATGATATTTTTATTTTTTTTCTTTTTAAAAACAATGACAATTCACCTAAGAATCTTCGCTGCTAATCTCACCCGAACAAACATTGTACTTGGCCGCAAGATAATGAGCTCCAACCGGCCCCCGACTTCCATACAGATAGAGCTCTGGAGCAACGTGCTTCTCTTCCAATTCCTTCATCACAGGGGTGAAGAGTGCCCATGCTGCATCAAGTTCATCACTTCTGATAAAAAGCCGACGCTCGCCCGATATTGCGTCTAAGAGCAACCTCTCGTATGCATTCGGTATTTCCTTGGTATACCTGCACATCAGAAACTTCAATGTCAGATAGACAACAATGTTATTTGTCCAAAACGTGTTCAATTCAATCTTATCTTAGGTGAACGATCACGTAATAATCGATTATTTCTTTTGGACGTCGGGTGATCTTGAATTTAGATGTCAATAAATTTGGCCAACATCTGGATATTATCGAAATATAACTGTTGAAGTTAGGAAAATCCTGACTACAAATATTCGGATCTAGGTATAGCCTAAGGTAACTGATCATGCGGTCGAATGTCATGATTCAGATTGCTAGAGCAAGAGACAGAAATGTCTACAAGCACATCTCAGGTGCCACTGCAGGGAGGTCTCATCATGTACCCGAAAGTTATGAAAATTTTTCCCTCTGCAACCAAAAGACTGTGTGAGGTACGAGGACGGCTTAGACTTGGCGAGTATCAATCTCGGGGGAGCGGGTTGGTGTCAATCTCTTCCAAAACACAACTCCTGCTACCTCTGGGAGTCTGTTTATAGACAAATCCTGGGGGAGGGGGGTATGCTTGCTCGCCCATACTCGCAAGTTACAAGGGCTACTCACCACTATTCTCTTCCTTGAGGTCTGTGAATAGCCACCAGCCGAGCTAAATGGTCTACGAATAGTCATCTCCTTACACATTTCTGATCTCGACGAATTACGAGTTATACAATGACTTTCTCAACACCATTTATGGGTTTGCTATTTAACACTTGTTGATTATTCAAGAATAATGTAAACAAAATACAATTAAGGCATTGTACAAGTCTAAGCATTTGATGTAGAATCCAAAGAGTTCTACTTAACATCATTTATGAATGTAACAAATCAAGGGTTATATAAGACCCCATGTAGAATGTAGTGAAGTGAAAATAAAAAACAGGAAATTATCATTCTCCTGTAGACAGATATCATAATTGCCTCACTCAGCTTCATGATAGATCTTATCAAGCTCTAACATTGACACTCAATGCATTGCAGAAATTAGGTTCTGTTTGGGAAGGGTTTTCAGAAAGAAAAAAAAAGTGGTGACAAAAAAAAATATGGGAAAATGAACTTTGAAAAATATATATTGCAAACTAGATCTGTTTGGGTTAACTATTTTTACAGAGATTTTCAGAAAGGAGAATCACTTTATAAATCGTTTGACAAATCTCCGTTGTAGTGACATTATTTTATTAAAAATGCGCGTCCGGGGGAAAATGAGCACCTCGAGAAAAATGTGTCCGGGCCGAAAATGCGAGCCCAGGCGGAAAATGCGTGCCCGTGCGGAAAATGCTCCCCCGGGCGAAAAATGCGCGCCCAGGCGAAAAATGCGCGTCCGGGCAATAAATGCGCGCTCGTGCGGAAAAAGCGCGCCCGAGAGGAAAAAGCGTGCCCGGGCGGAAAAAGCACATCCGGGCAGAAAATGCGCGCTCGTGTGAAAATGCAAGCCCGGGCGGAAAATGTGTCCTGATGCGTAAAATGCGCTCCCGGACGAAAGAATACGCTCAAGCGAAAAATGCACGCCCGGTAGCAAAATGCGTGCCCGGGCGGAAAATACGCGCCCGTGCGAAAAATGAGCGTCCGGGCGGAAAAATGCGCACTCGAGTGGAAAATGCGTGATCGGGCGGAAAATACGTGCCTGGGCGAAAAATGCGTGTCTGGGCGAAAAAATACCACTTGTAAGTTTTTAAATAGACTCATTGGGTCATTATTTTAGTATGAATGAAATCAACCAATATCTCTTCCTCTCCTTGGTTTTCCCTTCCTCGAGACCCTCCCCTTCATCTTCATCTAAGCCGCTTCCCGTTCTCTTGTCGACTCCACCTAAACCCGATTCTTCCTAAACCCAATTCCTCCTCACCTTACCCGCCTCCACTAGACCCATCCATGGACCCCATTCACCCAAACCTGAACACCCACTCCCTCTTTCCTTCAATTAAGTTCTTGTACCCCACTAACAGCCCAGATCTGCACCCACTATTACCATCTCAGTGTGCTACAACCTTTGGATATCCACCAACAACCGCCTTGCCGCCAGCTACATGTGTGAATTGTGATAAAGTCATTTCTTTTAGTTGTTTATTTTGGCAAACTTGTACTGTGGTGGATTGTTGTCGTATTGTGCAATTAGTTCTGTCATAAAATTTACGGGACTTATTCTGTGCACGCTTAACATTATTTGTGCCTATTTCATTTGCAAAATTAATATTTTGTTCTTCTTTAATTAATTAATTGTGATTGCGTGTGCCCCTGTTGATAATCATATAATAATTAATTATTTGCTGCAATTTTGGAGCGGACCACTTTACACTTGCATTACACCTCTGTGCATTTAGTGTTGCATTTAGAAACTCCTTTCGATTCGACCTGACACTGCATCAAAACTTAAACACATAAAACTTGCAAATGATTGTAACATGATCAAAGCAAAAACATTGTCACAACTAGAATACCAAAGTGCATTTGAGTCTTACTTTGTAGAATAGAGCAGATTCAGGTTGCTTCGGTCCAGCCTCATGCCCAGCCCTGGAATCTTATTGTTTATCTTCAGATATATATAGCTTCATTCGGCTGAACACGAATCACGAGCTCATTGGTATTCTTATCAAGATCAGTTCCAAAATTTCTCCTGTAGAGATTACCACGTACATGCCTGAACTGTACTCTAAGCTCTGCTCTGAATAATTCAAGCATTAAACACACACACACATATATATGTTGTCGGAACGATAAATAGTAATGAAAGTGATGATAATGCTCATTTACCACTTAGAATGTAAGGCCTTCCCAGCTTTCAGGAGGAATGGGACACTATCCCATCTAGAATTGTCAATAAACATTGCAGCTGCTGCAAAAGTTGGAGTGAGACTATTATTTGGCACTTGTGGATCATCAGTGTAAGAAGGATAAGTTTTTCCGCCCTTCGAATGGCCCTTGTATTGTCCAATGACAACATCATCGACTTGCAAGGTCCTCATTGATCGCAAGACTTTCACCTAAAAAATCATCATCAATAAAAGACTTACAATAATAGACTTAAACGATGAGGGTCAGTTTTATGAATTCTCACTTTGTATTAATTCATGCTTGTTAGTGCTCAAAGTGTTAGATGTTGTTATGGGCTTACTCAGAGGACGCCAGAGTAGTGACAGGAGGAGCGAAGAAAGGATACCGTGGAGCCCTAACCGTGGTTGTGTAAGCGGGGTTGCTCGTTAGAGGAGAGAGCCACCAAACATCTCACACAAGGGACGAGAAATAGAACTTCTTGCATAATCATACAACCGTACTTATGTCTTTATATAAGCTTACAACATATTAAAAGATAAAAGACAATAATAACACATATTAACTGAAAGGGTTAGAGCGCTCAAAGTATTCTACCATACCCTATCTAAGTTGGAATAGTATATATAGTACTTCCAGCTTAGGCCAAACCCTAGAATGACACGAAACCCGTTAACCTATTCGAGTCGGCCTCGACACGTGCGGACATATAATAAAATAACCTAACAATCTCCTCCTATGTCCGCCGTGAATCCCAGTGACTACGAATAGAGGGTGGTTTGTGCAAAGTTCAACCAACTGTGAATCATACACAACCGTGTCCAGCACCTGTTTCAAATAAAATTAGACTTAAGCACAGAATAGTATGCACGCATAAGTAAAACGGAACTCAGCTGCAACACAAAATAGTCTCAGGTACAACAAGACACAGACCCAAAACCGCCTGGTGTCCCAAACAAACAGAGAGCTAAATAGTCCAATCAAACAGTGCATTCTTCTAAAATAAGAGTTAAACTTGTAATACTCTGAACAGAAGTAGCAAAAGACAAACTACAAATACTCTAAAACTCATCATCCAGAAGATCATCCTGATCTGGATCCCAGTCAACCAGTGCTCCTCCTATCCCAGCAACCCCTGCAATTTCAACAGAGAATTTCATTTCAGAATGAATTCTATCTTTTGCAATTTGCAAATATCTAGTTCTTACAAAAAAAGAACTTAGTATTAAACTTTTAATTTGGCTGGGAGGACACGTTCACAGAGTATTATAGTTTTACCTCAGAACCTGATATCTGTTTCAACCAAAACGATTTCAGACTTCTGGACACCGCAGCTATATCTGTGATCTTATATGGAATGTCACGGTTACTGCCCTTCTAAAGTTAATTGGAACTCATCAAGTTTGGAATGGAACCAATCTCCAGAAGAAGAGACAAGACCAAGTCAGATTGTGTTATCAAGTTTGGAATAACACTCTCCTCCAAGGCAAAAGCCGAATCCAGGTGAAGTTGTTAGCATCAAGTTTGGAATGAAACAACTTACCAGATCCGAGCTCAGCAACCAAGAGCATCAACGGAACACAATATGCTTGCTTGACAAAGGAAATCAGAATAATCAAAACTTTCGGACAAAGGCTGAACTGAATCACCTATTGCTGAACTAAGGCCGAACTAAATCGCCTTTAGTCTCATTTCCCCCACAGTTTTGATTAGACGGTCTTTTGGCATTCCTTTCGTCCATGGATCAGCCAGGTTATCCTTTGAACGTACATCGATCAAAGTGATAATTCCTTGTTCTTTCAGATAATTCAACAAGGCATGTCTCAGTCGTACATGTCTCCTCTTAGTATTATAGAGGGTATTCTTAACGACTTGAACTGCTGCTTGATTATCAAAATACAAGCTCAATGAGTTGACTTGTAACTTAGATAAGGGAATGTCTAAAATCAAGTTTCTGATCCAATCTGCCTCTTCACCGGCCAAGGCTAAGGCAAACAACTCGGCTTCCATAGACGATAATACTATACAGGTCTGTCTTTTGGATTTCCAAGTAATAGCAGCTCCACCCAAAGTGAATACATATCCACTGGTGGACTTGCTGTTCCCGACTTCTGAGCACCATGACGCATCAGAATGTCCCTCCACAGAAGGTGGGTAACCAGTGTAGCACAGAGCATGATCTTTAGTACCTTTCAGGTACCTCAGCAGCCTATCTAGGGCTTCCCAATGCTCTTTGCCTGGATTACTGGTAAAACGACTCAGCATGCTAACCGAAAAAGCAATGTCTGGTCTAGTACAACTTGTGTCATACATGAGACTATCAATTATTTTGGAATATTTGACTTGATCAATGCTGGTCTCTACGTTAGGACTCAACTTCACATTATGATCAAATGGCGTCTCGATCGACCTACAGTTATCATATCCCCAAGTAGAAAGAAGTTGCTCAATATAATGAACTGACTAAGAGTAACTCGACCCTTGTCAACTCTAACCTTCATACCTAATAGGGTATCCACAGGACCAAGGTCCTTCATGTCAAAAACTTCTGCCAGAGTGGATTTAATATCCCTAACTGCAGCAAGATTAGACCCCAAAATCAACATGTCATCTACATATAAGCATATGATGACTGTCAGATTCGACAATGAGCGGTGATAAAGGCATTTATCTGAGAGACTAGACTGAAATCCGAGGCTCTTTACCACCTGGTCAAACTTCATGTGCCACATCTTAGGCGCTTGTTTAAGCCCATAGATTGATTTATCTAATTTACACACTTTATCTTTTAGATCTTTCTGCACATAACCTTCAGGTTGTGTCATGTAGATCTCTTCATCAAGCTCTCCATTTAAGAAGGCTGTTTTCACATCCATCTGATGAACTATAAAGTTCTCGATAGACGCTAAGGCCAGAAGAATCCTAATAGTCGACATGTGATACACAGGTGAATAAACATCAAAGTAGTCTATTCCCCTGTGTTGTTTATAACCTTTAGCTACGAGACGCGCTTTATACCTGGCTATAGACCCATCACTATGTAGTTTCTTCTTCAACACCCACTTGCATCCTAGGACTTTAGCGCCTTTCGGCAAGTCAACTAGATGCCAAGTATTGTTATGCAACAGCGAGTCCATCTCATCATCAATGGTTTCTGCCCACATCAACGAATCTCTAGATCTCATTGCCTCCTGGTAGGAGAATGGATCATCCTCTAAGTGATAGGTGACGAAATTCTCACCAAAGTTCTTAGGATTCTCTCTCTTGTAGATGCTCTAAGTGGAACCGTTTCCACCTCTATAGGTTGGGGAGCAGTGCCAGAAGGTCAGCTACAGGTTCTATGATAGATTCTGAAATCATATCATTAGACCCAGAAACAGACAAACCATGATTCTTGACAAATTTATCTTCAAAGAATATGGCATCTCTAGACTCTATCACGATATTCGTGGATAGATCGAAAAATCTGTCGGCTGCACTGTCTTCTGCGCTACCTAAATAGACGCATGTGGTCGTCCTAGGTCCCACCTTAGGCCTCTTAAGGTCTTGTAATCGCACATATGCGATACAGCCCCAAGTCTTTAGAGTATCGTATCTACACGGATGACCGTGCCACAGCTCATATGGGGTAGCAGTGAGCTGAGAATGAGGCACTCTATTCAGAATGTGATTTGCAGCACGAACTGCTTCTCCCCAAAAGGAATTAGGCATGCAGCTGTTAGGAGCATAGAGTTCAACATTTCTGTCAAAGTTCTATTCTTACGCTCGCCAACACCATTTGATTGGGGTGAGTAAGGAGCTGTGGTTTCAAGAATTATTCCCTCAGAGCACAAAATTCCTTGAACCCATAAACAGTATATTCTCCTCCTCGATCACTTCTAAATCTCTTAATTTTCAGGTTCAACTGATTTTCTACTCGAGACTTAAAGGTCTTAAACGTCTCAAATGCTTCGTCTTTCGATTTTAACAGATACACATGACAATATCTTGAAAAATCGTCTATGAATGTAATCAGATACTTCCTTCCCCCTCTAGTGACGTGGCTATGAAAATCACAGAGGTCTGAATGTATCAACTCAAGAAGTTTCGTGCTCCTAGAAACCGATTTGAATGGCTTTCTAGTGATTTTGGTTTGAGCACACACCTCGCACTTGTCAAATCGAATCGACAGATCTAAGGGAATATTATGACTCTTCGCTAGATCTAGCATTTTCCTATAGTTCACGTGTCCAAGTCTGTTATGTAACAACTTAGGATCAATAAGGTTCGAACTAATTTGGTTAATGCTATCGTTGTTTAAGCTAAGTCTATACATTCCGTTGATCAGGCACGCACATCCAAAATAATGTGAATTTACCGTTAAGGTCATTCTACCGTTTTGAGTTGTGAAGGACATCCCAGTCTTATCTAATAGACTCATAGAAATCAAGTTTTTAGTTAAAGATGGAACTACTTTAACATTATGCAGAAAAAGAGTTTTACCTGATGAGAGGACCAGCTCGGCTGTCCCAGCATGGGTCACCTCGGTCTCTCCTCCATTGCAGTTCTCCACCTTCTCCTGGACCGCCTTGACCTCAGCAAGTAAACCTCTGTCATTCGTCACATGACATGTAGCACTGCTATCAAGCCACCACTCAGAGGACAAACTGCGGTGACTGCTCCCGATCATAGCCACGAAGGACTTGGGATCTGAGGCATCAGCCGGCATGTTCGCCACATTTTGCGGGGCATCCCCTTTTTCTTCTTAGGAGCCTTGCACTCAGCCGCCCAGTGTCCCCACTTGCCGCAGTTGTGGCACTTGCCCCTCTTCCTTTTGAAAGAGGGCTTTTTAGGCGCCAACTGTGTAGAGGGTTCACCTTTGGGTGCTGGTGGCTTCATTCGAGGCTTGCTGGGTCGAGAAACGAAGTTAACAGCCTGCGAGGACTAACTAACTTGTTCCAGGCTCTTACCAGCTATGTTTTGATGCTCGATATGAATGAACCTTTTGAGTTCATCCAATGCGATCTTTTTCCTTCAGTCTGTGCATTTCAGTCTTGAAGGTCAACCACTCAGGAGGTAGCTTGCTAAGTATCAGACATACAAAGAGATTATCCGAGATATCGGACTTATCGTCCGCCAGCTTGAGACGCAGACTCTCCAGTTCAATTATTTGAGAGGTGATTGAGGAGTTTAAATTAAACTTAGAAGTGAAGAGTCTCTCACCAAGGAGAGTCCTCGACAACCCCTCTTCCTTCTGGAAGTGCGCATTCAAGCGGTCCCAAATCTCCTTTGCAGTCTTATGACTGCTGTAGGTCAGGGCGAGTCTAGGATTCAGTGAATTTAGGAGGTAATCCCTGCAGAAGTCTTCGTCTTTTCTCCACTGAAGTTCGCTCACGTCCTCTTCGGTAGTGGCAAAATCACTCAGGACCGTGTAGAAAATCTCACGTTCCTTCATACCAAGTTGAACGTGCAGCTTCCAAGCGTGGAAGTCGGAGAGATCGAACGACTGGAGCTTGATGATGTCGTAGGAGGTAATCTTCGACATCTCGCTAAAGCTAGAACAGTAAAAACCAGAAAGAAGTCACCTGATCCGCGTGAGATGAGAACGGGTCTTCAGATCCAATCCAGAAATTATTTGCTTTCTCCTGCAGACACCAATGCTTGGCAAGAACTAGAGATCCACGACAAAGCTTGGCACAAAAACATAAGAGCCAGCGTCAATTCTCGCAAACAGGACCAAGATCAAACTCCAAAGCACTAAGCACATATGTCCCGCAGATTATCCAAGAAATCACAGATCTGAATCTGAATTCACAGATTTGAATCTGAATTCACAGATCTGAATACACAGATCTGAATATGCAATCCTTTCTCACTAGATTGATTCAAAGAAACCGATCTAAATGCAGGAGATAGATCACCATAGTTGACGGCTGGATAGATCTGAACTATATCCCCTCTTTTTTTTTAACCAACAGGTCTGGACAAGTGGTTGGAGCAGAGATCAACAACAGTAGATCAACAACAAGATAACAGAGTTCTTCAGCACACAGATCTGCGGGACTTGAGTTGTCAAACTTCAAAACAGCGACAAGACTGCGATATTGAGCGAGCACGTCGACGGGAATCGAGGGGCAGAACTCACGAAAATGGAAAAAGCAGAGACTTCGTGCGCAGCCAACGATGGGCTTACCCCTTCACGATCGAGCGTCGGCCTCCCTTTCCCAAACGCTGAACGGCAACGGGAGAAGAGCGGCGCACAGGAGACAGTTTCCTCTTCCCGGGCGAGAGTGGACACAGCAGCTTAAGCGCGATGGAAGCGGCGCTCGGGATTTCGCGACAAAGAGTGGCGGACTCGGGAAATCGCTCGCGATGCCTCTTGGAGCGCCGGCGAAGTCGCTGAAAGTGAAGAGTAGCGGCGCTAATTCCCGATCTGGAGACGGGCGGAACTCGCGAACAAAGAACGGGAGCGGCGTGCGGCGGAATCGCGAGATCGCGCAGAACACCGGAGCGGAAACCCTAGGCAGCGGGCTACTTTGAGAATGAAAGGGTTAGATCGCTCAAAGTATTCTACCATACCCTATCTAAGTATGGAATAGGGTATATATAGTACTTCCAGCTTAGGGCCAAACCCTAGAATGACACGAAACCCGTTAACCTATTCGAGTCGGCCTCGACACGTGCGGACATATAATAAAATAACCTAACATTAACTAGGACAGGTGCTTGAAACCCCTACACAATGATAACATCTACTTAATAGAGATAATCATAACTGGATAAATGGGCATGCAACCCATAACATCTCTCTAACCGTTCAAAACGAGCTTGACCTCAAGCTTCATCTGACGCCCTCTTTGTCGGAGTCCTCGACATGCAGATAAAAAAAACTTTTTGCACCTGTGCCCGCGAGTGTACTGCTCATCGCAGATAATCGACGGACCGGCAGGGCAGGCTGACCCTCGGTATGGCCCAGTTGTTTGCATGTCTCACGGGGCAAGTAGGCCTCCTGCGCCAGCTGGAGGCGACGGACGCAAAGCCTGGCCATACTCATAGCAGTCACTAAGTCTGGAGGGATCTCAAATTCGACATTCAGTCCCAGGCAATCGCAAAGTCCAGCGTTGAAGATGCAGACCTGCATCTCCGGGGAAAGTGTGGCATGTGCCAGAAGGAGCTGTAACTATTCCAGATAATCGTCCATAGAGCTTGTCTGTCGTAATGTTGTGAGGGCACCGAGGGGGTTACTGTGGTTGGGAGGACCAAAGCACGGATTGAAGAGTCGATTGAAATCATCTCATGTTAGACCTGGCTGATCAGTGAGAAGACGAGTGGTACAAAGCAAGACAAAGTCGAGAAGATGGAAGTAGGTCATAGGAAGTTGTTCAGCTACTGTTGTTTGTTGGTGGCCAAAGAATTGTTCGCATCTAGTGAGCCAGTCTGATATGATCTCGGAGAGTAACCCGGCAGGAGGGCCGACGGAGATGAGGGAGAAGAGAGGGATTAGGGTTGAAAGGAAATCCTTAGGAAACAACCTTAATTTTCATTCATCCAAGAATAATCCAAACGAAGTAAAACTCAACCCCTTATAGGTGCGGGGTGTGAATAGCAAGTGCGCGTAAAATGAATGCATATACAAACATAATTTGAAATAACAGAAAGCGAATGAAATAAAATAGTCACGACGGCGTCGCGTCTTCGCCTCTTCAGTCTCTCCTCCTCCAGACGAACTCGTTGTCTTCCTTCGTGTGTGAACTCATCACAACATTTCGTCGGCGTGTGCGTTTGTCGTCGGCATGCACAACCGTAACAATGTTGTCGTTTGGAAAATATGCCTTGTCCCCAAGGTAGTAGTCGGAGGAGTGGCGGCAGAAGTGAACCTAGGGTAGCCGCGTAGCTACGGACTCCGGATAGTAATACCCAACAATAGAGACATCCTGCAAGCCAGAGTCCCCTGAAGGTGGTCGCAATGATCAAGTAGCTTGGCTCGGTTAGAACGGCATCAAATATCATCTTTCTTCCTGACCAGAGAAAGTTGGGCTGGTGGCAATCCTATCGGAGGCTAAATGACGTTGGCGAGCACAGTAGAAAGCGCTTGGTGGTTCGACGGGGAAGGGAAAAACACGTCGGGCAGGCCTGAGAGGCCCACATCCCCGTAGAGAGGTCGACGTTTGTGGTCCGCTGGATCGTGCAAAGGGAGACCGGAGAGCAGTGAAGAGGGGAGTCACCGTCGAGGCGACATGGCTGGACCCCATATAGGATTATCATGGTCATAGTCGCCCAATTGACGCGTACATCGTCGAGCGTGCGGAGCCAAGCCACCCCTGAAATGGCGTTGATACTGCCTAGGCCAAATGTGTAGAAGTCTGCGGTCACGGAACAGGACCCCACGGAAATAGGCACGACAGTGCAACGACCCTGAGTCGGTCGGCGACGTCCATCGCCCAGGAAGACCACAACATCCGGAGAGGGAACTGAGGGAAGCCGGAGTTGCTGCACCAGATCGACGCTCAGAGATGAGGTTGTGGCTTGCACCGCTATCCACCATGATGATGATCGGATGATCCCGCAGTGTGCCCGAGAGTTGCATGGTTTGCTGGCCGGAGATCCCGCTCGTCGAGGCGCAAGACAATTTCAACTGGCGGAACGTAGCTGCGGTAGAGTCGGGAGGTATATCCCCCGCAGAGAGCTCCAGGGCCTCAAAGTCAGTCAAGGTAACCTCCGGGTCGACATCGCCGATGATGGCGTGGAACTCCTTCACGGAGCACTTATGGTTGGGGGAGAATGATTGGCGGCATTGAAAATAGAGACCCTTGATGTGGAGCTCATTGTAATCACTGTTCGCGAGACGTTGAGGGGTCGGTGGGCGTCCCTACCAATTTCCCAAGGCGGCGGTCACGGTGGAGGATTTGTAGTTGGCAGTCGCGAAGGCTGCTGAGGTTGGTGGTGGTCGGTTGTGGGAGCAGATTGTCGGGGGGAGAGGTCGGCTTCCACCAAACGCGCCAAGTCCATGGCGTCAGAGACTGTGTGGGGGTGGTGCGTGCGTAGACGAGAGTGGATATGTGGCGGTAGACCCTGCATGAGGAAGCCCATGTAATGATCGGGCCGCAGGCCGGGGATGTGCGAGACCAGAGTGACGAACTCATCAACATAATCGTCCAGTCCGGCTGTCTAGCGGATGTCGCAAAGACGCTCGATAGCAAAGGAGCAGAGTAGAGGGTGTCATATCGCGAAATCATCTCCTGCTTAAGCTCGGGCCAGGAGAGGCATGGGTTGGATTGACGAAGCCACAGAGCCCAGTAGAGGGCCGAGCCATCTAGTACAACCACCTCCGTAGATACCTTGACGTGCTCCGATGTGTAGTTGAGGTTGAAATATTGCTCTGCCTTGGCGATCGAACCCATCAGGTCAACACCGACGAAGGATGGAATGTCGAGGGAGAGGACGGACCGACAAGGAATGGGCAAAGGAGTGGGCCCTGAAGGAATGGACGGTGGTTGGGCGCCTTGGAGAGAGCAGCAGTCTGCGGGTGGGCCGAAGTCGGACGCAGTGGAAACGACGGCGACGGACGCCTGCAAGGAGTCAATCTTGAAGTGGAGGGGGAGGAGAGAGGCGTGCATGGAGTCGTCAAGTTGCTCTTGAGCCTCCAAGCGGAGGCTTCGGGCTTCGATGGTTGCATCGGGAGGGAGATCACCAGCGGATTCGGGGCCATTCCAGCGACTACTTAGGGCACAATAGCAGGGCGGTGACAGACAGAAGGTTGGGACAGCGGCGGGGGAAAAGCAGAGGTGCTGCGGCGGAACCAGACGTCGAGTGGAAGTTGCTGCTGAAAGTTGCGGGAGCGGAATCGTCGAGCGTGAGTCGGAACGACACAAGCGGCGAACGCGGATTGGTGTAAGCAGGACTGTGCAGTGGAGATCGGGACATCATGGAGATCAAGACGTTGTGGAATCGGCGAAGCTGCGGGGATCGAGCAGATCTGCGCTGTGAAGAGGCACTGTTGCCGAACGGAATGGGCGAGATGCGCGGAATCACGGGAACGGGTGGATCGGGACGGGATCGGCAAATTGGCTCTGTAGCTAAAATTGCACAAACGATCTCGAGCACCGGCGGCGGGATGGCAGGCATTGAGGCAGGTCAGACCAAATTTATACGATCCCGGAGAGGAACCAGGCGAGGAGGGCCAACGGAGATGAGGGAGAAGAGATGGGATTAGGGTTGAGAGGAAATTCTTAGGGAGCAACCCTAATTTTCATTCAACCAAGAATAATCCAAACGGAGTACAACTCAACACCTTATAGGCGCAGGATGCGAATAACAAGTGCGAGTAAAATAAATGCGTACACAAACATATAAAATAGTCACGTCGGCGTCGCGTCTTCGGTCTCTCCTCCAGATGGACTCGACAAAGTCTTCCTCCGCGTGTGGACTCGCCACGGCGTCTTGTCGGCGTGTGCGTTTCCCATCGGCATGCGCAACCGTAACACAGTCCAAGGGATCACTTTTTCCATCATAGGTTGGAAATTCCAACCTAGTGTAGGCGCGTTGCGTGGAAGAATGAATACCTGTGTTGGGGCGTGCGAGTACTAGCGATCGTGCTCGTGGACGGTCAATGGCGGTGGTGCGTGGCGAATAAGTGGTAGTGCCTGACTGTTGCTCACTTGATCGTGTGTGGGGCGGTAGAGAGATCATTGATGTGTTTGTAGAGCGCAATAATGGCCTCGTGATGACGGTACACGAGGGAAGTTTGTTGTACTATGACGGCTTGCAGCATGGACATAATCTGACTCATCTGATCTGACAAGTCACCCATAGTGCGAAATAAGGAGCGAGTGAGGGGACAGATGGAGTGTTCCACGGAGGTTGGTTGAGAGTTGCTGCAAGAGCCGCGCCGTCTCCCAATGATCACAAAAATACTTCAAGCCTTCGTCATGTTGCTACAAATGATGGTTGGGTTGAAGGATAAGAAACTAGGCTCCATTACACGTGCGTGTGCTTGAAAGTTAGACCGGTCTGAACCGGCACCTTCTCAAGCGAGCGAGACAAGGGGCGGAATTTGAGGGTGTGGGGCTCGAAACCACAGAAATTTTAAGCATGCGTGCCGGAGCATGGGGCTTGACGACACGGAAGGCATATACAGGTGAGAAAGCTGAGAGAGGCGGCGGGAGACGCAGAGGTGCAGCGTGGCCTACTGTTGTCGGTGTGTTCTTCCTGCGGGAAGAAGCGGACGTAGATGGACCGACATTGGTGATACAGATGGATGCAGCTGGTTGATGTCAAGGACTTCTGTTGTCGGCTTGTTCTCCCTGAGGAAGAAAAAGAAGACGCGGATGTCAATTAGAGTTGCACAGAGGATCTGTTGGTTCGATTGTGGAGGGAGCGGCGGATACGTCGTGGTGTGCTATGTGGGAGATGATACAACGGAGCGTGGGAATAACGTCGAAAGTAGCAACATGGGCCAATGGCTCTTTCGTTTGGAGGCATCGTGTGTGTTGTAGATGTTGTATGCTTGGGACGGACTTGCAAAAGATGTCGACATAACGGGAAGTGTTGGCATGCGTGAACGGAAGAGGACCGTGAAGCTCTGATACCAAGATGTTATGGGCTTACTCGGAGGACGTCGAAGTAGTGACCAGAGGAGCGAAGGAAGGATACTATGGAGCTCTAACCGTGGTTGCCTAAGTGGGGTTGCTCGTTAGAGCAGAGAACCACCAAGCATCTCACACAAGAGATGGGAAATAAAACTTCTTGCATACCCATACAACCACACTTATGGCTTTATAGAGATCTAAGAGTTTATTGACTATGAAATTCTTGGCATACATAAGATTTTACCGCATATAAGGTTTCTTTACTAAATACAAGATATCTTACAATAATATACGATTTATAATCTAGATATACTCTTCAATCATATATAAGCTAGTTTCTTGATACAAAAAGCATTTGTAAAAGGTTACTAATTTACTACATTTATTTATGGGGAAACCTTAATGCAACAAGGGGCCATGTGACCCCATCTTATTTAAGTGTAGATTTTATTGGGGAGTACATTACTATTCTTCGAAGAATTTTGCAAAAAATGCCTTAGAAGATGCGTATTAATGTTAAACATGGTTCTTTCACGTATTAAGGTCGGATTCATGCGGTCGTAACCGCTTGACCGGTGAAAATAAGCCCCCCCAAACGAAGCGTTAATTTTGTCTCATTTAGCTTCATCCACCCTTCATACAAAATATTTTCTCTTACCCGGGGAAGTTCACATTTGGCACACATCTATGCATCATGAACTTAGAACTTAAATCTTATTAACTAAGTATCTAAAAATGTTATGAACCAAATAAATGGCACCCACTAATAACAAGACATTGCAGCTGATACAATGCTTCGTCAAAATACTAAAAAAAAGGAGCTAAATTGAACATACATGAAGCAAGCGAGATGTTTTATAATCAGGGGAAGATTTAAATCAAATGCAGAACCTGAAAATTTGTTCTTCGATTAAATATTTCTTCAAAGATGTTGTAAGCTCTCTAGAAGATTCGGAGTCACGACCAAAGGGCTTCTCAACTATAACCCTGGTCCACCCAAATTGAGAAGCAGCCAAACAGCTAGCACTTTTGACAGCTGCCACAAATACGTCTGTAGGGATTGATAAGTAAAATACCCTGTTCGCCAATTTTCTGGTCTGAAAAAAATGTTAAAAAGTGACTGATGAAATAACATCTTTTTTGGGTGGTCAGCTATGTGACACGGGCGTGTCAGCCATGTGACACGGTGTGTCACATGGCCGTGTCCTGTTCTGGATAAGGCGGTTCGTGCGCCGCTTATGGGACACGGCCTGTGACACGGGCGTGTCACAGGGCGTGTCACCCTGAAATAGCCATATTTTGGGAATTTTCTAGCGGTTCTTTTCCTTCCTCTGGGATCTGATGGCCAAGGTTTCTCCTTGCTGCTTTAAAGCCAAAAGGGAGAAGATAATTCTCATTTTACTTTGGTCATTCTCTTTCTAAAAGAGAGCTAGAGATAAGGGAGAGCAAGGAGGAAGAAGGAGAAGGAATCCGGCTGCCGAATGATCGTTAGCGTGCCGAATCAAGAGCAAAGTTCAGATTCGTGGAGGGAAAGCCGTGGCGGTGATTTCCATCCTGCTAGATCATGACTCCAAAGCGATCGTCAAGGGTAACGATCTCCTACTTGAACAAGCGAAGTCCTACTTTATGCATAAGCATAGAATCCTCCACCAAGCGGTGAACGGCGTAAGTGATTCCAGGTTGAGTCTCCATCTAGAGTCGGAAATAGGTAGTACAACATAGACATGCTGTGTGAAGCTCATCTGGAAGGTTAGTCTGGATTGGTGATGTTTATTGTGAACCGGAGAAAACTCTGTGTATTGTATGGATGCTTGTGAATTGTGAATACTTGGAAAGCTTGGTAAGAGCCCGTGTATTGGGCGTATTGACTTGGAATGGATTGGAAAGCGGTCCTGCGAGAGCTGTGTGCGGAGCAGGAAAGGGAAAGCCGACCCGCGTCAAGATCTGCGCTATTGACGAATTGAGCAATGAGAAAAGACTGACCTGGACCTGTGTGGTGAGAGGTCGATTAGTGGTAATGCAAATGGGAGGCTGCAGGCCAGACCCGGGTTGCTGCACTACAAGGGTGGGTCGATCTGAAGTGGAAATGCTCAAGTTTGTCGTGAGGTTAGTACCTTTGAGTGGGATGGGCGAGGATGTCCTCAGCATGCGTGTTGGTAGACTAGGGCCCCTAGCCAACAAGTTAAAAACCTCTGATCGGTGGTGGACAACTTGTATATCTGATACACCAATAATGTGCCATGAGTGCATGGAGCGTCTGGCGGAGGCCGGCGTTTGTGATACTGTTGTGATAATTGTTGTGATGGATATACATTGTGATGTGGTGCATACAGGGAAGGAACCACCGCCCCGGGTAAGGGGTAGGGTCGTTATAATTGGCCAGCTAATGCTGACCGTTACTTTGTTTACCACTCTTGGGGTGGATGTCCAACTGCAGGTGTTGATAAGCTGAATTGGGTTGAGCGGATTGAAGCTTAAAGGCCCTTGAAGGTCGTGCGAAGTCTTGGATTTCATGTGTGGCCGACCTGCGTGTCGATGTATGAAGCTATATATTTGTAAAGAGAAACTTGTAAGGCCTTAAAGCCATGAGAGTTGTGTAGTTGTATACATTCCTGGATATATTTAAATGTGTGGTTTGTATATTTAGTGGACATTCACTGTGATGAGTTCTTGCAACTAAAAATGCTTTTGTTAGAATGCTCTGAGTTAGGATGCGAGTAGAATGTGATTTTGATATGCATACATAATTCTGTCGTTTGTTTGTGAAATATGGCGTGGGGCCCAGCCCGGACCCACTGTTATATTTCATATGACGAATGGAGGCGTTACAAAGTGGTATCAGAGCCGGATTGAGATTTTTGGGAGGGAGAACATGTTTGAACTCACGAATGTCCAATAGGAATGTAATACATGCACGTGAGGAGCATGAGCGTGTAGTCAATGTATGTTTGTCATTATGGAATGGACTGTTGAAACCGAAAAACGGTCTCCTGTGGAGTTCACCCTCGGGGAAGGGGTGATCGCGCACCTACTTCGCTCCTGCAAGCAAAACAACAAGGGAAACATGAAAAAACTGACCCAAGGGCTCGGCGGGGAGGACCCACCACACACCCGGAAGATCTTAGAGCACTTCCCCTCCTTAGCCAAAGGCCGGGCTAAGGTATCCTCAGAAAGTGCTTAAGAGGTGAAGCCAGAGAGCACAAGAAGCATGTTTTTTGAGGTACCCCTTGGGTGCTATTTATAGATTTCAGAATTTGAACTGCCAATAATCAAACTGAACTGGCCTGAAGTTACCAAAATACCCTTGGTTGGGTCTGCCAACAGCCAAACTTCGTTGTTTTGAAGAGCTATGGGCAGACCAGCTGGGGCAAAATAGTAAAAAGTGCCTCATAGATCTGGGCGAGCTGGGGAGCTCGGCCACCCCTAAAGATCCGGCTCGCCTGCTGTTGTCGAGCTCCTTTACGTGAGCGCGAGCTGGGATGGCGAGCTAGCCCATCGGTCGGCCTCCATTAGTCGGCCTCAGCTCGACGAATCCTGACTTAGCTCGGTGAATGTCGAGCTCGCGGTCGACGAATGGCGAGCTCGGGCTCTGGTTTCTCTGTCGAGCTCGCCTGGGGCCTGGGTGATCTGAGCCGGCCGGTCTGGTTCCTGGTTCACCCCACTCGTCGGATACGGGGTTGTTCATGGATGTAACTAGTGTTTTGTACATTGCTAGGTGACGAGAAGTGGTGCTGGGAAGTTTGAGCCCCAGCATTCCGATGAGAGTGCGGCACCAGCTAAGGCGCCTACACCTCCCTCAGCGGAGACCATACGTGTGGTTACTGAGATTGTGCTCATAGTATTACATGCATAGCCTACTGGGCAGGCAAGGCCTGCAGGGGTGCCAGTACGGCTTGGTGCAAGGCAAGAGCGTGTTGAGGCTCCGGTGGATGAGCAAGCAGCTGACGAGCAACTGAAATGGTTTATGGAGTTTCATCCACCTACGTTTGGAGAAGCAGGTTCCCCAACGCAGGCAGAAGATTAGCTCGCAAGAGTGAAGAGGATCCTGACAGTAATCAGGACTACGAAGGGGCAGAAGGTTACCTTAGCCACTTTTCTATTGGAAGGAGATGCGAGACTTTGGTGGGATGAAGTGGAATTGCATCACTTGGCAGGTCGAGGATTAGAGGAGATATCGCTCAAAGAGTTTTCAAGATTATTTCTAGCCAAGTATTTGTCAATTTCACAGCAAATTGCAATGGAAAATGAGTTCCAACGTTTGGTGCAGGGTGAGAGTAATGTTGATACTTACCTGCATGAGTTTAACAGGCTGGGGCGCTATGCGGGATCTACTTTCGCTGAGGAGGCGCGGAAGACGAATATGTTCTATGAGGGACTGCATGACGAGCTGAGGTTGGCACTCCCGAGTTTGGTGAACCAAGGAGTCCAAGCGTTAGTCGACACAGCCTGTACACTGGAGAAGGATTTGAAACGGGTGCAAGATAAGAAGAGCTTGGCGGCGGAAAAGAAGAAATTCAAAGTTCCACAGTTGGAACAATCGGAGGTTAGGAGACGAGACATGAAGAGGTTCAGGTCTGCTGAACTAACTCCTTCGACTGTTTCTTAGGGGGCAACCTATGGACAAGAACGTGTTGAAACACATACATGTTTTCATTGTGGGAAGCAGGGACATATAGCCCGTAATTGTTGGAGCGGCCCTCTAAGGGGTGAGAAAAAGACAGGTGCGTCTTATGAAGAAAAGGGTAAAGTAGTGACCGAGTCATCTGCATCCCGGACGCAACCTCGAGTGTACAATCTTGACTTACAGGAGCCGCAAAGCTCAATCGGTGAAGTACAACAGCCTCGAGCGTTTAGTTTGGAAGTACAAGAGGCTATAAAACAGATTATGAGAGATGCGGATGAGTGGAAGTAAACTGAAGAGTGACCTTTGCTACTTTTGTGATGTAATAAACTCTATATTGTATGTATGTATGACTTGTTTTGTGTGATGCCGTGGGGCGCATTTTAGCGAGGTGCAACAAAGGAGTGGGTATGTTGGTGTTTACCATTGAGCTAAATTTCGGGATGAAATTTTGTGTAAGGAGGGGAGGGTTGTAACACCCCAAATCCCAAATTTGGGTTCAAGCTGGGTGACACGGTCTGGGACACAGGCGTGTCCCAAGGCGTGTCCTGCTCGGTTGAGCAGCTTGTCGAGTGCTCGACGAAATGCACTCGACGAGTGCTCGAGAGGGAACATGCTCTGTGACACGGGCGTGTCCGAGGGTGTGTTCGACGAACTTCACTCGAGTGCTGCTCTGTGTCCCAGACAGCCCTAAACCCTAAAGGGACACGAGTATGTCAGCCATGTGACACGGGCGTGTCCTCTCCAACTACTCGAGTGATTGTCTCGAGTAGGTGACACGGGCGTGTCATCCATGTGACACGGGCGTGTCACATGGCCGTGTCTTGTTCTAGATAAGGCGGTTCGTGCGCCGTTTAAGGGACACGACCTGTGACACGAGCGTGTCACAGGGCATGTCAGCCCCGAAATAGCCATATTTCGGGAATTTTCTAGCCGTTCTTTTAATTTCCTTCCTCTGGGATCTGATGGCCCAGGTTTCTCCGTGCTGCTTTGAGGCCAAAAGGGAGAAGATAATTCTCATTTTACTTTGGCAATTCTCTTTCTAAAAGAGAGCTAGAGAGAAGGGAGAGCAAGGAGGAAGAAGGAGAAGGAATCCGGCTACTGAAGGATCGTTAGCATGCCGAATCGAGAGCCAAGTTCAGATTCGTGGAGGCAAAGCCGTGGCGGTGATTTCCATCTGGCTAGATCATGGCTCCAAAGCGATCGTCAAGGGTAACGATCTCCTTCTTGGACAAGCGAAATCCTACTTTATGCATAAGCATGGAATCCTCCACCAAGCGGTGGATGGCGTAAGTGATTCCAGGTTGAGTCTGCATCTAGAGCCGGAAATAGGTAGTACAACATAGACATGCTGTGTGAAGCCCATCTGGACGGTTAGTCTGGATTGGTGATGTTTATTGTGAACCGGAGAAGACTCCGTGTATTTTATGGATGTTTGTGAATACTTGGAAAGCTTGGTAAGAGCCCGTGTATTGGGCGTATTGACTAGGAATGGAGTGGAAAGCGGCTCTGCGAGAGCTGTGTGTGGAGCAGGAAAGGGAAAGCTGACCCGCGTCAAGATCTGCGCTATTGACGAATTGAGCAACGGGAAAAGGCTGACCTGGACCTGTGTGGTGAGAGGTCGATTGGTGGCAATGCAAATGGGAGGCTACAGGCCAGACCCGGGTTGCTGCACCACAAGGGTGGGTCGATCTGAAGTGGAAATGCTCAAGTTTATCATGAGGTTAGTACCTCTGAGTGGGATGAGCGAGGATGTCCTCAGCATGCGTGTTGGTAGACTAGGGCCCCTAGCCAACAAGTTAAAAACCTCTGATCGATGGTGGACAACTGGTATCTCTGGTACACCAATAATGTGCCCTAAGTGCACGGAGCGTCTGACGGAGGCTGGCGTTTATGATATTGTTGTGATAATTGTTGTAATGGATATACATTGTGATGTGATGCATACAGGGAAGGAATCACTGCCCCGGGTAAGGGTAGGGTCGTTATAATTGGTCATCTAATGCTGACCGTTGCTTTGTTTACCACTCTTGGGGTGTATGTTCAACTGCAGGTGTTGACAAGCTGAATTGGGTTGAGCGGATTGAAGTTTAAAGGCCCTTGAAGGCCGTGCGAAGTCTTGGATTTCATGTGTGGCCGGCATGCATGCTGATGTATGAAGTTGTATATTTGTAAAGAAAACTTGTAAGACCTTAAGGCCATGAGAGTTTTGTAGTTGTATACATTACTGGATATATATAAATGTGTAGTTTGTATATTTAGTGGATATTCACTGTGATGAGTTCTTGCAACTAAAAATACTTTCGCTAGAATGCTCTGAGTTAGGATCCGAGTAGAACGTGATTTTGATATGCATATGTTATCTACATCCCGGACGCAACCTTGAGTGTACAATCTTGACTTACAGGAGCCGCAAAGCTCAATCGGTGAAGTACAACAGCCTCGAGTGTTTAGTTTGGAAGTACAAGAGGCTACAAAATGGATTATGCGAGATGCAGATGAGCGGAAGTAAACTAAAGAGTGACCTTTGCTACTTTTGTGATGTAATAAACTCTATATCGTATGTATGTATGACTTGTTTTGTGTGATGCCGTGGGGCGCGTTTTAGCGAGGTGAAACAAAGGAGTGGGTATGTTGGTGTTTACCATTGAGCTAAATTTCGGGACAAAATTTCGTGTAAGGAGGGGAGGGTTGTAACACCCCAAATCCCAAATTTGGGTTCAGGCTGGGTGACACGGGCGTGTCCCAAGGCGTGTCCTGCTCGGTTGAGCAGCTTGTCGATGCGCTCAACGAATTATCGAGAGAGAGGGCACACGGCTGCTCGAGCAGCTTGCTTAGCTCCAAATGCATTCGGGTGCGCACAAGGGTGGGTCGATCTGAAGTGTAAATGCTCAAGTTTGCTGTGAGGTTAGTACTTCTGAGTGGGATGAGCGAGGATGTCCCCAGCATGCGTGTTGGTAGACTAGGTCCCCTATCTAACAAGTTAAAAAACTCTGATTGGTGGTGGGCAACTGGTATATCCGTCACACTAATAATGTGCCCTGAGTGCACAGAGTGTCTGACGGAGGCCGACATTTGTGATACTATTGTGATAATTATTGTGATGGATATACATTGTGATGCGATGCATATAGGGAAGGAACCACTGCCCCGGGTAAGGGGTGGGGTCGTTATAATTGGTCAGCTAATGCTGACCGTTGCTTTATTTACCACTCTTGGGGTGAATGTCCAACTGCAGGTGTTGACAAGCTGAATTGGGTTGAGCAGATTGAAGCTTAAAGGCCCTTGAAGGTCATGCAAAGTCTTGGATTTCATGTGTGGCCAGCCTACGTGCCGATGTATGAAGCTATATATTTGTAAAGAGAAACTTGTAAGGCCTTAAGGCCATGAGAGTTATGTAGTTGTATACATTCTTGGATATATATAAATGTGTGGTTTGTATATTTAGTGGACATGCACTGTGATGAGTTCTTGCAACAAAAAATGCTTTCGCTAGAATGCTCTGAGTTAGGATGCGAGTAGAATGTTATTTTGATATGCATATGTAATTCTGTCGTTTGTTTGTGAAATATGGCGTGGGGCCCCGGCCGGACCCACTGTTATATTCCATATGATGAATGGAGGCATTACAATTCGATCCCCACACCCCCATAGATCACCCTGATCCCTCCCCGGGACCCCACGTCCACCCGGTCTTCACATCTATCCTCTCCTCCTCCTGGCAGAACTTCCTCAATCCTCATGGGGGGTTGCTGATGGGCCTGCCCCCTTGCCTCCCTCATCTCCAGAAATTTCGGGCAGGTGGTCGTTGCATGACCACCTCCTGGTGAAAGTCACAGAAGGGCAACGCCACCTTGCCTTCTCTCCTCCTCGCTCCTCTCCTTCCCACTCTTCCCCTCACTATCTCCATCGCTTCCTGCTGCGGCGGGAGAGTGACCTTATGTCCCTGCCTCCAGGCCGGCTGGTTGAACCTTCTTTGCTCGCGGTGGTTGTCCCTACCATGGAAACCACCACCCGGTCCCTGAGGGTGACCTTCTTTCTGCATCTAGCCCAACCTGTTGTTCGGCTCTCTTGGCCCCCAACCTTGCTGCTGCCCCTGCCCTTGGGGTTTCTCTCTCCTTCTCTCTTCCCTCTGCTCCCTCTGCTCTCTCTATCTACCTACTCCCGACTCTTTCTCATCATCCTCCACCAACTTGGCCAACCTCCTGGCGAACGCCGGATTGGCCGCCTCGATCTCGATCTCCTTCGCTGCCCTCTCCATCAGCTCCTCGAAGGAGAGGGGGAACTCTCTTCAACTTCATGCTAAAGAAGCTGGGCCTCAACCCCAAGGTGAAGGTAAGCATCACCGTGTACCCCTGCATCTCCTTAACCTGCAGAATCTCCTCCTGAAACCTGTCGACATAGTGCCTCAGCATCTCCTCTGACCTCTGCTTGATTGCAAACGAGCACTCTGCTCCCTTCTTCCTCTTCTTGGACGCTGAGAACCTCAACAAGAACCCGCGTCGCAGATCTTCGAAGCAGTAAATCGAACTTGCGGACAACATGTGGAACCAGTCCCTAGCCTTCTCCTTCAAAGTGATGACGAAGAGCCTACACTTAAAGGCATCCCACATCTGCCTTATGGAAACGAAATCTTCAAACCACTGCACATGTTGTGTGGGGTCATCCCTCCCCGTATAGTAGGTCATGTCTGGCTCTCAGAAACCCTCCGTAACCGGAGCTGAGATGATGAGCTCACTGATGGGGCTCCCGCCCCCTGCCTGCCGAGAGGTCTCTTGGCGCGACCTCGGCTCGCTCGCCCTGTCCGCACTGGTCTGTCCTAGGAACAGCTCCCGCCTGGGGACATCCCTTTCCGCCGCCTCTGCCGGAACCTCCTTCCCGGGGCACTGTCTGGGAGCGTTCTCGCCCAATGACGGAGCAGTCGCCACCCTGACCTGAGGAGTCTCCCACTCGCCTCTTGCCGAGAAGGTCAAGTGGATGGTCTGCAAGAATTCTCTCCTAAAGTCCTCCAATATCCCCAACGTCACCTAACTTCCCTGATATGGAGAACCTCCCGAGCCAGCTCCTTCTCCTTCACCTCCAGCCATGAGACTTGACATGAGATTTTCTTGTATCAGCCACAGTCCACGCTCATCGCACCAGAAATATTGAAGACAAAAACTGGCATCAACGAGAATTCGGAACTTGGGGTGTGACCGACACCTATTTCTCCCAAACCTCGACCCAAGACTAGCCACAAAGAACTGGAAACTGACCCTAAATTGGGAGGTCCCTCCTCTAACCAAGAAGTTCTCTGAGCGCTTCCCCTCCAAAGCCAATTGTTGGGCTAGGAGTACCTCAAAAGGCTCTGAAAGGCAAAAATGAGAGTATGTGGAAATCTGCGTTCTGAGGTATATCATGTGGGTATATTTATAGATTTTCAATATCTGGCCTGTAAAAAATGTACTTTTGTTGCCCTAAAATTACTAAAATGCCCTTGGGATGGTCTGCCAATAGTCAAACTCCGTTGTTCTGAGGAGCTAGATGCAGACCAAGGGTATGTAGGTAATTTCAGGTCTGGGTTGAGCGAGAGCGTTGAGTAGAGAAGCATCACTCAACGCCAAGGGCCGTCGATAGCGTCGAGTGGAGAAGTATCACTCAACGCCAAAGGCTTGCCGAAGCGTTGAGTGGAGAAGCATCACTCAACGCCAAAGGCTGTCGAGAGCGTCGAGTGGAGAAGCATCACTAAACGCCAATGGCTGGCGGGAGCGTTAAGTGGATAAGCATCACTAAACGTCAAAGGCTGGCGGGAGCGTTGAGTGGAGAAGCATCACTCAACGCCAAAGGCTGACAGGAGCGTTGAGTGGAGAAGCATCACTCAACGCCAAACGCTGACGGGAGCGTAGAGTGGAGAAGCATCACTCAACGCCAAAGCCTGGCGGGAGCGTCGAGTGGAGAAGCATCGCTCAACGCCAAAGGCTGGCGGGAGCGTCAAGTGGAGAAGCATCGCTCAACGCCAAAGGCTGGCAGGAGCGTCGAGTGGAGAAGCATCGCTCAACGCCAACGGCCGATAGGCTTCCTCCATCCTAATGCGCGAGCCCCTGCACCTGCCCGGGGCGGGAGCCTTCCCGCCCGCCCCGGTTTCGCCATGGCCTGAGCCTAAAATCTGCGTTCGACGAACATAACCTTAAGTCGAGGGCTCAGCTCGATGAGTTTGCGTTCGACGAATTGACGTTCGACGAGTTGACGTTCGACGAATTGACACTCGACGAATTGACGAATTGACGCTCGACGAATTGACACTCGACGAATTGACATTCGACAAATTGACGTTCGATGAATGGCGCTACTCAACCCCTGGGCGAGAGCCTTCCCGCCTACTCACGGCGAGAGCCCTCCCACACGTGTTCTTTCTTGATCCAATTATAAGTCCAAATCTAGCTCAATCCTGGTCTTTGGATGATCTTGGTCCTACCCAGCGAATATGTGGTGTTACAGAGCACAAGTCGACGAAAGTCGAATACCGTTCGACGAAAGTCGAACAAAATCCGGTCGACTAAAACCGTTCGACGAAAGTCGAACCAAAATACGTTCGACGAAAATCGAACAACATACGTTCGACGAAAGTCGAACAAAATACGTTCGTCGAAAGTTGAACACCGTTCGACGAAAAGCGTTTCATCGAACCGATAAGTCATTTCGGAAGAGAGGTTTTACATAAGCATAATTAAACAACTAATAAGCAGGACTAGAAGATAAAAACTAGAAGCTAACTTGGTTGCTGACACTAATTAGTATTTTTCTTGTAGTGTGACGGTTTTTCTATACGTGATTCTGCCGGACCTTTTTCTTGCAGAAATACAACTGCAATGTAAAATACAGCTGTGAATGGATAATATTTTCACTGTTAACTGCAATTGTAAAAATAGTTCAAAAAAGTCAATTTTTTACAAGTGTATTTTCAACTCAAAATATATACATATACCTACTTAAAATGATCGTAAAAAATACATCTATCAATATTTCATAATTTATTTTATTTGAAAAAAAAAACAAATATAATTTTTTTTATTTTTTGCATGATCCTCATATGCGCTGAACATATAAAAAAAATTAGCCAAATTACTCTTTGTCGGTTTGTCTCTCTCGCTCTCTCTCCCAATCCCTTGAGCGTTCATACTTAACTAAATAAAAATCTCACTGCATTTATAGCCATTAAGATAAATAATTAATGTTTTACTTACTAAATCTTGCAAATTATGCTATATATATAACATTAAAAACGAAAAAAATATCAACATTTAACTTTCCTATCTTACTCCTCCTTAAATACCATAAAAATATGCTCTTTCTCCAGCTCACATACACCTTATGCACATGAAAAAACAAGCAAAGCATAACGTTCGTGGGTTTGCAAACGACTAGAGCACCGGTATCGGAGCAATGTCATGACTGGAGTACTATCGCGTGGGACACTAAGGGATCCCCGTATCATTATTAGCCGTAGCGGGCAGAATCTCGTGTCTATCACTCGTTTTTATGTGTGTGCATAAAATTAATGTGGAGAGTGAATGTGCATTTCCAGCTGCCATTTAAAACGGAAGAAATAAATGAGTGAATCAGCCCCCCAAGCCGTCACCACCATCATTCATTCCCTCCCGTTACCATGGCTTGCACGCAATAGCCATATTTCTTCATGCGGCTTCCACCATAAATATATACCTCACAATTGACAACTGACCAATTCTCACTCATAATAATTTCATTAACCCAACCACCCCCACAAAATAGTATCCCCATACGGCCATACCCCTATCAATCCAATTGCAAGCCTAAGACAAACACCCCATGCATGAACCTATATAAATACTCGAGGTTTAAGAAGAGCTAGGTCGACAGAGAGACACACGACGGGCGGCAGGCCATCATGAGCTGGTTTCTTCAGGCGGCCATCATGATGATTGTCGAAAAGTCGGCCGACAGTGCCGTCAAGGCGAATGCATCGGCGAAGAAGGAGGGGCATGTTAAGGTGAAGGTCGAGGGATGGGAGGGGTTTAGAGTCCCGCTGCACTACCCGAGGTTTAAGAAGGAGGATTACGAGCGGATGGGGGAGTGGGAGATTGACATGTTGCTGAGGCAGTACGGGCTGGAAGTGCAGGGATCTTTGGACGCGAAAAGATCGTTCGCCATGGAGACTTTCTTGTGGCCCGATCAAATCTAGGTTATGATTTGCGATTAGTAATTCAAGGTTATTATATATATATGTCATATATGTGTGTTATCGGGATGGCTTTACTTAATTAGAGGCACTACTGTAGGTGGCGTGAATCACAACCATTCCTTCTGGTCTGGATGGTTGTGATCGTTGAGTCTAGAGTCCATTAAAATGGATTGTGGCTGAGATTTGTAAATAACTCTTATCACCATGTATGGAATGAACTAGATCTATATATATATATATATATATATATATATATATATATATATATATATATATATATATATATATATATATATATATATATATATATATATATATATATATATATATATATAGTTATATATATATATATAGTTATATATTATATATAAAAAATACTTCTGTCATAAATTCTAAAAACGAGTGTTATTAGCACTACACTTTTGGATATTCGCACTATATTTATTTATAATTTTCGCATCTTTTGAAAATACTTCTTGTACATGCATTTTTAGGAAAAGTGTTCAACACGAAAGTTGTAGATCTCTACGAGATCTACAACTTTCGTGTTGAACACTTTTCCTAAAAATGCGTTTATAAGGCGTATTTCTAAAAGGTGAGAAATCTGAGCGTATTTCCTAATGCATGTCTTGTACATGCATTTTTAGGAAAAGTGTTCAACACGAAAGTTGTAGATCTCGTCGAGATCTACAACTTTAGTGATGAACACGTTTCCAAAAAATGTATGTATAAAGAGTATTTTCAAAAGATACGAAAAATTAAAAGTAACGTAGTGCGAATATCCAAAAGTATAGTGCTAATAACAATCGCTAATCTTTTCTAATTAAAAAACAACAAATCACTGGATATCCTAAAACTACACCTATTGAGGGAGCACGGAGAGAGAGAGAGGGAAAGGGAGAGTGATTGAGGGAGAGGGAGAGAGAAAAGAGAGGGGGATAAAAATCATAGGAGGATACATATTCTATAATTTTCACTAATTTATTTATTGCTCATTAATTCTTTAATAAGGATATATATATTTAGAATGATTCTAATGTTGACTATATTTTAAAAATTAACAGAATATGTTTGTATTTATATGATGTGAAAGATGCAGAGGCTTTGAAATTAAAATTTAAAGTTCACTTTTATTGTAAATTATTTTAAATTTTTAAGTCGGAAAAGAACAAGCAGATCGAGCTATGTGTTTCTTTGCACAGTTCCACTTTGAACTGAAGAAAATGCTGGAGCTATAATGATAATTTTTTTCCAATTAACACACGAAACAAAAAAATATATAAACATTTTAAAGTCAAAAAAATTCTGATATACGAAAAAAACATCACAAAAAACAGTGTATTTTTTGTGCTGCATGGATGTTGGGATAACCGAGCTTTTTATTAAAAAAAAAATCTTACATGTCCAGAAAACCGATTAATTTGAGTTGAACCGGTTTGACACTGAAAATTAAGGTTCCGTTTGAGACAACAGAGTCGAGCTCCGTTTGGCACGATGGTGCATAGCAGTTGTAAACGCATGGGTAAAAAATAGACTTCCGTTAAGGATCATTTATTTGAACATAAAAGTGGATGAAATTCATTAAATAGGAGTTAAGGAATGACAATAAGACAATTTTGTTGTTTCTTGCAACAAAACTAAATAACTGGGGAGGAAATATAAAGTGTGACATAACTGGAGCATATTTATAGCCGGCCTATTTACAACTACTAAAAGTGTTACATAACTGGGCCGATTTATAGCCGGCCCAAACAAGAGGAAAGATTTAAGCGTTTATATTGACAGTTTTTATATGACTATTTACAGCTCAAAAATAATAGCAGCGCAAAAAATGACTATTAGCAGGCCGATGGATATTGACAGCCCAAAAATTAAGCTTTTAAAAAGACTTTTTTAGGAAAAGTGTTCAACATGAAAGTTGTTGATCTCGACGAGATCTACAACTTTTATGTTGAACATTTTTTCTAAAAATGTCATATAGCAGACCTATTTTCAAAAGACGCGGAATCCGGCGGAACTCGCATAATTCCGCCCGGATTCCACGCCTTTTGAAAATAAGTCTGATATATGATATTTTTAGAAAAAGTGTTCAACATAAAAGTTGTAGATCTCGTCGAGATCAACAACTTTTATGTTGAACACTTTTTCTAAAAATGTCATATAATAGACTTTTTCAAAAAGCGTGTTTTTCGCATTTTGGACCGCTATTAGCGGTCATATTATGTATGTTTTTTATTATTTTGCCGGACTGCCAATAGCCAAAGCTGGGCTGCCAATATAAATGCCCAAGATTTACAAAGATATCCAATTACAACAAGAGTTATCTTATCATCGTTATCTTTAACTTTATGTTTAAGTATTCACGTCTTCATACCTAGGCGGAGGACGGCAACGCCATTAGCTTTAATTTTAGGGAAACTTGTTCCTTTTTACATCACTTTTTTTACATTCCAACAACAGCTGCTCTTGTTGAAGCCAAAATTGACCTCTGTGGAGTTCGGGGTCCCTGGGAAGGGGCGACCTCACACCTACTACACGCGAGAGAATGTCACGGACCGGAGACTTAGGAGACTATGAACAGACCATCGGCTCTAGCGCGGAGGTCCCACCTCACACCCGGAAGGCTACCTGAGCTCTTCCCCTCCCTAGCCAATGCTCGAGCTAGGGTGCCTTGGAGGAGCCCTCTCTACTCTACCAAGGAGGAACTAAGGGAGGAGGAAGCCAAAAAGCCCCTCTCCAAAGGCACCCAAGGGGGTCTATTTATAGTTTTTCCAAGCACATGACTCATAATGTCTGAAACGCCCCCAAGGCAAATAAGCCTTGGGCCAATAGGAAACCGCCACGCCGGGGGGCAAAGAGGTAAAAACATCCCGGGGGCAAAAACGGTAACAACAAGGCCCAAAGGGGGCCAAGGATGGGGAGAGCCCACATGCCAAACCGCAGGGCGGGCGAGACCCGGCCCCGGGCCGGTCTCGCCCCCACCAGCCCGCGGGGCGGGCGAGACCCGGCCCCGGGCCGGTCTCGCCCTCACCTGCCCGCGGGGCGGGCGAGACCCGGCCCCGGGCCGGTCTCGCCCCCACCTGCCCGCGGGGCGGGCGAGACCCGGCCCCGGGCCGGTCTCGCCCCCACCTGCCCGCGGGGCGGGCGAGACCCGGCCCCGGGCCGGTCTCGCCCCCACCTGCCCGCGGGACGGGCGAGACCCGGCCCCGGGCCGGTCTCGCCCCTGCCAATCCGCTGCACCTGCCCCAAAGAAGGGGCCACCGGGGGGGGAGGTAAAATTTTCCCCCCTGCTAGTATATTTCCAAGCCAGAGCCAAAATTGGCCACCGAGAGTGCAAAATCTCCAAAAAGCTTAAAAACGTGTCCGCCTTGTTTGGGGCCCACTCTTCGCGAATACGAGGTTGTACACAATCTCCGCTCTTTTCGAGGTTGGCACAAGCTCGGAAAGAAACGTCCAACCCCACGTATTCGCGGAGTGTAGTTTTAGCGCGCGACTCCGAAGGGGTCAACTTGTCAAGCCAGCTAATGGGAGCCTGGGTGACGAGACGGCCTCGGGGCGGAAACACTCAACCTCCCCGAGTAGTCAACATGTCAAGCCAGCTAATGAGAGCCTCGGCCTCGGGGGTGCAAACACTTGCTCTACGAGAGGTACCACCGGCCCTGCCAGCTAGTGGGAGCCTGGCAGCGGGACCACCCCGGAGCGAAGGGACTTGGGCTTCCACGAGAGGTACGCCTGCCCTGCCAGCTAGTGAGAGCCTTACAGGGGAATCCATCTCGGAGCTGGAGGACTTAGCCTCCACGAGAGATCAACCTGCCCTGCCAGCTAGTGAGAGCCTGGCAGCGGAATCCATCTCGAAGCTAAAGGACTTAGCCTCCACGAGAGATCAACCTGCCCTGCCAGCTAGTGCGAGCCTGGCAGCGGAATCCATCCCGGAGCTGAAGGACTGGCTTCCACGAGAGATCAACCTGCCCTGCCAGCTAGATGAGAGCCTGACAGCGGAATCCATCTCGGAGCTAAGGGCTTGACTTCCACGAGAGATCAACCTGCTCTGCCAGCTAGTGAGAGCCTGGCAGCGGAATCCATCCCGGAGCTGAGGGACTGGCTTCCACGAGAGATCAACCTGCCCTGCCAGCTAGATGAGAGCCTGACAGCGGAATCCATCTCGGAGCTAAGGGCTTAGCCTCCACGAGAGATCAACCTGCCCTGCCAGCTAGGTGAGAGCCTGGCAGCGGAATCCATCTCGAGGTGAGACCTTCTCACCCTTCGAGAGATCAACCTGCCCTGCCAGCTAGGTGAGAGCCTGGCAGCAGAATCCATCTCGAGGTGAGACCTTCCCACCCTCCGAGAGATCAACCTGCCCTGCTAGTTAGGTGAGAGCCTGGCAGCGGAATCCATCTCGAGGTGAGACCTTCCCACCCTCCGAGAGATCAACCTGCCCTGCCAGCTAGGTGAGAGCCTGACAGCGGAATCCATCTCGAGGTGAGACCTTCCCAACCTCCGAGAGATCAACCTGCCCTGCCAGCTAGGTGAGAGCCTGGCAGCGGAATCCATCTCGAGGTGAGACCTTCCCAACCTCCGAGAGATCAACCTGCCCTGCCAGCTAGGTGAGAGCCTGGCAGCGGAATCCATCTCGAGGTGAGACCTTCCCACCTTCCGAGAGATCAACCTGCCCCGCCAGCTAGGTGAGAGCCTGGCAGCGGAATCCATCTCGAGGTGAGACCTTCCCAACCTCCGAGAGATCAAGCTGCCCTGCCAGCTTGGTGAGAGCCTGGCAGCGGAATCCATCTCGAGGTGAGACCTTCCCACCCTCCGAGAGATCAACCTGCCCCGCCAGCTAGGTGAGAGCCTGACAGCGGAATCCATCTCGAGGTGAGACCTTCCCAACCTCCGAGAGATCAACCTGCCCTGCCAGCTAGGTGAGAGCCTAGCAGCGGAATCCATCTCGAGGTGAGACCTTCCCACCCTCCGAGAGATCAACCTGCCCTGCCAGCTAGGTGAGAGCCTGGCAGCAGAATCCATCTCAAGGTGAGACCTTCTCAACCTCCGAGAGATCAACCTGCCTTGCCAGCTAGGTGAGAGCCTGACAGCGGAATCCATCTCGAGGTGAGACCTTCCCACCCTCCGAGAGATCAACCTGCCCTGCCAGCTAGGTGAGAGCCTGGCAGCGGAATCCATCTCGAGGTGAGACCTTCCCAACCTCCGAGAGATCAACCTGCCCTGCCAGCTAGGTGAGAGCCTGGCAGCGGAATCCATCTCGAGGTGAGACCTTCCCAACCTCCGAGACATCAACCTGCCCTGCCAGCTAGGTGAGAGCCTGACAGCGGAATCCATATCGAGGTGAGACCTTCCCACCCTCCGAGAGATCAACCTGCCCTGCCAACTAGGTGAGAGCCTGGCAGCAGAATCCATCTCGAGGTGAGACCTTCCCAACCTCCGAGAGATCAACCTGCCCTGCCAGCTAGGTGAGAGCCTGGCAGCGGAATCCATCTCAAGGTGAGACCTTCCCAACCTCCGAGAGATCAACCTGCCCTGCCAGCTAGGTGAGAGTCTGGCAGCAGAATCCATCTCGAGGTGAGACCTTCCCACCCTCCGAGAGATCAACCTGCCCTGCCAGCTAGGTGAGAGCCTGGCAGCGGAATCCATCTCGAGGTGAGACAATTAGGCATCAACGAGAGGTACCACCGGCCTTGCCCAGCTAGTGAGAGCCTGGGCAGCGGGACCGTCTCGGAGCAAAGGAACTAAGCATCTCAATCAGACCTTACCAAATCCTACATCCTCAAACGGGGAAAAATAGATGAGTTACATGATCCCCCCGACTCAGCTGGTCAGGGGTAGCACTTGTTACAAGATAAGAAAGATGAAAAAAACTACCGCAAGGCGAGGCACCATCATGGGGCCTGGGCATGACGGTCGTCTTCCGCTTCCTTTTCCTCGGGCACTTTCATCTTGCTCAAGCTCTCCATGACCTTCTCCATCTCCTCTGCCTGGGCCAACCAAGAGATGGTGTTGACAGCCGTGACGTAGCACTGCCTCGCCATCCTGGAGTCCCTCTTGACCCTGACCTGGATCCCTCCGGAGCTGAACTTGCATTGGTGGAAGGAAGATGGGACGCAACGAAAGGCGCTGATGAGGGGCCTTCCGAAGATGGCGTTGTAGCTGCTTGGAGCGTCAACAATGACGAATCGGCAGTTCCTTGAGGCCCCTCCCAACTTTACTTGGAGTCCTACTCCACCTTCGACCTCCTTTCTTTCTCCTGAGAACCCGAACAGGGGTCCGTCCGAGGCCAACACCCTCCTTGGTTCTACCTTCATCTCATCAAACGCCTTCCTGAAAATGACGTTGACGGAGCTCCCGTTGTCAACCAAGATTCGGGAGACGATGTAGCCCTCGATGGCCGTCTGGATGACCAGCGCATCACAGAACGGATCCTCATGATCCGGTAGGTCCTTCACCGAGAAGGTGATCTTCTCCTCCTGGGGCGGGGTCTGGGAGGTTGAGGCGACGCTCCTTCGGTACATGACATGGAGGCTTGCATTCCGAGTGGCCTCGACCCCCACTCCACCATGGATCACCGTTATACCGCCTCGGGGTCCGACATCGACCCGGTCCTCACAAACATCATCCCCCCCTTCTCTGGGCAGAACCTTTTCAACCCGCACCGGTGGCTGCGGCTGGGCAGGACCTCTCGCCCCCCTCACTTCCAGGAACTCGGGGCAGGTAGCCGTGGCGTGCCCCTCCACCTGATGGAAGTCACAGTAGGGTAACTCCACCCTGACCCTTCTCCTTCCCTGGCGGTTCCTCCTCTCCCTTCGACCAATCTCCATCGCTTGCTGCGGTGGGGGGAGGAGCAACCTAGGGGCTTGCCTCTGGAAGTTGAACCTTCCTTGGCCCCTATGGAAGTTGCCCCCATCATGGGCGTAACCTCTTCCCGGACCCTGAGCGGGTCCTCCCTGCTGCCTCCAACCTGGTTCCGGACCCTCCTGAGCTCTCTGCTCCTCTCTCCTTCTTCCCTCCTGAGGTCTCGAGCCACCTTGCTCCTTTGCCTCTGTCTCTGTCAGCTTTGCCAACTTCTTGACAAACGCCGGGTTGGCCGCCTCCATGGCTATCTCCTCTGTCGCCCTTTCCATCAGCTCCTCGAAGGAAAGGGGGGCCTTCCGGGTCAAGCTCATCTTGAAGAAGCCCTCCTTCAGCCCAACGGTGAAGGCCATCTGGAGAGCATACCCTGGCATCTCCTGGACCTCCAGGATCTCCTCTTGGAACCGGTCAACGTAACGGGCCAGCGACTCCTCGGCCCCCTGCCTTATCAGGAAGATGGACTCGGGGCTCCTCTTCCGCTTCTTGGAGGTGGAGAAGCGAAGCTGAAAGCTCCGGCTCAAGTCTTCGAACCCATAGATCGACCTAAGAGGGAGTTGATGGAACCAGCCCCTTGCCTTCTCCTTCAATGTGATCGCAAAGAGGCGACACTTGAAGGCATCCGTCATCGGCCTGATGGAGACGGCATCCTCTAACCACTGCAGATGCTGGACGGGGTCATCCTTCCCCGTGTAGTAAGCCATGTCTGGCTCTCTGAACCCCTCGGGAACGGGAGCTGAGATGATCAGCTCGCTGAAGGGTGACCCCCTAAGAGGTGGTCTCGCCACTTCCACTCGCGCGACCTGCTCGCCTGGGAGGTTGGAACTCGCCGGGCTGGAGAACAGCTCCCGGCCGGTGAGGTCTCGCTCGACCCCATCTCCCATCCTCTCATTTCCTGGCCTTCTTCCTGGTGCGCTTCCTTCTCCCCCCCGCTGGGGTCATCTCGCCTAGACCCCTGGGAGTCGACTCATCGAGGGGGGGAGCTAGCTCCTGGGGGGTCGGGGTGGAGCTGCCACCCTGAGGACCAATGCTTCGCAGCATCTCCATGATACCCTGGATGGAGGCCATGAACTCTTGCCTCCCCACAAAGGGTCCTGAGCTGGGGAGCTCGCCGAGATCATCACTACCTCACTGACCTCCAGTCATGACTCTCTCCCAAGATCTTCTGTGCTGGTCACTCTCCACGCTCACCGCACCAAAGTGTTGAAGCCAAAATTGACCTCTGTGGAGTTCGGGGTCCCTGGGAAGGGGCGACCTCACACCTACTACACTCGAGAGAATGTCATGGACCGGAGACTTAGGAGACTATGAACAGACCCTCGGCTCTAGCGCGGAGGTCCCACCTCACACCCGGAAGGCTACCTGAGCTCTTCCCCTCCCTAGCCAATGCTCGAGCTAGGGTGCCTTGGAGGAGCCCTCTCTACTCTACCAAGGAGGAACTAAGGGAGGAGGAAGCCAAAAAGCCCCTCTCCAAAGGCACCCAAGGGGGTCTATTTATAGTTTTTCCCAAGCACATGACTCATAATATCTGAAACGCCCCCAAGGCAAATAAGCCTTGGGCCAATAGGAAACCGCCACACCGGGGGGCAAAGAGGTAAAAACATCCCGGGGGCAAAAACGGTAACGACAAGGCCCAAAGGGGGCCAAGGATGGGGAGAGCCCACATGCCAAATCGCAGGGCGGGCGAGACCCGGCCCCGGGCCGGTCTCGCCCCCACCAGCCCGCGGGGCGGGCGAGACCCGGCCCCGGGCCGGTCTCGCCCCCACCTGCCCGCGGGGCGGGCGAGACCCGGCCCCGGGCCGGTCTCGCCCCCACCTGCCCGCGGGGCGGGCGAGACCCGACCCCGGGCCGGTCTCGCCCCCACCTGCCCGCGGGGCGGGCGAGACCCTGCCCCGGGCCGGTCTCGCCCCCACCTGCCAGCGGGGCGGGCGAGACCCGGCCTCGGGCTGGTCTCGCCCCCACCTGCCCGCGGGACGGGCGAGACCCCACCCCGGGCCGGTCTCGCCCCTGCCAATCCGCTGCACCTGCCCCAAAGAAGGGGCCACCGGGGGGGAGGTAAAATTTCCCCCCTTACTAGTATATTTCCAAGCCAGAGCCAAAATTGGCCACCGAGAGTGCAAAATCTCCAAAAAGCTTAAAAACGCGTCCGCCTTGTTTGGGACCCACTCTTCGCGAATACGAGGTTGTACAGCTCTGTTGTAATCTATGGCGTAGATCAATAAATTTAACCCACATGTTCATGACCTGCGAGGCTGTGATCGCTACCGTCGTGCCAGACGGAGTTAAAGTGGCATTATCAGGTAGAACTTTGGCACAACTTCACGATCATTTAGCGATGCAATGGTTGTTAGGATATTTGGTTAATATGTCTGCACGTGTCAGGACCGACTAGGAACGACTCATTGGATTTCGTGACACCAGAGTGTAACGGCTCTACGCTGGAGATACTATATAAGGTCATTCCACATTGATGAGCGTTAGTGGACTATCTTGAGCGGAACAATTACAGTTATCGCCAGGCGATATGGGTCCCGACTCCCTCATTTGTATCCTGGATCTTAGAGAACTGTTGCTTGATGAAAGGTCGCGGTTTAGGATTTTTCAGACCGCACGACATGCAAGGTCGCTAACTTGATCAATGGTATGAATATACTTAGCATAGATAACGAGTGCATAAACCAAGTGAGTTCAACTCTGATTGATCCGAAGCTATTACACAATAGATTTGGACATTTTCACTATAAGAAAATGCGAGATCTAGCTAGAAGTCAAAACATATCATTAGATCTTTCTATTCAATTTGATATGTGTGAGGTTTGTGCTCAGACTAAGATCACTAGAAACCCTTACAAGATAGTTTCTAGGAGCACACAACTTCTGCAGTTGATACATTCCGACTTATGTGATTTTCACAGTCATGCCACTAGAGAGAAGGAAATATTTAATTACATTCATCGATAATTTTTTCAGATATTGTCATGTTTATCTATTGAAATCTAAAGATGAGACATTTGAGACGTTTAAAATATTCAAATCTCTGGTAGAAAATCAATTTAATCTAAAGATTAAAAGAATTAGAAGTGATAGATGAGGAGAGTACACTGTAACTGGGTTTAAGGACTTTTGTGCCTCTGAGGGTATAATCTTAGAAACCACAACTCTTTACTCATCCCAGTCGAATGGTATTGTTGAGCATAAGAATATAACTTTAACAGAAATAGTGAATTTTATGCTCCTCACCGTTGGCATGCATAATTCATTTTAGGAGGGAAGCGGTCCTAACTACAAATCACTTCCAAAATAGAGTGCCTCACTCAAATCTCAACTCTACTTTGTATGAGTTGTGGCATGACTATCCTTGTAGACATGACACTCTAAAGACTTGGGGTTGTATTACTTATGTAAGAATACAAGACCTTAAGAGATCTAAGGTGGGACTTAGAACAACAACATGCGTTTATCTAGGTAGTGCAGAAGATAGTGTAGCTGACAGGTTTCTGGATCTATCCACCACTAATACAATGATAGAGTCTAGAAATGCTATTTTCTTTAAACACAAATTTATCAAAGATCATGGTTTGACTGTCTCTGGGTCTACTGACATGATTTCAGAATCTACGGTAGAACCTGAAGCTGGCCCCTCTGACATTGCTCCCCAACCTCTAGAGGTGGAACCTGTTCCTCTTAGAGTATCTACAAGGGATAGAATCCCAAAGAATTTTGGTGAGAATTTTGTCACCTACCACTTAGAGGATGATCCATTTTCCTATCAGGAAGCAATGATATCTAGAGATGCGTTAATGTGGGCAGAATTCATCGATGATGAGATGAACTCGCTGCTACAACACAACACTTGACATCTAGTTGACCTGCCAAAAGGAGCTAAAGTCCTATGATGCAAATAAGTACTAAAGAAAAAATTGCACAATGATGGGTCTATAGCCAGATATAAAGCACGTCTAGTAACTAAGGGTTATAAATAATAGAGAGAATTGATTATTTTGACGTATATTCACCTGTATGTCATCTATCCACTATTAGGATTCTTCTTGTCATAGCTTCTATTGAGAACTTTATAGTTCATCAGATGGATGAAAAGACATCCTTCTTAAATGGAGAGCTTGATGAATAGATCTACATGATACACCTTGATGGTTATGTACATAAGGATCTAATAAACAAAGTGTGCAAGCTCAATAAATCGATCTATGAGCTTAAACAAGCACCTAAGATGTGACACATTAAATTTGATCAAGTGGTAAAGAGCGTTGGATTTCAGTCCAGTCTCTCAAAGAAGTGTCTCTACTACCGCTCAATGTTAAATCAAACAGTCATCATATGCATATATGTGGATGACATGTTGATTCTGGGGTCAGACCTTGCCGTAGTGAGAGATACTAAATTCGCTCTCGCGAAAGCATTTGACATGAAGGACCTTGGTCCTATAGATATCCTATTAGATATGAAAGTTGGAGTAGACAAAGGACGTGTCACTCTAATTCTAGCTCATTATATTGAGCAGATTCTCATTACATGAGATTATAAAGACTGTAGGCCTGTTGAAACACCAATTGATCCAAATGTCAAGTTGAGTCCGAATGAAGGGACCAGCGTTGATCAAGTAAAGTATTCAATGATCATTGGTAGTCTCATATATGCCACAAGTTGCACTAGACCAAACATTATCTTTTCGGTAAGGATGCTGAGTCGCTTTACCAGTAGTCCAGGCAAAGAGCATTGGGATACCTTAGATCGGCTGATGAGGTACCTGAAAGGTACTAAAGATCACGCTCTATGCTACACTGGTTGCTATCCTACGTTGGAAGGATACTTTGATGTCTCCTGGTGTTCAGAAGTTGGGAACAACAAGTCCACTAGTGGATTTATTTTCACTTTGGTTGGCGCTGTAGTTATTTGGAAATCCAAAAGACAGACTTGTATAGCTTTATCGTCTATGGAAGCTGAGTTGTTTGTCTTAGCTTCAATTGGTGAGGAGGTAGATTGGATCAGAAATTTAATTCTAGACATTCCCTTATATAGAATTCAAGTCAATTCGTTGAACTTGTACTGTGATAATCAAGCAGCAATGCAAGTCGTGAAAAATGTCATTTTTAATACTAAGAGGCAACATATACGACTGAGACACGCTCTATTAAATTATCTAAAAGAATAAGGCATTATCACTTTGATCGATGTGCGATCGAAGGATAATTGGCTGATTCATTGAAAAAAGGAATGCCTAAAGACCGATCAATCAAAATAGTGGGGAAATGAGACTCAAAGCGATTTAAGTTCAGCCTTAGTTCAATGTTAGGCGATTCAGTTCAGCCTTAGTCCAAATGTTTTGATTTTTCCACTCTCCTTTGTCAAAATAAGCGTGTTGTGCTCCGCTGATGTTCATGGTTGCTGAGTACGAATCTGGTGAGTTGTTTCATTTCACATTTGATGTTAACAACTTCATCTGGTTTCGTCTTCCTTATCTAGGAGGAGAGTGTTATTCCACATTTGATAACATAATCTGACTAGGTTTGGCTCTTCTTCTGTTTATTGGTTCCATTTCATATTTGATGAGTTCCAATTAACTTTAGAAGAACTGTAGCTGTGACATTCCATATAGGAACACAGATACAGCTACGGTGTGCAGAAGTTCATTACATCGTTTCTTTGAAAACAGATAATGGATTCTGAGATAGAATATAAATACTCTAGACATGTTTACTCATACTGTACTACGTTCATATAAGTAGAACTAGATACTTTTGCATTTTCCAAGGTTGAATTTATTCTGAATAAACTTCTCTGTTGGAAATTACAGGAGTTGTTGTTGATGGAGGAACACTTGTCGGTTGGGATCCAGAGGAGGATGACCTGCTGGATGCTGACTTCTAGAGTGTTTGTTTGGTTTTTTTGTCTTTGGCTTAGAGTATTGTTTAGCTCTCTTTCCTTTTATTTGTTGTTTGGATTATTTTTGTTACTCTTTAGTTGGTCATGAGACACTAGGTGTGCTAGTACCTGATTCTCTGATTGTAATTTTGACTATGATGTGTTACTGCTGAGTTTATGTTTTATTCTTATGCATGCATACTAACTTCTATTTCTTTAAGTCTAATCTATTCTGATAGATGTTGTGGACATGGTTGTGTATTGAGTCGAATTCTGGTTGAACATTACACACAATACCCCTTTTTCCGACGTCGGTCTCACCGCGAACATAGGAGAAGATTGTTAGGATATTTTGTTAACATGTCCGCGCGTGTCAGGACCGACTCAGAACGTCCCATTGAGTTTCATGTCACTAGAGTATAACGGCTCTACGCTGAAGATACTATATAAGGTCATTCTACATCAATGAGCCTTAGTGGACTATCTTGAGCGGAGCAATTACAATGGTCTAGCATTGATCCAACCACATGCACGAAACTCGTGGAGTACAAATAGGTTAGACCCAAGAATTCTAACTAGGGTCGGGCCTGGGTCGTCGCGAACGGATGGGGTTTAGCAAGGGTTCTTAGCATCAGATTGTTTGTGTGGTGGAATCTGACATAAGAAGTCAGAACTTGCAGGCAATCCCGGACGATCCCAACTGCGTCTCCTTCGGTGGACTTGGTCCCGATATTGGAGTCGGGCCTGGGTCGTCGCGAACGGGTGAGGCCTTGGCAAATGTTCCGTGTGGCGGCTTATATGTCGTTAGGGGAAAATTGGAAGTATCCTTGTGATTGCGGCTTGAACGCCAATGGGGAAATTGAATGTGCTCGGGTTGATGATGTGTTAGAAGTATACTCTTTAGAATGCCTTGGGCGAAGCCCTGATTTGCATACATGTTGCATTGTAGGCTCATTTTTATTATATGCTTAACATAGAAATATATTTGTTGTATGAGACATCCAAACTTGTTTTACTACTTTAAATATACTTGCATTTTTGCATACGAAGTGCTGACCTGCAGGGTGATAGAGTGTCCCGGGGTCCGCTAGGGATAACGGTGAGGAGATGTGTTAGTTACACAGTTGAGGACAACCTTTACTGACCCACATTACAACCAAATTCTTTACAGAGAAAGAATCGCAAGAGGGAGCAAGCCCGCCGACCAAAAAGGCCTAAGCCTCATGAAGTAATTCATGTTGTGTTGTAGCTCTGTTATGTTGGATGTTATGCTTAATGCACAATGTAATCCGGCTTGTACGTCGAGATAGCCTAGCAGTGCTTATGCACATTGACACTTAATATTATGATTGAGTTTTGAACTCTGAAAGGTTGTAAGACCATAAGGCCGTGTTGATACTCATATGTTAGTGGATAACTTCTAGTCTTGCTCTTTTGTTTCCGCTGTGTTTAGTCTGAGTTTTGGAATTGGGTAGTTTATATCATCTTATAATGCTTAAGTTGTGGTGTCTGTATGTTGTGGGACCCCGACCGGACCAATATTATACGGTAATTACAGGGGAGGTGTTACACGATAGCAGCATATCGTGCGGTCTGGCGACTAGGCGGCCTACAAATCGGCGAGTAGAGCTAGCATTAGAATAACGGGCAGTACACGCGGATTGGTTGCGGTCTGGCAACTAGGCGAGTTGAGCGGACTCCATAGTACAACATTGGTTCCTACGGTTACTCTTGAGTCCGCCTGGTTTGATATTTGCCTTGTATTGTTTCTATTTTGGTTGAATACATCGGCGAATCATGTATCACCATGTATGTCTCGCATTGTAAAGAGTATTATAGTACAAGATCCTTGTTCTTTTATTTTGCATCTAGTTTATTTGGGCTCAGATATGTTGAGTGTTCCTACGCCTGGTTTCCCGTCTTCCGCTATATCAAATTTCAACATGGTATTAGAGGGAACAGAGGCTTGTGCAGTGGAACAACCGGCAGTTTGCTTCAGTGCTTCTGTGAGTCTAAGTGAACCAGAGTTAAGTGCAATGGAAAGTGATTTGGCAAGGGATCTTGGAATGAAGCTTTTTACATGGACTAACTTTGATAAGTGGAAGTCATGTATGAAAAGCTATCTTCTTTGTGAGGACCTTTGGGAGGTGGTTTGCGGAGCAGAAAGGCAAGAGGTTACTGCTGTTACTGACAATGCTGAAGCGGTCAGAGCTTGGAAGAAGCCAAACATGAAAGCGGAGGTTATTCTCAAGCATGTGATCTCATCGGAGCTCTTGGACCACCTCAGCGGATGTCGGTCAGCTGCAAAGTTTTGTACTTCCCTTGATGGGTTGTTCAACAAGTAGGTGAAGGTGGTTGCTGAGGATGGTCCTTCTACTTCATATCAACAAAAGAAAAGTGTTTCTCCTAGGCGTGATGGGAAGATGAAGGAGAGGCTAAGGTGTTATAGATGCAAGCAGCCTGGTCACATCAGGAAGGAGTGTAAGGTCGTCTTACACTTGATGAATGTTGCTCATATTGGGAGTAAGGAGAAGAACTTGGTTGGGTTGTCAACAAGTTCAGATGTTGATCGGATAAAGGTCAGTGATAGTGCAGCTATCTAGCATGAAAGACTGAGACATGTGAGGATGGACAAGCTGAAAGAAATGACGGTAAGGAGCCTTGTAAGAGGTTTGCCTAGATTGTCATCCCACGACATCGGTCAAGCTTGTGCGGGATGTCAACACGGTGAAGCTTATCACTTTATGTTTGATAAGTTGCAATTCAGATGCAAAGCGCCATTGGAGGTTGTCCATGGTGATCTGGTGGGGCCTACTGTCACCGCAGTCTTGGAGGCAGCAGGTACATACTGATATTGGTTAATGACTATACGAGGTATACTTGGGTATACTTCATGAAGGAGAAGTCGAACATGTTTCGCTTGTTTGTGGAATTCAAGAAGTTTGTGGAGGGCCAGCTTGGCCTGCGGATCAAGAAGTTGATCACGAGCAAAGGAGGTGAGTTCGGCTCAACCATGTTCTCGAACTTTTGCAGGAAACATGGGATCCGAAGAGAGCTCTCTCGTGGACATACTTCATAATAAGGTGGTGTTGCAGATCGGATGATCCGTCTTTTGACGAAGACATGCAAGTGTTGGCTTTAGTGTAAAGACATTCCTAAGGCTTTTTGGGCGGAAGGGATGGCCTGCACGATTCATGTCATCAATCGGATGCATCTGAGTCCGATCATCGTAAAGACTCCGTTCGAGCTGATGTTCAGGGTGAAGCCTAGCGTGAAGCACTTTCGGGTGTTTGGTTCTACCTACTACGTATATGCTCCAGATGCTCTCAAGACGAAGCTAGTTTTCGTTGGGTATGATGAGTAGAAGAGAAGATGGAGGTGTATGGATCCTACGACGAAGAGGTTCATTGTGTCGAGAGACGTTATCTTTGATGACCTGACGTCGTATTGGGGTAGCTCATGTGTGGAGATAGAGGAGAGCAGGTCAGACGGTGGGCAGAAGGAGGCCGCTGCTAAGGTTCACATGGAGTTGCCCGTGTAACCATGAGCTCCAGGTTGTTCTAGCTCTGGGGCAAGGGTGTCTGGTTCAAGAAGTAGGGGAGCGTTGCTCCAAGTGCTTCTGGTTTCAGTACGGAGGCTTCTGGCTCAGGAAGCAAAAGAAGCGATGTTCCAGGCAATTCCAGTTCAAGAGCGGAGGCTTCTGACTCAGGAAGTAGGGGGAGCGTTGCTCCAAGTGCTTCTGCTTCCAGTACGGTGACTTCTTGCTCAGGAAGCAAGGGGAGCATTATTCTGGGTTTGCCCGGGAATGGAGCTGGTTCAGGAGCAGCAGAGGTAATTAGCCGTGATCAGGCTCTTCGGAGGTCGAAGAGGGTCGCCAACCCACCAGCTCGATATAGCAAAGGAAATACGGTGAGCTTGGTCTCATGTTTCCTTGCAGGACCTCAGATCGAGCGAGTGACTTCTAGCTGTGATGACACCACTGGAGTTAAGGAGGTGGATGACACCAAGGTTGAGGAGGTGAGTACCCTCAGAGGAGACGAGGCTTGGGATCTTGAGCCCAAGGTCGTTGGTAATACTCCTATCACATGCAAGTGGAGGTCGAAGTTGAAGAAGAAGCCAGAGGGAAGCATGGCTCCTTTTAGGAGATGCTGGAGGGATCCTTTATGGTCCAGGATATACGGGACAAGGACTATGTCTCAGACATCTTCTCGATGGCGCTATAAGAGGGACCATGTGCGAGGTTACAAGAACTGCTGGGGTTGTTCACCACTTCTCACTTCAAGGGGGAGTGTTGAAAATGGTGAAGTGAAAGTGGGTGATTAGGCGACCTAGGCAACCTGTCCACGCGGTCTATGTGTACAGGACTAGCGGTTCGGCAGGTCGGCAGAGTTGCTACAGTCGGCGTATTCCTTAGCGGGATGGGAGGTCTATTCACGCGGTCTATGCTTATAGAGGTGGTGGCCAGCCAGGCCAGCTTTTGCTCGGCAGACAGATTGTTCCTAGAAAGTAATCGGGCGGATAGCTTCTCTATCTGTGGAGTCCGACAAGATGCAGACTGGGCTGGAGCTCGGAAGACCAGCATGGCAGATGTATTGGTCTAACTCTGGTGGTGCGGCTGGCGGAAGTCACGGAGTTCGTTGGTTAGAGCGGACAGGTGATGAAGTTCGTTGGGATATGCGGACTGGTGCCTGTCTCCGCCACTAAGTGCGGATTGACCCTTGTGTTCAGTGGCGTGGACTTGGTTGGTTCTGAACCAAGTCCATGTTGGCTCAGTCCGGGAAAATCACGCGGTTAAGCGCGGACTGCTTCTCAGTCCACTAAGCTCGGCAGCAATTGCCTTGTTGTTTAGTTGAGAGCTTGGTGTGTGCGGACTGGAGCAGTGCCCGCTTGGGCGTGTAGACTATATTCCTTGTGCGCCGAGTCTGGCAGTTGTCGGCTTGTGCCTTGGTTGCGGGCTCAGAGTGCGCAAACTGGAGTTGTGTTTGCAGGGCGCGCGAACTGGAGCGGTGTCCGCTGACATGCGGATAGGTGGTGTTGTCGCAGGGTCTGCTGGTGGCGGCTTGTCCCTGGCTTGGCTTTTGGCGACAAGGCGGATAAGGTTGCTGTCTAGCCTTGATGATGTTGTTGGCGGTCTAGCTATCCTGCACAGGTCGCGGTAGACTGGATGTGTATCTGTGGCTTGCAGATACACTTGGTGTCTGTCGTGTGATGGGGTGGTTATCCTATCGGCTAGGGTGGTGACCACACTTCTTGTCGTGCCTATAAATAGGACCCTATGTCACATCAACAGTAGGACGAATGAACAGTAAGTGAACTCGCAGATTGTTGCTGCGGATTAAATTTTGGTATCCACGCGGTTCGAACGAGGTTGACTGGTTTGTGATGTGCAGGTTGTGCGGATAGCGCTGGAAGCTAGGGACTTGGTTCTGACTGCGATCAGAGACAGTGCAGACTTTGCGGGTAGCAACAAGCGGTTAACAGCAGATCGCGAGTTTCGGCTAGGTGGTCTCTCTTCTGCAACTAGTTTCCTGGTTCAATAGTTTGTCTGCTTCTGGAGGCCTGTTCTATTCGGCAGCATCTGATCGTGTGGTCTGGTGGCTAAGCGACCTTGCGGTTAGGCGACCTGCAGATCGGCAAGTAGAGCTTGCATTGGAATAACGGGTAGTCCGCGCGGCTTGGTTGCGGTCTGGCGACTAGGAGGGTTGAGCGGACTCCATAGTACGACAGTGGTTCGGTGGTTCCGGCGGTTACTCGTACGTGAGTCTGTCTGGTTTGAGATTTTTCTTGTATTGTTTCTGTTTCTGTTGAATACATCGGCGAATCATGTCTCACCATGTATGTCTCGCATTGTAAAGAGTATTATAGTAGAAGATCCTCACTCTTCTGTTTTGCATCTGGTTTATTTGAGCACAAATAGGTTGAGTGTTCCTGCGTCTAGTTTCCAGTCTTCCGCTATATCAAATTTCAACGCACACAGACAAAACGCGCGCACACACACACACATGGACAAATGCACAAACACACACACAAATGCACACACACACTCATGCGCGCGCGCGCGCACACACACACACACCTACCCCCCCCCCCCCCCCCCCCCACACACACACCCATATGCACACAAATGCCCACACGCACACGCGCACATGCACCCGCACATATGCGCACGCGCATGCACACATACACACATGCACACCCGCGCGCGCACGCACCCACACACATACGCACATGCACATGCATACCAATGCGCCTAAACCCTAAACCCACACACACACGCATGCATACGCACAAGCTCACACACGCGTACACACACGCACAAACGCAAACATACACATGCACGCGCACCCACACACACAACACGCTCGCACGCACCTCCCCCTACACCAAACCACCCAAACAAATGCAGCACACACACATACACATGCATGCACGTGCACACATGTGCACTCCCACACACCCACACACCCATGACCCATGCACACAACACACAAGCACACATGCGTGCACGTGCACAAAATACCTAAATATAATCACATTTTTATCCAATTTCATCAACAAAACCACTATAATCACAAAATACCTAAATAATATACACAAAAATCCCTATGAATACACACCATACATACATACATTAACACTAACACCTTAGGAAAAAATTAATCTTAAATCCTCGACAAAGTACCTAAATAATCACGTATAAAACATATTAATTTCTTAATATTCACATAAGAATGAAAATGAAACTAATAAGGTGGAAGAAATAGGGAGTTCGTCCAGTTAGCCAAAATCATGCCTGAGATGCAGGTGAGAGAAAAGAGGTTCCTCAGAATTTGCCGCCTACATCACCGGCGTTCACAAGAGCAGCTAGCTACCCTAGAGGTTGTCGAGGTTGGGAGTGAAGGTGTCGAGGTCGGGAGAGAGGCGTCAAGGTCAGGAGAGAGTCATCAAGGTCAGGAGAGAAGGCCCCAAGGTCTGAGAAGGTGTCAAGGTCGATCGCGGGATGGAGATTTCGGCGGAAACAAGAAATTCAACCTATTTAGGTCGGAAATTGGAGGACCCATCTCTCTCTTATTTCAAAACCAATGAGAATTGAATTGAATGTCGATTCCTAGGAAATATTCTAGCCGCCGAACGTTGGAATTGAAATTGTCAATTGAATTCCAATATCAACGCTCCAATTCCGACCTAACGAATGAACCCTTCTAAAATCTTCCCTCAAGAATTCACAACATTATGTCAATTCCTCCCTCCTTCACTTCAATATACTTAATGACTTCAGAGAACTGATAAAAGTTTTATAGTGATTTTAATTTTCCATTGATCATTGTTTATAGTAGTATTCCAACAAAAATATGATTTTTTTTAAACAATCAGATTTCTATAAGCCATAGATGGCTCAAAACAATGACTCGCCTTTTATTAGACTTCTAAGGAGGCGTCATGAAGCGTTAGACACAACTTCACCTCTTGCTCTAAAATAAATTTTTCTCCAATTCTGCTATGAGATTATTTTATTTTTGCACCTCCTTTCACCTATGAACCTACTCAAAGTTGTATTTTTCAGGGTCCATGTACCCTAAAAACACTCCCAACACTCATCATGGTGCCTCATTGTATTTAGGTATTACATGCCACTAGTTTCTGCCTGGTTCATCCCCTAACCACACCATATTGTAGGACATACACCTTTATCCTGACCCCACAATAAGATGCATTAATTACTTTGGTTCATCTCAAATCATACTAAGCGAGCTGAACTACATGATTTTGACCTTTCTTACAGCTGACTTACAAGCATTTCTCAAAAAATAACCATCACACGACTAGTCCCACCAAAATATGCTTTGTTGGCAACTGTTGGCAAGAGTTTTTGGGGCCAAGTATGTTGGGCGCGAAAGATTCAAGCCCAATCGCAGCCACTCAAAAATCTGGCGGTGTATCTCCCTAGGCGGCGAGCTTATGGAAAAGCATTCTTTTTGGATGGTAGGGAACGGCAGGGACATCTCTACTTTGGATGACAACTGGCTTGGCGTTCTCCCGCTCAGCCATTGGCCAACTTTTATTAATGTGGCGGTGCTGCCTGCTCATATTGACGGTTTCCTGGATGCTACTTCTAACTGGCTGCTGGAGCTTATGAGCGGCCTTAGCGATGGCCTAATTGATGTTGCCTTCCGCTTGCCTAGGGACAATGTGGGCGGTCGGGACAAGCTTATCTGGGCCCACTCTGAGAAGCAACGAATGGATGCTGGTTTGATTTACAATCAGGAATGCCCGAGTGGGCTGCTTGAGGGCGGAAAAATTTGGAACATCAAGTCGCAGCACCGTTATCTAGCCATGATTTGGCGAGCCGTAAATGACATGCTTCCAACGCCTGACTGGCTGCACCGGCACCGGCTCAGAGACGACGCGTGCTGTCCCTGGAATTGCAACCTTGCTGAAAATGTGCACCACATCTTCGGGAGCTGCTCCTTTGCTGGCCGTATTCGGGCGACGATGTCACGAATGGGCATTCGCTTAAACTCCACACGACCATCTCTGTTGGACGCCCTGCTGGATGAATTGGATCTGTGCACCGATTCCATGGAAATTAAGGTGCTGGCCTCTATTATTTACGCTATTTGGAGAGCAAGGAATCAGCGGGTCCATGGGGAGTCCTACATGCAGCCATCATCTATTATTCTCAATGCTATTTTGGAAGCTTCCAATGGTCACTGGGCGGCCCGTGTAACCCGCGAGCTTTTTTGGTCGCCACCGTCATTTGGATGGTTGAAGATTAATTTCGATGGATCGGTTCATCCAAACAATTTGGCCGGGATTGGATGCTCGATTCGGGATCATAATGATGCTCTTATTACTGCCAGGGGGTCAAAATACATAGCCGCTCAGTCAACATGTCTGAACTCAGAAGTGCTCAGCTTGGTATGGATGTTGCCAAAAATTTCATGGATGCCGCTACTGGAGTGATCCTTGAGGGAGACTCCGCCTTCGCTTGCGCCACTATAAACCGCATTCTATCAGGTACTTGGAATGGGGCTATGGAAGGACTACTTGCTCGATCCTTGAAAGATTGTCCTAAGTTTGTGCTGTCACTTGTTGATCGTAGAGCCAACTCTGTGGCCGACTATGTTGCTAATTCAGCTTGTAGATTGAACTTTAATTGGGATAGGGGTATGCCCCTTCCCCAAGCTCTATCTTTCATCCTCTCTAAGGATATGGTGTCAATGTAATTTTTGTTTTTGATATATATATATATATATATATATATATATATATATATATATATATATATATATATATATAGGCTAATGCCACCTTTCAAAAAAATATATATATATATGATTTGTTGCGGAGTTTCAAATACTAGTCCATCACTTGCTCCGAAAAGACGCCACTAGTATTTATTGTACAACCCTGTGTCCGGCGAGCGGGCCCAGCCAGGGAGGTTGAGCGGGCCTGACCCCGCAACCCGCACCCGGGCGGCAAAACGGGTAAGGTCGACAGAAAGGCCGGCTCGCTCCCGCCCATCTCAGGCGAGCGGGCTGGCGACCCGCGGCGAGCGAGCGAGACCCGCGGTTGGTGATCCGCCGGTCAACCCCCCCACGCGCGACCAGGCTGCCGATCCGCCCGACGGAAGACAGGCAGCTCGCCCATACCGGCTCGCACTCGCCCAGTGAGGATGGGCGAGTCCCAGAGCCAGGTCGCGCCCGCCTCTCGCGGGTGGAATCGGAGGCGAACTGAATCCCCATGGGTGCGAATAGCTATTCAGAACAGCGGAGCCTGGCTGTTGGCAGACCAGGTTGGACTGCGCATAGCTATCCAAAACAGCGGAGTTTGACTGTTGGCAGACCCAACCAGGGGCCTTTTTGGTATTTCCAGGTCAGTTCTTTTGGTTATTGGCAGTTCAGATTCTGAAAATCTATAAATAAGACCCAAGGGGTACCTCAGAGGGCACGCTTTCAGTGCCTCCTTGCCCTCATTCTTAAGTGTTCTCTGAGGGTACCTTAGCTCGGCTCTTGGCTAAGGAGGGGAAGCGCTCAGAGATCTTCCGGGTTTGTGGTGGGACCTCCCTGCCGAGCCCTTGGGTCTGTCCTTTCTTGTCTCTCTCGTTGTTTTTCTTGCAGGTGCGAAGTAGGCGCGAGACCACCCCTTCCCCAAGGGTCGAACTCCACAAGAGGCCGGTTTCCGGTTTCAACATTTTGGTGCGGTGAGCGTGGAGAGTGGTCAGTGCAGAAAAGCTTCGGCGAGCTCAATGACGGGAGGTCAAGGATCCGACAGGCAGAACTCGCCGCCCCCTCCGCCTCTCGCGACAGTGGGAATGTTTGAAGACTTCAGGAACGAGGTGCTGGACCTCGTCAAGATCGCACTCGGCGTGCGGGCCGAGTGCTCGACTCCGGCAGCCCAGATCGCGGCCGCCCCCTCTTTAGGCGAAGACGCTCCTGGCAGGCGAGCCGGGAAGGAAGTGGCTGAGGAAGGTCGGGGGAGCGAGCTCTCGGGGCGCGAGCTCTTCCCCGGCTCGGCAGGCCGAGGTCGATTCGGCGAGTTGGGCTCGCGGGACTCGCCGGCTCGCCCGGCGGTTGGAAGCAGCCCATTCAGCGAGCTGGTCTCCTCAGCACCAGTACCAGAAGGGTTCAGGGAGCCCGAGATGTCCTACTACACCGGAAAAGGGGACCCGGTTCAGCATGTCCAATGGTTCGAGGACGTGGTCTCCATCCGTCAGATGTCGGACGGATTCAAGTGTCGTCTCTTCGCCATCACGCTCCGAGAGAAGGCAAGGGAGTGGTTCCACCAGCTGCCGGCCAGTTCCATCTATTGCTTCGAGGACCTGCGCCGAGGGTTCATGTTGAGGTTCACTACCTCAAAGAAGAGGAAGAAGGAGTCTGAGTCCCTGTTCCACATAAAGCAGGGGGTGAACGAGACGTTGGGAAGCTACGTCGATCGGTTCCAGGAGGAGGTTACCCAAGTCCAGGAGATGCCAGGCCACAGTCTGATGATGGCCTTCACACTAGGCCTGCAACAGGGTTTCTTCCGCATGGAGCTGAAAAGGATTCCCCCCCTCTCCTACGAGGAGCTGATGGAGAGGGCGGCGAGAGAGGTCGACGGGGAGGCGTCGAACCCAGAATTTGCGAGGAAGTTGGCCAGGTGGGCGACTGAGGAGGAGAAGGAGTCGAAGGGAGGAAGAAGACAGGAAGAGAGGAGGGAGGAGCCCAGGCAGAGGGAGCAGAGGGAGCAGAGGCAGCTCCAAGGATAGCAGTCGGGATGGGGGCGTCAGGAGCCCAACCGTAGGCTGGGCTGGAGACCAGAGTGGCAGGGGCAGGGGCCACAGAGGGGATACTACGGGAGAGGTCACTATCAGGGGAGGCGGGACCAGTTCCACCCCCCAGGCTGGAGGCAGGGTCAGAGGCCGCGACTCCCCGATCAGGAGGAGGCCATGGCCATAGCCCTGGGAGCGAGGAGAGGGGTCATGAGAAGGAGGAGAAGAGAGTTCAGGGTGGAGCTGCCCTACTGCGACTTCCATCAGGAAGAGGGGCACGCAACAGCCACATGCCCGGAGTTTTTGGAGATGAGAGGGAACAGGGGTCGGCAGCAGCAGCAGGAGGAGGTGCGGCAGGAAGTGAGGATCGAGGAGGTCCTGCCTCGGACGGAGGAGGATCGCTGTGAAGACCGGGTGGATGTGGGGACCCGAGGAATGATCGGAGTGATCCACGGGGGAGTGGGGATCGAGGCTTCCCGCAAGGCAAGTCTCCACACCATGTATCGGCGGAGCGTCGCCTCTACGTCCCAAACCCCGCCGCCAGAGGAGAGGATCACTTTCTCCAGAAGTGATATGCCGGACCACGAGGATCCGTTCTGTGATGCGCTGGTCATCAAGGCCGCCATCGAGAACTTCACTGTCTCTCGGATCCTAGTGGACAATGGGAGTTCCGTGAACGTCGTCTTCAAGAAGGCGTTTGACGCGATGCAGGTAGAAGCTAAGAGGGTGCTGGCCTCGGACGGGCCCTTGTTCGGGTTCTCGGGAGAAAGGAAGGAGGTAGAGGGAGGAGTCGGCCTCCATGTCACCCTGGGGGGGCAGTCCCGAAACTGCAAGTTCGTCATTGTGGACGCCCCCAGCAGCTACAGCGCAATCTTCGGGAGGCCCCTGATCAGCGCCTTCCGCTGCGTCCCCTCATCTTTCCATCAGTGCTTGAAGTTCAACGCTGAGGGGGCACAGGTCAGGGTTAGGGGAGACCCTAAGGTGGCACGGGAATGCTACGTCACCGCGGTGAACACCATCTCTTGGCAGGAAGGGGCCGAGGAGATGGGGCGGAGGATGGAGGAGGACGAGCAGGAAGCCGGAGAGGTGGAGCTGGAGGTGAAGGGCTGCGCAGAGAAGGCGGAAGGAGGGGGTTTGGAGGAAGTGGTCGAAGTAAGGGCCGTGGCAGAGGAGATGGAGGTAGAGGTCCCCGCTCAGGAGGAAGGGGATGCCGAGGGATGGGGGGAGCAGTCCAGGCTGGAGGCCGCAGAGGAGGTGGTGGAGCTGGAGGTGCTCACCCGCGGAGGCAGGGTGGAGAAGATCCGCGTCAGCGGGGGGCTGACCCCGGAGGACCAGGGCAGGATGCTGGAGTGCATCCAGAAGAACGTGGACATCTTCGCCTGGAGCGCCGCGGAGATGCCGGGGGTTGACGCGGATGTGGCTTGCCACCGCCTCAACCTGGACCCGGGAACACGCCCCGTCCAGCAGAAGAAGAGATCCACGGCGGACAAGCTAGCGGAACCCATCAGGGAGGAGGTGGCAAAACTTCTCAAAGCGGGCTTCGTGTCCGAAATTCAATACCCCGGCTGGGTCTCGAACGTTGTGATGGTCAAAAAGGGAGACGGCCGCTGGCGCTTATGTATCGATTTCTCCCTTCTTAATAAAGCTTGTCCTAAGGATTATTACCCCTTGCCTCGGATCGACGCGCTGGTTGACTCAGCCGTCGGTTTTTCTGTAATGAGTTTTTTAGATGCATTTTCAGGTTACCATCAGATCAGGATGCACCCCCCAGACATAAAGGATGTCTCATTCATCACAGGGGACGGTTGCTACTGCTACAAGATGATGTCGTTCGGGTTGAAGAACGCCGGGGCCACCTACCAAAAGATGATGGATAGGGTCTTCAAGGAACAGAGGGGGAGGAACTTGGAGGTGTACGTGGACGACCTCATGATAAAGAGCCGGGACGTGGACTCCCACCTTCGGGACCTAGAGGAGACGTTCGCCACCCTGCGCAGATACAAGATGCGGCTGAATCCCCTTAAGTGCGTTTTTGGGGCTGGCCGAGGGAAGTTCTTGGGGCACCTCCTCACCCCCGCAGGGGTCGAGCCGAACCCGGACAAGGTCAAGGCAATCTTGGAGTTGGGGTCCCCGCGGAATGCGAAGGAGGTCCAACGGTTGACAGGGAAGCTAGCAGGACTGAGCCGCTTCCTCTCTCGGGCAGGGGAGAAGTGCTCCCCCTTCTTCAAAATGCTGAGGGGGGCCAGAGGTTTGAGTGGACTAAGGAATGCGAGGAGGCGTTCCAGGCCCTCAAGGCGCAGCTGACACAGGCCCCGCTGCTCCAGGGGCCGAAAGAGGGTGAAGATTTGTTCTTATACCTCGGGGTCGGGGCAGAGGCCTTAAGCTCCGTCTTGGTGCGAGAAGAGGGGAAGAGGCAGCTCCCTATTTATTATGTCAGCCGGGTCCTGAGGAAGGCCGAGCTCCGATATCCAATCTTGGAGAAGCTTGCGTTCGCACTGATCATCTCGGCTCGGAGGCTACGACCATACTTCCAGGCACACTCGATCCGAGTGGTGACCGACCATCCCCTCCGCAACGTCTTCGAGGGGGTGGAGCATTCAGGCTGGCTGGCCAAGTGGTCGGTGGAGCTGAGCGAGTTCGACGTCTCCTTTGTTCCGCGGCTCTCGATCAAAGCTCAGGCGATGGCCGACTTCTTGGCCGACTACGTGGTGGAAGTAGCGGAGGAGGAGCTCACCCGCCCGACTCCTTGGAAGGTGAGGGTGGACGGAGCCTCAGGAAGGCATTCTCTCGGAGTAGGAGTGGTTCTGGAAAACCCCCAAGGGACTCGGATCGAACAGACGGTGGTGGTGCATTTTCCCATTACCAACAACCAGGCTGAGTACGAAGCAGTGATAGCGGGACTACGCCTGGCCAGAGAGTTGGGGGTGCTGGATGTGGAAGTTCTGACCGACTCCATGGTGGTGGCTTCCCAGATCAACGGGGAGTTCGAAGCAAGGGAGCCCGCTTTGAAGTTATACTTGGCCAAAGTGAAGGGGGTCATAGGGACCTTCCAGACCTTCTCCATCCGACACGTGCCAAGGGAAAAGAATGAACAGGCCGACCAACTGGCGAAGCATGGCCCCCGGATGGGAGGCACCATCACCGACCTGTTCCGCCCCTCCATCGAAGAGGGGGAGCTCATGGAGATCGACCAGCAGCCTTCGTGGATGGACCCAGTGGTAGTTTTCCTCTCCACGGGAGAGTATCCGGAGGGAATAGACAAGAAGAAGCTGAGGCACAAGTCCGCTTACTACCTCCTTAAAGATGGGCAGCTTTACAGGAAGACCCTCTCCGGGATGCTGGCTCGCTGCGTGTCCGAGGGCGAGGCGCAGAGGATCTTGGAAGAAGTCCACTCCGGGGAGTGCGGGAGTCATTCCGGGAGTCGGACCTTGGAGGGGAGGATAGTCAGGCAGGGGTATTTCTGGCCCACCCTGGGCCGGGACGCCGCGGAGTTCGCAAGAAGATGTCATAAGTGCCAGCTGTTTGCCCCCCTCCAGCTACAGCCGGCCCAACAACTCAGGAGTATCACGGCCCCTTGGCCCTTTGCAATCTGGGGAATGGATTTGGTTGGACCGTTCCCCCAGGCCAGCGGCCAGCGAAGGTTCCTCCTGGTGATGATCGACTACTTCTCAAAGTGGATGGAGGTAAAGGCGTTGGCCAAGGTGACCTCCCAAGTGATCAGGAACTTCGTCTGGGGGGAGATCATCTGTCGTCATGGGCTGCCCCAAGCCATCGTCACCGATAACGGACCCCAGTTCGCCAGTGCCGAGTTCACCAGCTTCTGCGAGCAGCTCGGAATCAACCTCAGGTTCGCCTCGGTCCACCACCCCAGGAGCAACGGGCAGGTGGAGGCGGCGAACAAGATCATCGTCAACCTCCTCAAGAAGAAGGTGGAAAACTTAAAGGGGAGCTGGGTGGAGCAGCTCCCCGCTGTTCTTTGGGCCCTTAGAACCACCCCTAACACGGCCACAGGGGAGACCCCCTTCAAGCTCTCCCATGGATGCGAGGCGGTGCTCCCCATAGAATTTGAAGTTCAAACGCCGCGAGTCGGGACGGCCAAAGGGGGTCGAGAGGGATGACGAGCCAAGAACGAGGAGGAGTTGAGACTCTCCCTGGACATGGTGGAGGAGTTGAGGGACCTCTCGGCCATCCGACAGGAGGAGGTCAAAAGGAGGATGGCGAGATACTTCGACAAACATGTCAGGATCAAGCAGTTCGCAGAAGGGGATCTGGTGCTGAAAAAGGTAGACGCGGCAGGGAGGTCAGCATCCGTGGGAAAGCTCAACCCCAGCTGGGAGGGGCCATTCATCGTGAAGGAAGCTCTGAAGTCAGCGAGCTATCGACTTCAAAATGTAGAGGGCGAGACCCTGAGTCTCACCTGGAGTGGGGACGACCTGAAGAGGTTTTTTCCCTAAGCACATGTAAACAACACGACTCGTTATAATGAATTCCTCCTTCTCCCCCCCCCCCCCCCCCCGGAATCGCCACAGCCGGTTTGCACAAAAAGATGGAGAATGAGTTTGGACCCCGAGAAGATCCCGCTGCCAGGCTCTCACCTAGCTGGCAGAGCCGGAAGTCACTCGGTGTCATCCCTAGCCTCGAGAAGATCCCGCTGTCAGGCTCTCACCTAGCTGGCAGGGCCGGAAGTCACTCGATGGAGAATGAGTTTGGACCCCGAGAAGATCCCGCTGTCAGGCTCTCACCTAGCTGGCAGGGCCGGAAGTCACTCGGTGTCATCCCTAGCCTCGAGAAGATCCCGCTGCCAGGCTCTCACCTAGCTGGCAGGGCCGGAAGTCACTCGATGGAGAATGAGTTTGGACCCCGAGAAGATCCCGCTGCCAGGCTCTCACCTAGCTGGCAGGGCCGGAAGTCACTCGGTGTCATCCCTAGCCTCGAGAAGATCCCGCTGCCAGGCTCTCACCTAGCTGGCAGGGCCGGAAGTCACTCGATGGAGAATGAGTTTGGACCCCGAGAAGATCCCGCTGCCAGGCTCTCACCTAGCTGGCAGGGCCGGAAGTCACTCGGTGTCATCCCTAGCCTCGAGAAGATCCCGCTGCCAGGCTCTCACCTAGCTGGCAGGGCCGGAAGTCACTCGATGGAGAATGAGTTTGGACCCCGAGAAGATCCCGCTGCCAGGCTCTCACCTAGCTGGCAGGGCCGGAAGTCACTCGGTGTCATCCCTAGCCTCGAGAAGATCCCGCTGCCAGGCTCTCACCCAGCTGGCAGGGCCGGAAGTCACTCGATGGAGAATGAGTTTGGACCCCGAGAAGATCCCGCTGCCAGGCTCTCACCTAGCTGGCAGGGCCGGAAGTCACTCGGTGTCATCCCTAGCCTCGAGAAGATCCCGCTGCCAGGCTCTCACCTAGCTGGCAGGGCCGGAAGTCACTCGATAGAGAATGAGTTTGGACCCCGAGAAGATCCCGCTGTCAGGCTCTCACCTAGCTGGCAGAGCCGAAAGTCACTCGGTGTCATCCCTAGCCTCGAGAAGATCCCGCTGCCAGGCTCTCACCTAGCTGGCAGGGCCGGAAGTCACTCGATGGAGAATGAGTTTGGACCCCGAGAAGATCCCGCTGCCAGGCTCTCACCTAGCTGGCAGGGCCGGAAGTCACTCGGTGTCATCCCTAACCTCGAGAAGATCCCGCTGCCAGGCTCTCACCTAGCTGGCAGGGCCGGAAGTCACTCGATGGAGAATGAGTTTGGACCCCGAGGAGATCCCGCTGCCAGGCTCTCACCTAGCTGGCAGGGCCGGAAGTCACTCGGTGTCATCCCTAGCCTCGAGAAGATCCCGCTGCCAGGCTCCCACCTAGCTGGCAGGGCCGGATGTCACTCGATGGAATGACTCAGAAAGCAATGGCCTGCGACCTAGAGCAAATCGCGTTGTCAGACTCCCACCTAGCCGGCAAGGCCGGGAACTACCCGAAAAGCGTGCGCAGCAGGACGGAATCGCAAGAGTTAGCCAGAAAAGAAGGAAAGGGTCTAGCATAGCCCCACCCTCAAGCCCCGGGAAAGATGGTCGAGTAAATGCAAAGGCCTGAGCGAGAGTCCCCAGAAAATTAAGCGTGCGGCCGAGGAGCGAGCCGGCTCACCTCGCTCGGCGGACGAGTCAGCTCACCTCGCTCGGCGGACGAGCCAGCTCGCCTCGCGCGGCGAACGGGCAGCAGCCTCGTCAGAACCGGACCGCAGGGGGGGGTCGCGCCGTCCGGCAATGACACCGTTGGAAAAACAAGGCAGGCGAGAAATATAAAAGGAACAATAGCTGAAAGGAACAATAGATAGAAATATAAAGTATAAGCGCAACTCGCGCATACATCTCAGACCAGATTGTTATACATAATGTTCATCTACAAAGTAAATTACAAAAAGGGGGGGGGGGGAACGCGAGATCTAGAAACCCTAAAGCGGCTGGAAGGCCTTGTCGCCAGGCTCCGGCACGGGAAGAAACAGCGCCGGCACCACGTCCTTCGCCGAGAGTCCCGCTGCCTCGCTCGTAAGCAGATCCGCGCGCCGCAGCATTTGCATCGTGTATCTCGCTGCGCTGGCCGCGTTCTTTTGCATTAGCACTTCCAGGTCGTAGTCGGAGAGATGCTCGCGCGGGCAGACCCTGCTGTCTGGAGGAGGGACAGCGGCGGCGGCCTCCAGCTCGCGTACCCGCGCCTCCAGCGCCGCCTTTTCCTGGCCAAGGGTGGCGATCTCGGCACCCATCCGGCTCGCCGTCGCCGCGTCCTGGGGAAAAATGAATAGGAATAATCGTGAGCTGTGTGCACGAAAAGGAGGGAGTGCGATTCAGGTTGAGCACGCACCACCCCGCCCAGGTACCGCGTGAGGGTCTCCTCGGCCGCGTCGGCTCGCCTCCTGTGAGTGTCCGCGTCCGCCTGGGCGAGCTTCCGGGCCTCTTCCTTCTCATCCGCCATCTTTTGGATGGACGCGGCGTTCCGCTCCACCTGGGTGCAGCGCCTCCCCACCATGTGAGCCAGCTCCAGACCGCGCAGCTGGGCCCGCGAGCTCTCATGAATCAGCACTCGCGTCGCCTCCTTGTCATAAATGGCGGCGTCTTCATGCGAGTACAGACCAAAGGAGAGGCTGTACGCCTCCCCGCCGATGGTATCCTGCTCCATCCAGCTCGGCAGCAGGGTCGAGATCGTCGCGCGGTTCGACTCCTTGTCCCACGCCAGGAGCGGGACGCCAAGCTCGTCCAAGTACTTCTCGCCGTAGCCGAAGTTCCGATGCCCTCTCGGCACCGGCTCCGCAGCGGCTTCAGACCCACCCTGCGGTGCGGAGGTGCCCGCCGCCCCGACCGGGGAGTCGCTGGTTGAGGCAACCCGCGGGGGCAAGGGACCCTCAGCCGGTAGGACCGCAGGGGCCTTGCCCTTCCTCTGGCTCGCGGCGGGTTGATGATCCGCGGTCTTCGCCACCTTCTGCGGAGGGACTGGCTGTCCGCCACCCGGCCGCTTCTTGGCCGGGACCGATGGGATGTCGCGCTGGGCGGCATCCGCAGCCTGCGCGCGGGCGAGAACCCCGGGGGGAATACGAGCGCTCTCGTAAGGAGGGTGAAGAGGGATGTCGCGCTCGCCTGAAAGAAGGAAGGGGTGAGACAAAGGAAGAAAGGGAATAAGGTATAACAGCGGCGAGTGACAAACCTCCCCCCGGCGGGACAGCAGCGAGGTCGTCAAGATGACGGCGCAGGTACGCGACTTCAAAGTTCTTCCCGACGAAGAACGCGAACAGGTCGGATTCATGACCGCCTAGGTTGGGTGGCCGGTAGCTCGCCTCGCTGAGCTGCACCGGCGAGAAGGGCACGTTGCCAAAGTCCCCTTTGACGAACAGGAACTTCTTCAGCCAGTTGTGGCTCTTGTTAACTGTCTCCCGCACCTTGAGGTGGGCGCTGGAGAAGTAGGCCGTCCCGTCTCGGTTCGCCCTGAAGGAGAACAGCTTCCGGAATACTGCGAGGCTGAACTCCACCCGCTCCTCTCGCAGGAAGCAGGCGAACCCCATCAGGACGGCGATGGAGTTCGGGGTCATCTGGCCCAGGACGACCCCGAAGTATTTTAGCACCTGGCGCGCCTCGGGCCATAGGGGGAGTCGCAGGCCTACCTCGAAGTGAGCGAGAGGGATGGCGAGCTCATCCCTAAACAGGTCGTTGAACTTCTCCCCCTCTTCGGGTCGCCTCGCAGAGAACCCGGCTGGGATGTGGTCGCCTAAAGCTTCCAAGTATTCGCGCTCTGTGATGACGGCGCGAGGGAAATCATGCTCGGAGAAGGTCCAAGCGCATTTGCTTCGGCCGTCCGCGTCGCCGCCGCCTCCGCCCATTCCCGTCGAGTCGCAGCCGAACGCGCGAGAGAAAGCCAGAAGGCGAACACAGACGATACTCCGCGGGAACAGGAAGCAGGAGGGTTTGGAGTCGGTGGAGAAATAAGGGCCGGCAAGGCCTATTTATAGGAAAAGAGAGGGGGCGGGAAACTTCCCGCCGAAAGATGGGGTGCGGATAGCAAAAATTAATCCGACGGTTCGACTTCCCGCGCGCGAGCACACCTCAAAGGTCGAGCCGGCACGGTTCTCGCCCGGCTGCAAGCGCGGGAGACCAGCGCGGGCGAACCAACCCCAACCCGCACCCGCACGCCGTGCCGCGCGAGACGGGAGATTCCCGTCTAGCGAGCTCCTCGGCTCGCCCTCGCCCCGATCAGCGCGAAAGGAAGAATGGACCTTTCCCTTAACCCGCCCACAGAAAACAACAGAAAAGCAGCGCGATAATTTCAATACATCTCAGCAACAAAATAGTTAGGCCCATAGGCGGGCTAAAAGAGTCGCGAGCAATTATAAGTACAAGATAACTGCGAAATGACGATAACCCCGCGATATCCCGCGAGCGAGGGGCAAACAACTGGGTCAGTACTCGACCCACTTCCACCTGTGCCGCCTCTTCGTTCCCGCTCGCGGCGGCACGCGAGGATCGTGGTAGTCGCGAACCGCCACCAGTTCCCGCTGAGCCATGCCGACCTGCTCTGTGGCGCTCCTAAGATGTCCCTCGGCGCGCGTTATATGCACGCCCGGCGAGGTGACGTCGTCGTCTTCCGCTTCACGCCGAGGGCCCTCCAGGACAGCGAGCCGGGCCTCAGTCTCGGCCTTGTCTTCATCAACCCTCCTCATGATCTCCTTCAACATCAGTGTGTGTTTCTGGAACAGCCGTGTCACCTGCCCCTTCATCCCGACCGCATCGGTCGGGTCGCCCAGGTAGTCAGAAACGCTGTCCACGTCAGGCGGAGGCGAGTACCCTTCTCTCATCTCGGTCTCAGGAGAGGCCCTGTGAAAGCCTGCAAGCGAGGCGAGTCAGAGGGAGCGAGCAAGAGACGAAGCCCAACGATAAAAACCAGCTCACCAGGGGTTGGCACATCGCCCGCACCGACAGATGGGCGAGAAGAGCCCGGCCGACCCTGAAAGTTCCCTCCCTCGAGGGTCTCAAGAGATTTCCCCAGCCCATGGGAGACCGCCGGACGGGGAGTTTCCGGAGGTGGGCGATCCAGACCTGGGGAACTCGCGATCTTCTCAGGCGACGGAGGCGGGGGACGATCCTCTCCCCGGTTCTCCACCTCCTCACAGGGAATTACCTGCAAAACAGGGAGTCAGGGGAATAGCGATAATCATCGGAAGGCCACGTACCCCAGGGACGACCTCAGCACCCGCCGCCGAGCTGGAGGCCGGGCAGTCACCCGCCAGAGAACGCTTAACAATCTTTCCCTTCGCCGGCCTGAAGAGAGGGTCGAAAGATCCGCGTACTAGCCATGGGGCGGCCTCGAGGGCCTCCTCCTGAGTCTGCAGGACCGCTGCCGCCAGGCGAGCTCGCACCTCTTCGCTAACCGGCATCGAGAAACAAAAGTCTGCTCAGAGAAAATAAAGGGGATCTGGGGAGCCTCCTACAGGGGTCAGCAGTATGTATTTATAGCCGGACAGTGGAGGCCCACCAAAAGATTCCCTGCCAGCTCAGCACAGTGCTCGCCGAACACGCGGGTTGGATGATTCTTTCCGAGCTTGATTCAAGCTCGAAAAGAGCGGGGATTGTGTACAACCCTGTGTCCGGCGAGCGGGCCCAGCCAGGGAGGTTGAGCGGGCCTGACCCCGCAACCCGCACCCGGGCGGCAAAATGGGTAAGGTCGACAGAAAGGCCGGCTCGCTCCCGCCCATCTCAGGCGAGCGGGCTGGCGACCCGCGGCGAGCGAGCGAGACCCGCGGTTGGTGATCCGCCGGTCAACCCCCCCCCCCCCCCCCCCCCCCCCCCCCCACGCGCGACCAGGCTGCCGATCCGCCCGACGGAAGACAGGCAGCTCGCCCATACCGGCTCGCACTCGCCCAGTGAGGATGGGCGAGTCCCAGAGCCAGGTCGCGCCCGCCTCTCGCGGGTGGAATCGGAGGCGAACTGAATCCCCATGGGTGCGAATAGCTATTCAGAACAGCGGAGCCTGGCTGTTGGCAGACCAGGTTGGACTGCGCATAGCTATCCAAAATAGCGGAGTTTGGTTGTTGGCAGACCCAACCAGGGGCCTTTTTGGTATTTCCAGGTCAGTTCTTTTGGTTATTGGCAGTTCAGATTCTGAAAATCTATAAATAAGACCCAAGGGGTACCTCAGAGGGCACGCTTTCAGTGCCTCCTTGCCCTCATTCTTAAGTGTTCTCTGAGGGTACCTTAGCTCGGCTCTTGGCTAAGGAGGGGAAGCGCTCAGAGATCTTCCGGGTTTGTGGTGGGACCTCCCTGCCGAGCCCTTGGGTCTGTCCTTTCTTGTCTCTCTCGTTGTTTTTCTTGCAGGTGCGAAGTAGGCGCGAGACCACCCCTTCCCCAAGGGTCGAACTCCACAAGAGGCCGGTTTCCGGTTTCAACATTTATGGTTGAAATTATTACTTAAGCTCGACAACTTTCTTTCCAATTTTGACGTGTTACTATGTTTATTTATGCACCAATTTTTATGTGTTACTACGTTTATTTATGCATCAATTTTGATGTGTTATTCAGTTTATTCATGCTCCGCCTTTCACATAGAAGTGTGTCAAAAGCTTTCATTCTTAGGGCCTCTTTACCACAAAGTGTTAAGTTGCTTGAAGTTGTTGAGGTATATTTATATTAGTGTTTAATGGGCTACTTAACGGGTTGGTTAGGATCCGATAGGAATCCAAACCCGTAGTCGGGGATTTAGGGTTTCGCCTATAAATACCCCGCTGGGGGCAACGGGTAGGCCATTCCAAATTAGATGGTCACGCGGATGCTTCGAGCACTCTAACATTCTCGAAGTTCTGCCCTAGCCCGCTCCCGTCCCGTGATCGATCCCCGCTCCCGCATCGTCGTTTTCGGATTCCGCCGCTCTAGCGTATCATCGATCGGGAAGGGGATCCACCGTTGCTCGCGATTTCGGTTCCGCGCCGGCGCTTGTTCGTTGCCGTCGTTGTTTTTCACGGAAACGCCGCCGCTTGCTATCGAAAAAAAAAAGACCGAGCCGCTCCTTCGTTCGCGTTTCTTCTGGATCGCCTCTCTTGCGGGATTTCTAGATCGGGATCAGCCGTCATCGATCGTCGAAAGTGAGGCGAATCCCACCCGAATTTCTGGCCGCCGCTGCTGTGCTTTCGTCGATCGGGAAAAGCGAAATCGCCGCAGCTCTCGTCTCGTCGCAGATCGAAAAGCGAAGGAAGCTCCGCCGCTTCTTACCGAGCGATTTCATCGCTGCCGGTGGATCACGCCGTTGTTTTCTGCATCGCCATCGTCAAAGAAATTGTTCCTGAAGGAAATTCCCGCTCGGGATTATTGAGCCGCTGCCCGCTATTCGAGTGTGTCGTTCTTGGTTTTTTTTTTCCTTGCTCGCTGCCGCCGGGAAGGAAGAACAGCGACAACGCCAATCCTTGCGCTGCTCCCTACCGCTGGATCCAGATCGGAGAAGGAGAATCTCCCCGTCGTTCCTCCATTCTCAAAAAGATCGCAGTCTTGTCGTTTCTCTCGGACGTTTTGTCCACCGCCTGGCACGATCGTTGCCGAATCTAGGGCACGATCAGGGAGTTCTCCTTCCTCAAGAGATAGATATAGATCTCTGAAGAAGGTTTCTATAGAGGAAGCTTGTCATTCTTATGATCTGGAAGGATTTTATCAAGGAACAGTTCCCTTTGCTGATTGCTATGAATCCTGCTCGCCTTCAATGATCAACAGAGGGAATATTTTCTGGTGGCTCTCCTAGTTCTACCTGGGAAGGAGCAATCTCTTCTCATTGTCTCTAAGGAGGTTTTGTTGTGGAACTATTCTAAAGCACATCGAAGTGTAAACTGCTTGGCCGAGCTTCTTCCTTTTGGGTTCCAGAGCTTCCTGAACTGCAGTTCAAGTGGAATTCAAGTGGCTCATCCACCAAAACATCATTTTGTGGTGTCTCTGTTTGCGTGGATCTAGTCGTCGCTGAACTTGTTCAGCCAAAGAGGAGCAAACAAAATTTACTGGATTGGATCCGAAGACCGTCATCGTCTCACTCAGGTGATTTCTTTCCAGTATTTTCTGCTTGTGATTTAGGTTGCTAGTAGAATACTTTTGTTTGGGAAGAAACACAAAATGTCCAAGGCGATCAATCACTCCTCTCCCGTGCCGATGATCAAGCTGGAGAAATTCTCCAACGCCGAGTTCAGTGCCTGGAAGCGCAACACACAGTTCGGCATGAAGTACCTGAACATCTTCTACACAGTGCAGACTGTTTTTGAAGAATTCAAAGGAAGTGATGTTGAAGATCAATGAGTCAACGACGAGGACTTCTGCAGAGATTACATCCTGAATTGCCTCTCCAACAGGCTTGCAGAGACGTACGGCAAGATGCAAAGGGCCAAGGAGATCTGGGAAGCCCTAGAGGAGCAGTTCAAGGAGGAGGAGAACATGTCCAAGACGCACCTGGTGGACAAGTTTATGGCATTCACCTTCACTGAGGAAAGGGAAATCCTGCCACAGGTTGCTGAGTTTGAAAATCTGGTGGACAAGCTCAACAGTGAAAACATCCCTCTGCCAGATGGATTTGTTGCAGGGGCGATCATTTTCAAATTGCCCTCGGCCTGGTATTCCTTCAAGACTGAGATGTACCGGAAGAAGACGCAGGTGAGTCTTAAAGACCTCAAGCGTTTCATCTGCATTGAGGATGAGAACCGGACTAGGCACGCTATAGAGACGATCAGCAAGCAGTCTTCCACTGCTAACATGATCACGCACCCTAAGCGGAAGCCTAAGCCTGGCAAGACTCGCCCACCGACCAGTGCACCCGCAGTTGCTGCCACCAGCAAACAAATTAAGAAGAAATTCAAAGGCAAGTGCTACAACTGCAATAAGTGGGGTCACTGCGCTTCCGAGTGCCGTCAGCCCAAACGGGGCGAATCCAGCACACCAAGAACCAATAATCAAGCCAACATGGTTCATCAGACTGCGCCTACCGACTTTGTTGCCATGGTCGGTAACGGGACGGACAGTTCAGAGTGGTGGCTCGATTCAGGTGCTACCTGCCACGTCTGTCACAATCCAAAGCTTCTGGAGGATGCACAAGAGGTGCAAGAGACTGTCACTGTTGCAAATGGAGCTGTAGCTGACGTGCTGAAGGTCGGCAACGCTACCTTGACTCTCTCCTCAGGTAAAACTCTTACTTTGAAAAATGTTAAATTTATACCGACATTAGCTGCTAATTTAATCTCGATTAGTCTGTTGTGCGATGCGGGTATGTCTTTTAACATTAGTGGTGGTCGGGTAACCCTTATGGTTCACTCACATTACTTTGGTTGCGCATATGTCGTTAATGGGATGTATAGGCTGAGTCTAGCACACGAGGTAGTTAATCAGGTTAATTCTAATCTGATAGATCCTAAGACTTTACATGCAAGACTAGGACACGTCAATTATAGAAAACTTCTCCTGCTAGCTAGAACTCACAACATACCCCTCGACACAAAAACCAAATTTGAAAAATGTGAAATTTGTGCTCAAACTAAGATAACTAGAACACCTTTTAGTCAGGTTTCTAGGAGCACACAATTGCTAGAGTTAATACATTCCGATATTTGTGACTACAAAAGTTTTGTCACTCGAGGCGGTCGGAAGTATCTGATAACCTTTATCGACGACTACTCTACATTCAGTCACATTTACCTTCTTAAAACCAAAGATGAAGCATTTGAAAAATTCCGTATTTTCAAAAATAGGGTTGAAAATCAACTTGACATGAAAATAAAAAGGCTAAGAAGTGATAGAGGAGGAGAATACGTCTCGGGGGAGTTCAGAGATTTCCTTGCCAGTAATGGCATAATCCCTGAAACCACCGCTCCATATTCCCCACAATCCAACGGCATCGCTGAAAGGAAAAATAGGACTTTAATAGAAATGTTGAACTCCATGCTGTTGACTGCTGGCATGTCTGCGGCCTATTGGGGTGAAGCCGTCCTCACGTCAAATCATATTCTTAATAAAGTTCCCCATGCAAAGTTGACTAAGACACCCTACGAGCTTTGGTTTAAGAGGCCTCCTAGATTTGACAATCTTAAGACCTGGGGCTGTATCGCTTATGTTAGGATACCAGACTCTAGAAGAGCAAAGATTGGACCTAGGACTAATACCTGCGTCTACCTAGGATGTGCAGATGATAGTGCTGCGGACAGGTTTCTGGATCTCTCCACTAATACTGTAATAGAATCCAGAGACGCTGTCTTCTTTGAGGATAAGTTCCTTAAGGACAAGAACCTGACACTGCCAGGTCTGCCAGCCACTAGTACTGAGCCTTTAGTTGATCCAGGACAACGTAACTCTGACACTGAGCCTGTAGACACGAGTGGTTTAGATACCAGAAGGCTATCTAGTAGAGAGAAAATGCCAAAAAGCTTCGGTACAGACTTCGTGACTTACCACGTTGAAGCTGATCCATCCACTTATAAGGAAGCGATGCGATCTAGAGACTCTCTATTATGGAAAGAAGCCATAGACGAAGAGATGAACTCTCTCATGCAGAACAACACATGGACTTTGGTTGATCTGCCCAAAGGGGCTAAAACCATTGACAATAAGTGGGTTCTGAGGAAGAAGCTAAATCCTGATGGGAGTATCGCAAAATACAAAGCACGTCTAGTTGCCAAAGGCTTCACTCAAGTGAGTGGTGTAGACTACTTTGATATATACTCACCTGTATGTCACTATGCGACTATTAGGATTCTTCTCGCACTAGCATCTATTGAACATTTCACTGTTCATCAGATGGATGTCAAGACTGCATTTCTGAATGGAGATCTGACTGAGGAGATCTACATGCACCAGCCTGAAGGGTTCGTCATAGAAGGTCTAGACAATAAGGTCTGTAAGCTGATTAAGTCACTATACGATTGAAACAAGCACCCAAAATGTGGCATGAAAAATTTGACACCTGTGTAAAAGGCTTGGGTTTCAAATCCAGCCTATCAGATAAATGTCTGTACGTTAGAACAAGTGCAAATAAAGTAGCCATCATATGCTTGTACGTTGATGACATGCTAATTCTGGGCACTGATCAGTCTGAGGTGAAAGACGTGAAAGTTGCCTTGACGTCACAATTTAGCATGAAAGACCTAGGTGAGGTGAAAACCATCCTAGGAATGGAAGTGAACTTTACAAAAAAAGGGTATTACCCTGAGTCAGAGTCACTACATTAGGAATCTACTGGAAAAGTGGGGTTACGATAAGAGCAAAAATGCTGAGACTCCATACGATTATAACAGTAGACTGAAACCGAATGAAGGTTCAGCTATCAGACAGTTGGATTATTCCAAACTCATAGGAAGTCTCATGTACGCTACTACCTGCACTAGACCTGACATAGCATTTACGGTCGGCATGTTGAGTAGATTCACCAGTAACCCTGGGAAGGACCACTGGGACGCCTTAGACAGGCTAATGAGATACTTAAAGTTTACTGAGAAGTATGCTTTATGTTACAGTGGGCATCCTCCAGTGCTTGAAGGGTACTCCGACGCATCTTGGTGCTCGGAAATAGCTGATTGTCGATCCACTAGTGGCTTTGTGTTTACACTAGGAGGAGCTGCAGTAGCTTGGAAGTCTAAGAGGCAAACGTGCATTGCACTATCCTCTATGGAATCGGAACTCTATGCTCTCGCTTCAGCTGGAGAAGAAGCAGAGTGGATAAGAGATCTGATATTGGACATTCCAATGACGAGTCAGAAAATGCACTCTATTTCGATTTATTGTGACAATCAGGCCATAAAGACCATTGCTACAAATACGTTGTTCAATGGCAAGCGAAGGCAACTTAGGATGAAACAGGCCTGGTTGACCTATCTCACCAGTCAGGGGATAATCTCCCTATTGGACGTGAGATCAAAAGATAATGTAGCAGATGTCCTTACTAAGGGCTTATGTAAGGTTCTCACATCTAAAACATCGGGGGAGATGAGATTAACGTCCATTTAGGAGGACTTAATACCTAGCTTATGTTTTAAATTTAAGAACCGTTGTCTGCTTACATTCAAGCGTCTACGTTGAGCACACTAAAGTATTTCAGATGCTATCTGATGAAAGCTAGAGGTGAGATAGTTGCCAGTTATTCCAAACTTGATGACTTACTAACTATTCTTTGCCAAAGGCTGAATTGGGTATCATTCCAAAAAGGAGTACTGAGGTTGTTGATATGTGTCCTGATATTATGATTATTAGTTATATCATTCCAAACTTGATGATATAATAGTCACAGCTTGTTGTATCATTCCAAACTTGATGATATAGCACAATTGTGGAACGTTAATAATAATAATCTTAATAATCGAAGGAACATGGTTTGATTCTATGAAATCAATTAATCTAATTTTGTGTAAATTAGATAGAGATGCTGTTTTTTGGGATTCTTTCCTCCCAGTTAGAGTATTAAGTTCACCCGCTGTTAGAACTAATCACTTTATTTCTGCAAATATTTGAATTCATAGAGATTTGTCTCATGACATTCTTGTTGTAATTGTTTGCAGGAAAAGTGGAGATTGGAGGAGAGACAGTTGATTTTGACTCAGATGATGATGATCTGCTTTTCGCTTAGATCAATTATCGGTTTGAGATTTCCAGTTTATTGCTTTTTCATGTTTGGAACATTTGGTTTGAGTTTAGTATTTTGTCATCTAAAACTCATATTTGTTTTTCTGGAAAAACTCTTGTTTGTTTGGTCATTATTAACTTTTGGATAAGTAGCACCTTTCTTATGCTAACACTTATATACAATATATGAGGAGATTGTTGAGGTATATTTATATTAGTGTTTAATGGGCTACTTAACGGGTTGGTTAGGATCCGATAGGAATCCAAACCCGTAGTCGGGGATTTAGGGTTTCGCCTATAAATACCCCGCTGGGGGCAACGGGTAGGCCATTCCAAATTAGATGGTCACGCGGATGCTTCGAGCACTCTAACAGAAGTATCTCGGGTGGTGGTCAAAGTGGAACTACCTCTCTGTTGCCCCCAACTTAGGTTTTATAGGCAAATCCTAAGTTCAATACAGGTTTCAGAAATCTCGGTATATGAACCAAACTCGTGAAGCTTCCGAACCCGATATGTACCCAAACATATATTAACACAAAGCCACTCATCGCCCTCATCGGATCTCCCCCATCATATTCAAGATACACCTTGCATTTCTTACCCCCATATAACCAAGATGAGAATACAACTGATGAGGGGTGTGATTACCCCTATGCAACCGCCTGTGGGTGCATTCCCATGTTGTCATTTAAACTAAGCCACCGGGCTCTAGATGGTTCTCCACTGGTCATCACACAAAACAAGGCTCTAACGCATGGAGCTATAATCTAAGATCAAGAGATGGGGGAGGATTACCTGCGATGGTCAAAGACTAACAAAACAAACCATGGCCGCGAGACTCCCTTCTGTCATCACTAGAGACTATCAACTACATATTCAGGGGGTTCAAAAATGATTCTTATTACGTGCACAAGGAGGAGGCGTGTGAAGGGGATAGAGTTTGGAGTTGCATGCAATAAATAGTGTCCTCCTATCTGTTATAAAAGGGTGAAGGTGATTATTGGTGGTATTTAGGCGTCGTTTGGATCTCTCCGTTTTTGGCAAACGCCACCGCACGACAGGTAACCAAATGGCCGGCGGCGGCGTTTGCTCTGTTTGCACCTGCCGCGCACTACACCATATCATGCATATGGTAGTGCTTAATTTGTAGCGTTTAGAACCGCAACTGTAAATAGATAACCGCTACTATAACCAATCATACCTAGAGTATCAGTTATTTTGTCGCGGTTACAAAACGCTACCAATGACAATTTATGGTCGCGTTTACAATCGCGCGCTACTATATATTATAAACGCTACCACACCCTAATTTTCCTCAAAATTTTTTTCCACACTTTCCCCATTTAGATTTCCTAATCTATATTATAAAAGAAATACATAATCGTAGAAGCTTTTTAGTGATGTCAGACAAGACGTAGTTGAAACTTGGCCTTTCTCATAATACATTGTGTTACTTTTTGATGAGATGATTAGTAACAACTAGCAGGTAAAATGAATAACTATGAATTGTTATTTTCTAAAATTTGAGTAAATAAATGATTTTTCTGTTGATAAAATATTCATAAAAGTTATTTCAATTTTAAATGAGTATAATAAATAAAGAATATGTCATTTTGACTGAGTATGAAACATGTATGTAGAGTCTAATATACCGAGTTGGTGACTTTTTAATGTTCTTGTATGTATATGTATATATGTATCTTTATCTTTATCTTTATCTATTATAAAGAAGTAGTTTTGAATTCTAGAATCGGATCACAATCGATCACGTCCGTTGAATATAAACTACATATTTGATCGCAACCGTTGATCATGACAATGAATCAGGGCCGTTCTTTTTTTTTCTTAGGTCTCCTAAACCTATATAGGGTCTCTCAAATTTATATATTTTATAGGGCACCCTACAACCCATCAGCCCACTCCAATAAACAGGTTACAAAATTAAACTCAAAATCCTACAAATAAAAATAAATCAGCTAACCCGCCCGAAAGCCCAAAATCCCGCGGGCGGCGGCGGTCGGCATTGATATTGTGGGCTCGCTACATCATAAGAAACATACAGGACTCCGCCGGGGCGAGGCTTCCTCAGGGGGTCTGGGCCTGATGGCTGTCATCCCTCCCCTCAGAGACATCCATCTTGCTCAGGCTCTCCATGATCCTCTCCATCTCCTCTGCCTTGGCCAACCAAGAGATGGTGTTGACGACCGTGACATAACACTGTCTTACCATCCTGAAGTCTCCCTTGACTCTTACCTGGATCCCTCCTGAGCTGAACTTGAGGCATTGGTGGAAAGAAGACGGCACGCAATGGAAGGCGCTGATGAGGAGCCTTCCGAAGATGGCGTTGTAGCTGCTTGGAGCGTCAACGATGACGAACCGACAGTTCCTTAAAGTCCCTCCCAATTTTACTTGGAGTCCTACTCCACCCTTTACCTCCTTCCTCTCCCCTAAAAATCTGAACATGGGTCCGTCCGAGGCCAACACCCTCCTTGGCTTTACCTTCATCTCGTCAAACGCCTTCTTGAAAATGACATTGACGGAGCTTCTGTTGTCAACCAAGATCCGGGAGACGGTGTAGCCCTCGATGGCCGTCTGGATGACCAGCGCATCGCAAAACGGATCCTTATGATCCGGCAGGTCCTTCACCGAGAAGGTGATCTTCTCGTCCTAGGGCGGGGTCTTGGACGTCGAGGCGACGCTCCTTCGGTACATCATATGAAGGCTCGCCTTCCGAGTGGCCTCGATCCCCACTACACCATGGATCACAGCTATACTACCTCGGGGTCTGACATTGATCATATCCTCACACACGTCATCCCCCCCTTCTCTGGGCAGAACCTCTTCAACCCGCACTGGTGGCTGTGGCTGGGCAGGGCCTCTCGCTCCCCTCACTTCCAGGAACTCGGGGCAGGTAGCTATGGCATGCCCCTCCACCTAGTGGAAGTCACAGTACGGTAGCGCTCCTCCCCTCCTTCGGCGGGCTGGGCGTTCTCTCTGTTACCTCTTCCTCCTCCTATCGTCAAGGCTTGTTGTGGCGGGGGTAAGAGCTGTCTTGGGGTTTGCCTCTGGAAGTTGAACCTCCCTTGGCCCCCATGGAAGTTCCCCCCATCTTGGATGTAACCTCTTCCTGGGCCATGAACGGGTCCTCCCTGCTGCCTCCAACCTGGTTCTGGACCCTCCTGAGCACTCCGCTCCTCTCTCCTTCTTCCTTCCTGAGGTCTCGAGCCACCTTGCTCCTTTGACTCCATCTCTGTTAACTTTGCCAACTTCTTGACAAATGTCGGGTTGGCCGCCTCCATGGCTATCTCCTCGGCTGCCCTTTCCATCAGCTCCTCAAAGGAAAGGGGGGCCTTTCGAGTCAGGCTCATTTTGAAGAACCCCTCGCGCAACCCCACCATGAATGCCATCTGGAGGGCATACCCTGACATCTCCTGGACCTCCAGGATCTCCTCTTGGAACCTGTCAACGTAACGGGCCAGCGACTCCTCGGCCCCCTGCCTTATCAGGAAGATGGACTCGGGACTCCTCTTTCTATTCTTAGAGGTGAAGAAGCGAAGCTGAAAGCTCCGGCTCAAGTCCTCGAACTCATAGATTAACCTCAGAGAGAGTTGATGAAACCAGTCTCTTGCCTTCTCCTTCAACGTGATCGTAAAGAGGCGACACTTGAAGGCATTTGTCATCGGTCTGATGGAGACAACATCCTCAAACCACTGCAGATGTTGGACGGGGTCATCCTACCCAGTATAATAAGCCATGTCGGGCTCTCGGAACCCCTTGGGGACGAAAGCTGAGATGATCAGCTCGCTGAAGGGAGACCCCCTAAGGGGTGGTCTCGCCACTTCTACTCGCGCGACCTGCTTGCCTGGGAGGTTGGCACTCGCCGGGCTGGAGAATAACTCCCGCCCGGTGAGGTCTCGCTCGACCCCATCTCCCATCCTCTCCTTCCCGGGCCTTCTTCCTAGTGTACTTCCTTCTCCCCCTGCTGGGGTCATCTCTCCTAGACCCCTGGGAGTCGACTCGTCGAGAGGGGGGGGGGGAGCTAGCTCCTGGGGGGTCGGGGTGGAGCTGCCACCCTGAGGAGCAATGCTTCGTAGCATCTCCATGATGCCCTGGTTGGAGGCCATGAACTCTTGCCTACCCACATAGGGTCATGGGCTGGGGAGCTCGCCGAGATCATCACTATCTCCCTGACATCCAGTCATGACACTCTCCCGAGATCTTTTGTGTTGGTCACTCTCCACGCTCACCGCACCAAAAGTGTTGAAGCCAAAAATGACCTCTGTGGAGTTCAGGGTCCCAAAAAAGGGGTGACCTCACACCTACTACACTCGGGGGAACGTCACGGACCGAAGACTTAGGAACTAGGAACATACCCTCGGCTCTAGCGTGGAGGTCCCACCTCACACCCGGAAGACCTTTGAGGTCTCCCCCCTCCCTAGCCAATGCCGAGCTAGGGTGCCTTGAAGGATGAAGAGAGAGTGAAGAAGTGATCCTCTCCAAGGCACCCCTAAGGGTCTATTTATAGTTTTTCCAACCCCATGGACCAAAATATCAGAAAAACCCCTGAGACCAAAAGGCTTTGTGCCAATAGAAAACAGCCACGCCGAGTGGCAAAGAGGTAATTCCGCCCCGAGGGTAAAAACGGTAATAACATGGCCAAAAGGGGGCCAAGGATGGGGGAGACAAACCCCTCATCTCCACGGGCACCCGAGACGAGCAGGGGGAGAGCCCGGCCCCGGGCCGGTCTCGCCCCCGCCAACCCGCGAGGCGGGGCGAGAGCCCGGCCCCGGGCCGGTCTCGCCCCCGCCAACCGCGAGGCGGGGCGAGAGCCCGGCCCCGGGCCGGTCTTGCCCCCGCCAATCCGCGAGGCGGGGCGAGAGCCCGGCCCCGGGCCGGTCTCGCCCCCGCCAACCCGCGAGGCGGGGCGAGAGCCCGGCCCCGGGCCGGTCCCGCCCCGCCAACCTGCTCCCCCCAAAAAAGGGGTCACTGGTGGGGAGGCAGATTTTTCCTCCCCCTACTAGTATATTCCGAGGGCTAGGCCTAAATTGGCCACCAAGAGCTCAAACCACTCCAAAAGCTTAAAACCAAAAACCTGCGAATACGGGGTTGTACATGGTGCGCAGACCATAAAATTGCTTTTATACAACCTGATTAATTGCCCCACAGTTGCAAGCACCACAGTTCATCCTTAATATTTCTGGAACTTCTCTTCCAAATTACAGACTAGCTTAGTCAGTCAAAATTTTCAGTGATTTCTTATATCGTCTATGTCATTGGCATCATATTCCACAAAATAGTTGAAAAAGAGTATGTTGTTTTTGCAGGACTAAATTAATTCATTACATCTTAATTAGTTTGGAATTCATGTGCAGGAGCAGCAAGTACCTTTGACATGCATTATTGGTGTTGCTATTTGCAGCCAGTACCTTTAGTATATAAACTGCACTCTGAATAAGACTCTGCCGTGGACCAAAAGTTTGCAGTATCATAATGGTTTTTCGGAGTCGCGGCTGAGGTATGAAACTTTTGTGCTTGGTGGTATTTATTGTTGAATTTTTCGGCGGTAAGACGACATGTTTGTAATTGACCATCCTGATTATGGTGCAGGGAGTGTGCTAAGCTTATGGTGGGATTTCATTCTTCTGCGCAAGATGGCAAGCTGACCGTGATCTACCGGAAGTATTCAAAAGAATAACTTGGAGGTGTCATGTAACGACCCGTAGTCCGCACAATTCACAATAATTGCTTGTCATGAACATAACACAACATCACTAAACTTTTTCATCGTTCTCCCACTGAGGTCTCTACTGGAGGTGAGGTTGAAGCAAGAGATTCACTCTCCTTTGTCACACACAACTGGTAAACTTTCTGACCTTGCGGAGCTGGAAACCTCCTCGAACTATTGTCTCCTTCCTTCCTTCTAGGACATTTCCTTTGGCGATGTCCCGGTTGGCGGCATAAATAGCAGACATTGCTCCCCACTAAACATTGTCCTTTATGAGATTTGCCGCATTTCCCGCGCTTTTGTTCTTGGAATGATAAATCATTAGTCTTTATAAAGACTAAGCGAGAATTTATCTGCTTACCTGGCTGTATTCAACATTGGCCTCATATCAATGTTAGCATAAAATCAGTATCAAGATTATGTTTATATGGAAAACTGTAACCTTCATGACTAATAGTATATATAAAGAACAAAACGATAAATCAGGAAAACAGGTTATCAATCAATGAAATCATTTATCTCGTTTATTAATGTGGTGTTAAGGGTATCTGTACCATATCAGTATTGAGATCTGTCTTTTAGTCTTTGGGCCCCAACCCTTTAGGGGTTTCTGTGTCCAAATCAGTACGTTCATCACGCGTCTATGCCTTTTTGGCCGACTGATTTGACATTTGTGAACATCATTTATGTACAAGTAAGTTCATTATACCCTTAACAACATCATGTGTCGACACATTGATAAATACATGAACATAAGAATGGTTATGTAAATTATTATCCCCTCAGAAATTCATTCGCCTGTTTGCCTTTGCTAAGGCCATACATAATAGCGAGCATGAGTATCAATGATTTTAGCATTCATAATATCTCAAGTCATAAGAATCTCAGTGGCCAGTAAACAAGTTTGCATAAAAGAGAGCATAAAGTAAGAAGATAAAGCTCACAGATACGTTTTCCTTTCCAGTCTCACGCCCAACGTCATCGTCATGCCTATCATGAGATGCCATCCTTCACAATAGCTGTTTAGGAATCTTATCAGTAGGGCATCAATATCGAGGTTGCATCGCATTATAGCTATGACATTGACGCATATGGACTATAGGTGACATGCTAAAACCACTATATGCACTGATTTGAAGTACTGATCCCCAGTTCAGTTCTCACAGCTCAACTATAGGCTCAGACCCAATCAGGACATTTAGAAGATTACACGTATGTTCCAACTCCCATCTCAAAGCAGGCCACAGATAAAACCGGAGATTAATTACTAGGGAGATAAAGCAAGATAATAATATCACAATCACGGGACAACCCCATGTCATAACTACACAGATTAATCACCGGCCCACCAACATGAAGAACTGAAACGAGCAACTGTAGAGGGCCACACAGGACAACAAGGTTGGCCAGAACAAAACAAGAATAACAATCACCGGCCATAACACATGCACACAACTCTACCACCGGCCAAATATCGATCCCTAAACTTCTCCACATAACAAAAAAAAACTTCCACAAAGAACAACCCAAAATCCCAGTGATATGCCAAACTAAAACTGGAGAATTAGTAACCCCGATGAAAGTCATACAACCTTTAGTCACGATCAGTTCAAGAGGAGAATAAGGAAGGATAAATAAACTCACCCAACCGAAGAAGAGGAGAGTAAGGCACGATTTCGAGTTGAGATTTCTCGAGCAGGGATGCAATCTTCCCCCAAAACAACCTTTAGTCACGATCTTCCGGCCAGATCTAGCCGAATCGGCACTCACATAGAAAAAGGAATTGCGACTTTGCCCTTGTTGCTCCTTCCGGAAAACTTCCCCAGGCGGTGAGAAGTATCACAAATGAGGAAAAGAAAACAACGACTCAAAATATGCATAGGTAGTACCGCCTCACCAACACCACCGCCTCACCCTAATAAATCGTTAGCATTTAATTCGTAAGCATCCTAACAGTGTTGTACCCAAATAAGTGGTACCGCCTGTCCAGTTTCCTTCACCACGTCCACGGTGAACTCGGGTAAGTCCCGATTTATGTGAGGCATTCCTGTCTCATAACATCATACAGAGATCCAAATATCAAGGTGCAGTAAAAGTTTTACATAAACATTGATTTAGATATTTCTATCATCATAGGGGATATAACATTATATTAATACGTTCATCATTATAAAAATGTAACAAAATGATTGGTTGTATAACGTCAAACATACTCACATGAAATGTTGAACGCCACATGTCGCGCGCGTTGAGGTCTCCGGCCACAAACTTTGTGGAAAAATTGACGGTGGAGCAGGAAATTTCTTATTCTGTTGATTCTGTTACCAATTTGAGTGTTCGAGATATATGGGTTGAGGAGAAAAGTTTTAAATTTTTTTTTGTCATCTAGTTGATGATAATACATAGCTAATTTTGATTATTTTTCATTTGGAATTTTAACTCTCGGCTTCTGAATGACATTTGAGTGTTCGAGATGTAATTGAATTTTGGCTTGAGAATGACATTGATAATCATATTTATAATCACATTGAAAATTTTAACTCTTGGCTGTGAAATCACGTTTGTAATTGAATTTTGGTTCCACTCTTGCCTCCAAATTGAATATTAATGAATTTTGGGTCCATTCTCAGACTGCTTGTATTGATTACCATAATCGTTGTCATTGAGAATAAAAACCGTTGCTATATATGAGGATAATCGCTACCATAGGAGATCATAAATGTTGCCAAATACATACATAAACACGACCATAAAGTATGGTAACCGTTGTTGTAAAATGGAAAAATCGCTACCACAGAAAATCATAACCGCTACAATAAATGTACCTATAGTAGCGGTTGCAAGGACGCCACAATACATTGGGTAACCGCTACCATACCCTACAACCACGACAGCGGATGCAACACACTCGCAACCGCTACCGTAGCCCTATAATATTAGTTTTTTCAAATATAGTAGAGGATTTTGAGCGCTACCATATGCATGATATGGTGTAGTGGTGGCTTGGAAATGGAGAAAAACGGAGGGATTTCAACCGCAGCCTCCCCTCTCCGATTCCAAAAGCCCTCCTTCTCCTCCCGCCGCCTGGGCAAAACGTCAAACAAAACGAAGCCTTAGTCTTAGGGGTGTTTCCATCCAGTCAAGTGGAAATGGGGAGGTGGTGAGAGCATAAAGCCACTTTTGATGTTGAATTGTTTGGAAGTAGTCAGATTTGGAAGTTGTGTGAGCATTAACATAGTAAATTTGACCTAAAAATCAATTTGGATTTTAATTAACCATTTTGTTCTAATGAAGTTATTTGAGCTTAGTTGTTCTTGGGGGACCATCAAGTTCTTTAATCATTGGGAACACCAATTTTAGTTTTAAGTGATGTTTGATCGATCTCTTCAAACTTATGTGTACTTGAAAATATCATAATTATATGCTATGCTAGGCTCAATATGTTATTACTATTGGGTTAACTTAGACAGCCGGCTCCGTTTGGCACGGTGGTGACAATCATGAACATGAGGATTAAATTGTCATTCGTTAACGCCCACCCAAGGATCTTCGTCCACTTTTATATTCAAACGGATGAAAATTTTTAGGTGGTCGTTAATGAATGACGATTTAACCATGCTTTTACAACCACCACCGATGTGTCAAGCGTAGCCTAAGACACTGTTTGGCACGGTAATGACGATCATGAACATGAAGGTTAAACTGTCATTCGTTAACGCTCACCTATGGAATTTCATCCACTTTTATGTTCAAACGGATGATGTTTGTTAGACGATCATTAACGAATTACGATTTAACCCATGTGTTTAGGACCGCCGCCACCGTGCCAAACGAAGTCTGAATAAGTCTGATCCTCTCACTTGACACCATCATATGGTTCATTTGAGCCAAACGTAACTGCCGGGGTTCATTAATGTCACAATAAGTCATATAAAGTCACTATCAGATCAGTTGACTTATTGAATCAACACGAGCCAATTCACACCCAATATGGTCAAATTAACTTAATTGAGATATTGAGTTGGTCAAGGTGGCTCAACTGACCATACCCAAATTCATAAATGTTATAGAGGGTCTATATAATTCTCACATTTTATGCCAAAAAAATCCCTTGCAAAGTGCAACAAAGATATCTACTCTTTGCAAGTACCATCATGCCCTTTATTTTCTCGACGGCCTTCCTCCGGAAAAATTCTCTTCATCTACCATTCTACAAACAAAATCATTTGACAAAACGCTCGTACCATAATAAATTAAAAACCGAACCCATATCATAAGGAACCAGCTTAATCAATTATGTCAAACCTTGTTTGACGGTGCTTTTTTGCTTTGTTGAGTTTGGACAAAAACACGACTATCATAAAATGCATGTTTGACAAGACAATGATTATGATTGCTACTAAGAAAAGATATCTAGTTTTGAATATAAAACTGGATGAAGTTCCTTAGATGAGGTTGGACATTTACAAACGACGGTTTATAACCATTCCACCACGTTCACCAGTCACCACCGCTCCTGTCACGCCAAATGGAGCTCTCATCACTAACAAAAACATCACAATCATAGAATGCATGTTTGGCAAGACACTGGTTATGACCGCCACCAAAAAAAATAACTAGTTTTGAATATAAAACTGAATAAAGTTACTTAGGTGAGGTCGGTCATTCACAAATAACGGTTCGTAATTACTGTGTTCACAACCGCTACCGTCACATCAAAGGGAGTCATAGGATGCGTTTGACGCGGCTTATTTGTTCCGATAAATTTGATGAAAACCGTCATTATCATAGAATTATCATAAATTGTGTGTTTTTGACCTCACAGTTTATCAATAAAATAAATCAGTTTTAAATATAAAATACATGAATTTTTTTTAGATGTATTTAAAATTGGATTCATCTGAGTCAACGACTCAGATTTCACCCGCCTCATTGAAACAAGAGGGGAATAGGGTTCAGATCTTCGTTTTCTTCGTCCCTCTCCCCACAACTGCGTCGCGGTCATCAATTTTACCGCGAGAAATACAGCCTCGTCTTCATCGTCGTCTCTTCTCTGGGATTCGCATTACTGGTACACCCGGGCTTCCTTCATTAGCCCCTTTCATCCTCAGCTCTCTTATCATACTTTCATCGCTAATCTCAGATCTGTTTACTGTATACCTCTTTTTCCCATCGATTTCTGAAGTTAAATCGAGGCGGCGCTCCTCTTCTCTGATCGATCTTTGAAAAGAAACATGGCGGGGGGATTTAGGGTGCTGCATCTGGTGAGGCCGTTCCTGGCGATCTTGCCGGAGGTGGAGACTGCCGATCGGAGGATACCGTTCAGGGAGAAGGTGATCTATACCGTGATAGCTCTTTTCATCTTTCTGGTGTGTAGTCAGCTCCCTCTATACGGCATCCATTCCACCACCGGTGCGGATCCGTTCTACTGGATGCGTGTCATCCTCGCCTCTAATCGAGGAACTGTTATGGAGCTGGGAATCACACCTATCGTGACATCGGGGTTGGTGATGCAGCTCCTCGCCGGATCTAAGATCATCGAGGTCGACAATAGCGTTAGAGAAGATCGGGCTCTGTTGTAAGTGATTCCTGGTTCTAACTGTAGTCCCCGAGATTCCAATCCCTGTTATATCTAATAATGTTTATAAGTCTTTGGCATAGCATGACTCCTCTTAACATATTTGTCTCCCATACTTTGCTTATATAAGCAGGATTAGTAATTTCATGTTTTACAATAGTGGGAAATAACATGGGGTTCTGTTTCTTTTGACACTAAATCTGTATTTAGAATTTGAGCGTTGCAATTTATAAGATTTCCATTGTACAAACGTTGCATTATCAAATTGCAACATTTTCTGAAAATTTAATTGCTAGCCAATAAATTTGATGGTGATATATTTGCTTCATTGCAGTGAAGGTGCTTGCTTTCAAATTTTTATTCCATATTCATTTACTGCATGGATTCCGTTTTTGGAATATAAGTAGAAACATGGTTGCAAGGTAGCAAACAAATCAACTTTTTTGATACATTTTTTATGATTTTTCTGGCATAAAGGTTGCATTCCTACAATTTGTGCTTGTTTATATGTTGCAATTTGTGTAAGGGGTATGCTGTCGGTCTTGTCTTTCCTATATTTAATTTAAACTCCTGTGCAATGTGGTTCCATAAAATAGTGAGAAAGGTCAGTTTTCCTCATGATCTCAATTGACTTGTGATTAGATGAGCGCTTTGCTTGAAATTACTATATTTATTCCACAAATATTTCTCACTTGAACTTACTAACATCCCCTCTGTTTTTTTCAAACTTTTCCCCTTTCTCATCTCTTCTTGTTGGAAATACTCTAGCCAAGCTCCACAACCGACATGACCAATTGTTAACCCAAACCTAGTCAATGCACCACATTTCTCATGCCCAGTCAATCCCAAATGACCTCGAATCATTGTGGTTGACTTGAACTACACCACACACTCCTTCGTGATGCCCCAATTCTCCTAAGTATCCGTATACTAGTATTCTGATTTGTGTTCTTGCTATTTTTCATGTGCTGCCCTTTTACTGCTTTTTCTGCATGCTAGTTTTTCTGCACTCATCCTTGCTTGATGTGCACCACCACCCTGTTATGTGGCACATTGTATGTTGTTTGCCATGTACCACATGCTACATCACTAGGTGCTCACATTTCCTGTCCGCATGGGCACGCGGAGCATCACACAACTCCATTCCACTCCGACATGCTCTGAAAGCATATAAATGTGAAATTTTACGTTGAGATTCTTTTTTGATGATTGCAAATTTTTTGTCATGAGGCTGCTTTTTGCAGAATTAGGTCTAACAAACATCAAACCAATTTTTAGTTATTGATTAATCCGAAAATTGTATTTAATTACAACAACACTCAAGCCTTTATCCCACCATAGTGGGGTCGGCTATATGGATCATTTGTTGCCATTGCGTCTTATCTTTAGTCATTTCTCAACGATCCATATCCATAAGAGTGACTAAATTTTACGCTAGCCGTCTATCCAACACAAACCCTCACCATATTTCGTCTGGGCTTGGGACCGGCATAGGCTGATTTCCTTTTATCCTATTTAAATAAGATTAGTTGGAGAGTGAATATTCTTTGCATCTCAACATGTGGAGGGTCATTGGATTTTTGATTGATATCTGTAAGAAGAACAACATAGTCAACTCTTGAATAATTGGTCCTGGACCAAAGTTGTCTCACGGTCTTGGCTTGCACTATATGGGGTGATGGTGTGATGCAAGACGAATGTAGTGAGTGTGCCCTATTGGAAATTTTAACAAGTGGGTGTTATCTATTTGCCGTGGGAAAATCTAGTAATGATGCAATACGTAAACAATTATTAGACGAATAATTACAATAAGTGCTGAAATTATTAATAGCGTCCCCAAGCATTCTTGTTTGAGATTAGACATAAGAGAAGCAAGCAAGATCAAAATTTAAATTAAATAGAAAGTACCTAAACTATATGGTAAAACGAATAAGTCTTGCAAGTAGGAAAATTAGTTGGCGAGTTTGTACGAAATATTATCTCAAACATTATACTTGTACACGAAATATGCAACACTAAGTAATAATGAATTCAAACCAAAACTTACATAAGCAATCGGAGTCGAGGAAGAGAATGGTTGCTGAATTCATGGATTGAACAGTAATCCCGTGGCATTCTGGTGCGGGTTTCAAGGGGCCGAACTACAAAAAAGGAGGGGGAAGACTATGGAGGGCTAAGCGAGTATTTCTGTAGAGTTCTGGCGGTGGAGAGAGATTGTATGATTGTTGGAATAAAGACTTGGAGTGGATATTGGGTGGTGCGGAGGGAATGGAAGGCAGTTGACTGTTCTTGTACATGAACAATGGAGTTGGTTAGTATCTTGGCAGGCTGACATGGGGTTGTAGAGTAAGGAATTTGAGGTTGGATGTGCATAAGAGGCTGTTCCTGGGTGGCGTATGGGTGGTTTGTAGTAGGCTATTACAGTTCCTGTCACAGAAACTGAAACCAGCTTCTGATCCAGTCAGAACAACTATATTCAGTTTCCTGGAAGGTGGATGGCAGTGATTATTGGTAGTAAAATGAATTGGTTAAGAATCTAAACTTGGAGAGCGCAATTATAGGCAATTAGGAGTGGACTGTTAGTGGATTTAGGCAAGATAAAGAGATAATTATATCACAAAACAGGGAAAACAGAAGTTACGAGCAATTTTGGGGAGGTTAATGAGTGGTTATTGAGCGACGAGTAATTATGATGAGCGGCGTGGTAAGGAAAACAATTACCTTGGGATTGGCACTCAATGTCCATGGAATCGGTACCGTGGGAAGATCGCGAGAGCCTGGAAATTCTCTCTAAATTCTGCGATGCCTTAAAATCTACCCGTACAAAGGAGACCATTAGAGGCGCCTGTTAGGCATTGTGAGAGTCTAGTCACTAGCCATGTTAAACGAGGGAGGGGTAGACCAATAAAGACTTGGAATGAAACTATAAGGAAAGACATGAAGTACTTAGACATTAGTGAGATTATGACAAAAGATAGGGCACAATGGCGACAAAGGATCCATATAGCCGACCCCACTATAGTGGGATAAAGGCTTGAGTGTTGTTATGTTTTTTTTGCAATATTGACATATTTTTCATATGTTTTCGTATCCATGCTCTTGAATCTTAGCACCAGAATAATGTTGAGTGGAGCAGGGTTTGCATTTGTGCTTCATACCGATTGAAATTACAATATAAACCTGAAACACAGTGATTTCTACCTAGTATTTATGGTTTTTTTGGATGTCATTTATTTCACGATTCCATCTGGGTCAGCTTTCTAAATATGCTAACAGTCCCCCCAATTTCAATTTTTGTTTAGTTTTTGAGGATTATGAAGTTTATCGATTCCTTTTCAGGAATGGTGCACAGAAGTTGCTTGGTATTCTAATTGCAATTGGTGAGGCAGTGGCCTATGTCCTTTCTGGGATGTATGGGAGTGTCAGCCAACTTGGTTCTGGAAATGCTATATTGATTATCCTTCAACTTTTCTTTGCCGGTATCATTGTCATTTGCTTAGATGAACTTCTCCAAAAGGGATATGGTCTTGGATCCGGCATTTCACTCTTCATAGCTACTAACATATGGTAAGTTCACTTGTCTTGCTTTTTTCCTATTGGTGGTTTTTTGTAATGCCATATTATTCTAACTATAGCGTCTGTAAGTTTGTTAATTTCTTCAGGATATATTTTTTCTGGATGACATTCAATTTCATAAAATGTGTTACTGTTATTGTTGAAGCCAAAAACTGGCCTCAACTAGAGTTCGGACCTTGGGGTGTAGGTAACACCTAATTCTCCCAAACCTTGACCCCTGACTTGTGACAAAGAACCTGGAATAGACCCTAAGCCTCAGCTGGGAGGTCCCTCCACTACCCCAGAAGATCTCTGAGCGCTTTCCCTCCAAAGCCAATTGCTGGGCTAGGAGTACCTCTGAAAGCACTAGGACTTAGGAAAATATGGAAGCTTGCCTTCTGAGGTACCATGTGGGTCTTATTTATAGATTTTCAATATCTAGTCTGCCAACAGCATAACTCCGCTGTTCTGAAGGGATATTTGCAGCCCAAAGTGGTCTGCCAACAGTCAAACTCCGCTGTTCTGAGGAGCTAAATGCAGACCAAAGGCATTCAGGTAATTTCTCCTCTGGATCACACTGGGCGGGAATCCTTCCGCCACTAGCCTTCCGCCTGCCCTATTCGAGACCAAGGGGCAAGCCGCAAAGCGCTGAGAGCGCTGAGTGGCGGAACCGGTCTTAACGCCAAGTAAAAGGGGGGTCGAGTGGCAAAGCCACACTCAACGTCGAGAGCTGCCGAGCGTTGAGTGGCAAAACCTCACTCAATGCTAACCTTGAGGGCATCCCGCCTTCCCAAGCACAAGCCATCTCGCATGCCCCAGGCGTGAACCCTCTCGGCAACCTAGCTCAAGGCTAGCCCAGCCCTGATCCTTGTGTTGTCCAGGTCTCACCCAACGAATATGAGGTTGTACACAATCCCCGCTCTTTGCGAGCTAGCCTTGCGCTCGGAAAGACACATCCAACCCCAGGTATTCGCTGAGCCGATGCTGACCTGGAAGAGAATCTTGGGTGGGCCCCACCCCGGTCCTGTATATATATATGCCGCTGGGCCATCCTTCAGGCCACCGCTGTTGCTGCCACCTTCCGCTCTCTCAACTTAGAACAGGTGTTTGCTATTTGCAAGCCTGGTAGTGAGGGTCTTTGCAATGTTCGTCCTAGGTCCAGTTGTCCCGTCAGCTAGGTGAGAGCCTGACGGCAGGAGTGGACCTTAGTTTAGTCATTCTTCTTTTTGTTTCGTTACCGGGTAAGCCTTCGGCCCAGCCGGCTGAATGGGAGCCCGATCAACGAGCTTACTTGACGCCATCAGAAACTACAAATTAAGTCTCTTTCCCTCCAAACGAGCCTACGACTCTGCCAGCTATTGAGTGTCTGACAGCGGGTCTACTCGGGGCCGAATGCGCCTTCCAACCCTGCCAGCTAATGAGAGTCTGAGCAGCGGGATCCTCTCGGGGTATTCCCTTACCCCCCAAGCGAGTCTACGACCCTGCTAGTTAGTAAGAGCCTGACAGCGGGTCTACTTGGGGCCGAGTGCGCCTTCCAACCCTGCCAGCTAATGGAAGACTGACATCGGGATCCTCTCGGGGTCTTGCAAACTACCATAAACCTTTCTCCCTTTCCCCCCAAGCGAGCCTACGGCCCTGCCAGCTAGTGAGAGCCTGACAGCGGGTCTACTCGGGGCCGAGTGCATCTTCCAGCCCTGCCAGCTAATGAGAGCTTGAGCAGCAGGATCTTCTCGGGGTCTTCCCTACCCCCCAAGAGAGCCTACCCCCCAGCTAGAGAGCCTGACGGGTCTACTCGGGGCCGGCCCTCCAGCCCCGCCAGCTATTGGAAGCCTGACAACGAGATTTTCTCGGGGTCTTGCAAACTATCACAAACCTTTCTCCCTTTCCCCCCAAGCGAGACTACGGCTCTGCCAGCTAGTGAGAGCCTGACAGCAGGTCTACTCGGGGTCGTGTGCGTCTTCCAGCCCTGCCGGCTAACGAGAGTCTGAGCAGCGGGATCCTCTCGGGGTCTTCCCTTACCCCCCAAGCGAGCCTACGATCTTGCCAGCTAGTGAGAGCCTGACAACGAGTCTACTCGGGGCCGAGTGCGCCTCCAAGCCCTGCCATCTAATGGATGCATGACACCGGGATACTCTCGGGGTCTTGCAAACTACCACAAACCTTTCTCCCTTTTCCCCCCAAGCGAGCCTACGACCCTGCCAGCTAGTGAGAGCCTGACAGCGGGTCTACTCGGGGCCGAGTGCGCCTTCCAGCCCTGCCAGCTAATGAGAGTCTGAGCAGCGGGATCCTCTCGGGGTCTTCCCTTACCCCCAAGCAAGCCTACGACCCTACCAGCTAGTGAGAGCCTAACAACCGGTCTACTCGGGGCCGAATGCGCCTTCCAGCCATATCAGCTAATGGGAGCCTGACGGCGGGATCCTCTCTGTGTATTGCAAACTACCATTCTCTTTCCCCCTTCCCCCCAAGCGAGTCTACGACCCTGACAACTAGTGAGAGCCTGACAGCAGATCTACTTGGGGCCGAATGCGCCTTCCAGCCCTGTCAGCTAATGAGAGCCTAAGCAGTGGGATCCTCTCGGGGTCTTCCCTTACCCCTCAAGCGAGCCTATGACCCAGCCAGCTATTGAGAGCCTGGCAGCTGGTCTACTCGGGGCCGAGTGCGCCTTCCAGCCCTACCTGCTAATGGGAACCTGGCAGCAGGATCCTCTCGGGTATTGCAAACTACCAATCTCTTTCTCCCTTTTCCCCCAAGCGAGCCTACGACCCTGCCAGCTAGTGAGAGCCTGACAGCGGGTCCACTCGGGTCAAGTGCGCCTTCCAGCCCTGCCAGCTAATGAGAGTCTGAGCAGCGAGATTCTCTCGGGGTCTTCCCTTACCATAAACTCTTTGCATGCTTCGAGAAGAAAGAACAAATTTGCAATAACTCAATGGATTCATCATGATAGAAAGTACTATCTTACCCCCAACTAAGGCTAGAAACGCTTCAGATCGTCGCCGCTCCAAGCATGACTCATGGTTACCCTTTCCACATTCTGGAGGTGGTATCCACCTGACCCCAGGGCCTTTTCAACTATGTAGGGACCTTCCCAGTTTGGATTGAGCTTACCTCACGGCTGTCGACCTTCCTGCGGCATCGACTTTCTTCAGGACTAGATCCCCCTCTTTGAACTGCTTTATTCTGACATGCTTATCGAAGTACTTGTTCATCCTCCTTTTAATCTCCTCCTGCCTGACGACGACCACGTCGTGGAGCTTCTCTATCATGTCTAGCGAGAGCCGCAGCTCCCCTTCATTTTCTTCCCTCCATTTCTCGTCTCCCCTGCTAGCGACCACGACTCGCGGCGACTGAACCTCAAACTCCATGGGCAAGACTGCCTCACACCCATGAGAAAGTTTGAAGGGGGTCTCTCCGGTGGCTGTGTTGGGGGTCGTCCGATGAGCCCGACAACACCGAGGGGAGTTGTTCCACCCAACTCCCCCTCAAGTTCTCCACCTTCTTCTTAAGCAGATTGACGATGATTTTGTTTGTCGCCTCCATCTGACCGTTGCTCCTTGGGTGGTGGACAGAGGCAAACCTGAGGTCGATCCCTAGCTGAGTGCAGAAGTTGATGAATTCTTCGCTGGCAAACTGCGGCCCATTTTCCGTGACGATGGCCTGAGGCAACCCGTGCCTACAAATGATCTCTCCCAAAACGAAATTCCTGATGACTTTGGAGGTTACCTTGGACAAACTTTGACCTCTAGCCATTTTGAGAAGTAGTCAATCATGACTAAAAGAAACCTTCTTTGCCCGCTCGCCGGAGTAAACGGCCCAACTAAGTCCATTCCCCAGATGGCAAAGGGCCATGGCGTCGTGATGCTTCAGAGCCTTTGAGCGGGCAAGAGTTAGAGTGGGAACGTATAGTTGATATTTTTGGCACCTCCTTGCGAACTCGACCGCATCCTTCCTCAGAGACGGACCAGAAGTACCTCTGTCTAACCACCCTTGCTTCCAACGTCCTACCTCCCGAATGACTACCACACTCGCCCGAGTGTACTTCCTCCAGAATCCTTGAGATCTCTTCCTCGGCTACACATTGTGCCAGGAGCCCTGACAACATCTTTCGATGTAATCCTCCTTCATGCATGAGATAGTGTGCTGCTTTGTGCCTAAAGCCCTTCGAACCCTTGGTCCCTTCGGGGGGATTGCCCGTAGTGAAGAAGGTTATGTAGGGATCCACCCACGAGGGTCGCCGATCCACTTCCATCAACTCCCCCTCCTCGATCGCTGGATGAAACAACTCTGTCAAGGTTCCCCCCCCCCCCCCCCCCCCCCGAGGGTCCAAACTTGGCTAACCGATCGGCCGCCCCATTTTCTTCCCTAGGGACATGCTGGATTGAGAATGTTCGGAACCTACCAACAATCACCCTCACCTTGGGTAAGTATTTCATGAGGGTAGGCTCCCGGGATTCGTATTCACTTCTGATCTGCGATGCTACCACTAACGAATCTGTAAGCGCTTCTATGTCATAAATCCCGAGTTCTCTGCCCTACCGTAATCCGGCTATGACGGCCTCATACTCCGCTTGATTGTTTGTGACCGGGAAGTGCAGCACCACTGTCTGCTCTATGGTGACCCCTTGAGGACTTACCAATACTACCCACTCCTCCCAGGGAATGCTTCCTCGAAGCTCCGTAAACAAACATCTTCCAAGCCTCCTGTGGCAGTGGCCTCCCTCCCTCCACCTCTATGACGTAGTCAGCCAAGAAATCGGCCACTGCCTGTGGCTTGATGGAGAGCCTTGGCACGAAAGAGATGTCAAACTCACTGAGCTCAATAGACCACTTGGCCAATCGTCCCGAGTGTTCCACTCCCTCGAAGATCTTGCGCAGGGGGTGCTCCGTCACCACCTTGATTGAATGGTCTTGGAAATACGGCTTAAGCTTCCTGGTCGAGATGATCCGGGAGAACGCCAACTTCTCTAGGATGAGGATAGCGGAGCTCTGCCTTCTTCAAGATCCTTGCTGATATAGTAGATTGGCAGTTGTCTCTTCCCTTCTTCCCTCACTAACACGGAACTTACGGCCTCTGCTCCTACCCCAAGATACAAAGCTAGGTCCTTCCCCTCCTTTGGACTTTGAAGGAGCGGCGCTTGGGAGAGTTGACCCTTCAATGCCCGGAAGGCCTCCTCGCATTCCTTTGTCCATTCGAACCTTTGATTTCCCCGAAACACTTTAAAGAATGGTGAACACTTCTCTCCGGCTCGGGAGAGAAATCGACTCAACCCAGCGAGTTTGTCTGTCAAACGCTGAACCTCTTTGGCGTTGCGTGGTGATTCCAACTCCATGATAGCCTTTACATTATCCGGGTTAGGTTCTCCCCCCGCTGGGGTCAGAAGATGCCCAAGGAACTTGCCTCGGCTTGCCCCGAAGACACACTTCTGGGGGTTGAACCTCATTTTGAACTTCCGCAGGGTTGTGAATGTCTCCTCCAGGTCGAGTAGGTGTGAACCCACATCCCCACTCTTCACCATGAGATCATCAACGTAGACCTCCAGGTTCCTACCCCTCTGATTTTTAAACACCTAATCCATCATATGCTGGTAGGTAGCCCCTGCATTCTTTAGCCCGAAGAACATCATTTTATAGCTGAAGCACCCCTCCCTTGTGATGAAGGAGACATCCTTGACGTCGGGGGGATGCATTCAGATCTGATAGTAACCTGAAAAAACATCCAAAAACTCATAATAGAAAAACAGACAGCTGAATCAACCAGCGCGTCGATCCGAGGCAGGGGGTAGCAATCTTTAGGGCATGATTTGTTTAGTAAGGAAAAGTCCACACACATATGCCACCTCTCATCCCCCTTTTTTACCATTACCACATTGGAGACCCAACCTGGATACTGGATTTCCGAGATGAAACCTGCGTCGAGAAGCTTCTTGACCTCCTCGCGGATGGGCTCCTCCAGCTTGGTGGCGATGGTCCTCATCTTTTGGCGGATGTGACGCGTCTTTGGGTCCAAGTTCAGGCGGCGACACGGCACATCCGCATCAATGCCCGACATTTCTGCCGTGCTCCAGGCGAAGATGTCGACGTTCTTATGGATGCACTCCCGCATCCTCGCCTGGTCTTCAGGGCTCAGGCCGCCGCTGATCCTTACCCTCTCCGTCTTCCCTGCCTTGGTGAAGACCTCCATCGCCACGACCTCCTCTGCCGGCTCCAGCCAGGACTGCTCTTTGCCGGCTCTCTCCTTCTCCTCCTGCCTAAACTCTTCCTCTCCTCCTATCTCCTCAACCTCCATCGCCTCCAACGGGCTCTCCCCCGACAACTCCACTTCTCCACCCCTCTGGGCCTCACCCCCAGCTTCTCTCCCTTACCCTCTACTCCTCCGCAGCCTCCTCTCCAGCCTCACCTAGGCTCACTCCTTCCTCCTCTCCAACCTCATGCATCGCTATCTCCTTCTCCAGCTCCGCTGCCTCTGTCATCCAGGAAATGGTGTTGACGACAGTCACATAGCACTGCCTCGCCACCTTTGGACCCCCCTGATCCGGACCTTCACTCCTCCACTACTGAACTTGAGACATTTGTGAAACGAGGAGGGGACACAACGAAATGCGCTGATGAGAGGGCTCCCAAAGATCGCGTTGTAGCTGCTCGGGGCGTCAACGATGACGAACCGACAGTTCCTCGACCCCCCCCCCCCCCCCCCAACGTCACATGTAGTCCCACCCCTCCTTCAACTTCCTTCCGCTCCCCCGAGAACCCGAACAACGGTCCATCCGAGGCTAGAACCCTTCGAGCCTCCACCTTCATCTCATCAAAAGCTTTTTTGAAGATCACATTCACGGAGCTCTCATTGTCTACCAGAATCCTGGAAGACCATGAAATTCTCTACTGCCGTCTGGATCACCAAGGCGTCACAGAACGGGTCTTCGTAGTCGGGCATGTCTCTCATTGAGAAAGTGATTTTTTCCTCTTGGGGCGGAGTCTGAGAGGTCGAAGCGACGCTCCTCTGGTACATGATCTGGAAGCTCCCCTTTGCGGGTGGCCTCTATCCATACTCCCCCATAGATAACCCTGATCCCTCATCGGGCTCCCACATCCGCCCGGTCCTCACACCTATCTTCTCCTCCCCCTGGCAGAACCTCCTCAATCCTCACGGGCTGTTGCTGCTGAACTTGCCCCCTGACCCCTCTCATCTCCAAAAACTCCGGGCAGGTGGTCGTTGCGTGACCCTCCTCCTGGTGGAAGTCACATAAAGGAAACGCCTCCCTGTCTTCTCTCCTCCTCGCTCCTCCCCGAGCTCCTCTCCTTCCTCTTCCTCTGACGATCTCCATAGCCTCTTGTTGTGGCGGGATGGGGGCCCTATGTCCCTGTCTCCAGGCCGGCTGATTGAACCTCCTTTGCTCGCGGTTGTTGTCTCTTCCCTGGAAGCCACCACCCTCCCCCTGAGGGTGACCTTCCTGGTGGCCTCCAGCCCAACCTGTTGTTCGCCTCGCGCTGTCCCCAACCTTGGTACTGCCCCTGTCCTCGGGGTTCCTCCCTTCTTCTCTCCTCTCTCTGCGCCCTCTCCCTCCCTGCTCCTGACTCCTTCCCATCATCCTCCGCCAACTTGGCTAGCTTCTTGGCAAATGTCGGATTGGACAGCCTCGATCTCGATCTCCTTCGCCTCCCTCTCCATCAGCTCCTCGAAGGAGTGGGGGGGGGGAACTCTCTTCAGCTCCATGCTGAAGAAGCTTGACCTCAACCCAAGCGTGAAGGCTAGTATCACGGTGTACCCCGACATCTCCTGAACCTGCAGAATCTCCTCCTGGAACCTATCAACATAGCGGCTCAGCGTCTCCTCCGTCTTCTGCTTGATGGCAAACAAGCACTCCGCCGACTTCTTTCTCTTCTTTGACGTCAAGAACCTCAAAAAAATCCTCGGCGCAAATCTTCAAAGCAGTAAATTGAGCTCGCAGGGAGTTGATGGAACCAGTCCCTCGCCTCTCCTTCAGAGTGATGGCAAAGAGCCGACACTTGAAGGACATCTACATCTGCCTTATGAAAACGGCATTCTCGAACCATTGCACATGCTGCACGGGGTCGTCCCTGCCCGTATGCTTCCGCGCACAGCCTGCCAAGAGCGCACGTCCCGCGGCCTTGGCTCGCTAGCCTTGTCTGCACTGCCTTGCCCGGGAAAGAGTTCCCGCCCTGCGGCATCCCTCTCGGCAACCTCCGCCAGAACTTCCTTCGCGGGCGCTGCCCGGGAGCGTTTTCGCCCAGTGACGGAGAGGCAACCACTGGAACCTGAGGCGTCGCCCCCTCGCTTCTTGTCGAGAAGGCCAAGTGGATGGTCTGCAGGACTTCCCTCCTGAAGTCCTCCAACATCCCCAACGTCACCTCACTTCCCCGAGAGGGAGAACCTCCCGAACCAGCTCCTTCTCCTTCATCTCCAACCATGCTCTTCCCTCACTCTCTCTTCAGTTCTTCACGTTCCTAAGTTTACTTAAAATCTGCTTTCTATTAGCCACTTGACTAACTTTATGAATTGCTTAGTAACTTTTTCCGTACCTGTATCTTTCAAGACCTGAAGACAAGGGCGATGATTGGCTTTGGTAGACTGTGTGATGGCCTTTATGTGTTTGATCCCTCCAACACGGCTCCTCTGTAAGCTCTTCTTGTGGCTCAGCCTTCTTATTTGGATACCTAGCATTGTTGTCTAGGATATCTTTCCATTCCACCTATGAAACTTTTATTACATGCTATGTCTTCCCCTTTGTTTAACAATTTTACTTGTGCTGTGTGTGAACTTAATAAGCACAAACGTACTTCTCTTGCTCATGTTTTCCCGCATATTGCTACCCCTTTTGCGATTATTCATTATGATGAATGTGGCCTTTGCCCGATTGTTTCTATTTCTGATTGTCACTGATTCGTTACTTTCATATTTTATTTTTCTCATTGCACATGGGTTTACCTGATGAAAAACAAACATTATGTGTTTCCCCTGTTTCAGCGGTTTCCATAAAATGATAACGACTTAGTTCCATGCTACCATTAAAGTGTTGCGCAGTGACAATGGTCGTGAGTATATTGACTTCCACTTCGAGCGCTATCTCAATGACTAAGAATTATCCACCAAACTTCATGTGTTTACACCCCTGCTCAGAATAGGGTCGGCGAGCGTAAGAATCGACATTTTCTTGAGGTTGCTCGATGTTTCTTACTTAGGATGCATCTTCCTAAATACTATTAGGGGGGTGCTTGTATTATGACTTCACATCTTATTAACCACATGTCTACTTGTATGCTTCGCCATTCTACTCAAATTCCTCAACGTATCTTTTGGTGTGTGTATTTTGTCCACATGCATCACACTTTCAAACTTGACCCCGTGCATTGCAAAATGTCTTTATCGGTTATTCTCCCACCCAAAAAAGTATAAATGTTTTCATCCTGTTACACGAAAGATCTTTACCATTATGGATGTCATCTTTCATGAATTTGAATCTTACTATTAGAACTCATTTCAGGGGGAGACTGTTACCATGAAAGTGAGCTCTCCCTTTATTCCTCTACCTATTTATCTTTCATATCAGCCTGCTAGTCCTCCTATTCATCATATTAGTCCGGTAGTTCTACCTCCATCTTTGCCTCCTCGGTCTCCTCCTTTGTGGGTCTATACTCGGAGACGCAGGGCCACAAATACTCGGGCTTTGCCTACCATACCAAATCCACCGCTAGATCTATCTTCTGGTGCTCAAGGTAACCGTGCATCCGCCCAACATCCCCTATTTCATTATGTGACTTATGACTCTCTGTCTTCCATATCCATCCCCTCTTTTTGGAAGAAAGCTCTGGGGCACCAAAAGTGGAAGGATGCTATGCTTGAAGAAATGATGACTCTTGAAAGGAATTGCACATGGGATTTAGTTCACCTTCCTCAATGGAAGACTATTTTTGGGTGTGAGTGGATCTTCTTAGTGAAGCAAAATTCCCTTGAACTTGTTGAACGTTACAAAATTAGATTTTTGGTCAGAGGCTATACTCAGACTGCTAGGATTGACTATCAGGAAACGTTTGCTCTTGTAGCAAAGATGAATTCCATTAGAATCCTACTCTCCTGTACAGTATGCAAATGGTGGAATCTCTGCCGGTTAGACGTGAAGAATGTATTCTTCCAAGAGGATTTGGAAGAGGAGGTATGCATATCTCTATCTTCGGGTTTTACCGCTGAAGGATCTGAGGGAAAGGTTTGTAGGCTGAAGATGGCTGGCTTTAAGCAATCTCCCAAGGCTTGGTTCGTAAAGTTCCATGAAGCATTGATGTTATTTGGTATTGAAGAATTGAGTGTTGAAGCCAATCCTTTGGTCAATTCAGTGCTGAAGCAGACTCTCGGGGAGTGAAGCCTGGGATTCCTCCTTCCCCATTGTCGTAAGCCACCATTTACCCACTCCCCATTTCTCTGCCGTCCACCACACCCCCACTGGACCATCCACAAACCGCCGTCCTCCATTATTTCCCCTTCCCAACCCACTGCCAGTCACCTTCATTCCATTCCAACACCTCCCCATAGTAGCCGGCCACCTTTTTTCCCCTCCCACCTCACTGCCGACTCCCCATACCCAGTCCCTACACATCCCCTAGCCTGCGACCACTTCATCCATATTTTCCCTCATCAAATTCCCCCAAATCATCTCCAATTTCCCATCATATCCATCTCTCTGTCGATCACCGGAGAACGTATTTGGACACCTCTGGTGATCCATCACCATTTTACCCATCATTTTGCACCATTTTTGTTTTTCAGCGATCGCCGGAAAACTTCTACGGTTTTCACCACCACCACTGGCGATCACCTCCGGCCAATCCTATTCACGTGGATTCTACTTCATTTCTCCTAACCACCTCACATTCCTCCCAATTCTAACACTCATCAGCCCAACTGAGCCCCATCCCTCATGTGGAGCCACAAACCCCCTTCTCCTTTCACACCGACCCCTACACCGTCTAATACTGCAGCCCCCTTCGATTCCCCTCCTAACCGACCCCTTCCAGCTGCAGGAAAACCCACTGAATCCCCTAAATTCATTCCCGCTGCTGTCCAGTCCCCCGTATATGATCACCGGCAAGCCTCCCTACGTCCAGGAAGTCTCTCCCAGCCCTCTGCCGAGCCCCTCCCAGCAGCTGGACTCTAGCCCCCTCCAGTTTTAGACAGGCCTTACCACATTGTTGGGATCTGTAGTCCCTAGTCCAGCCCCGGGTGACTCTCCCATCTGCTCCACTCCCCCCCCCCCCCCCCCCATAGACATCTCCATCCCTCCCTTTTCTATATTGTGCAAGTCCAAGGTGTGTTTGTCATTTCTTTATAGTCGAGTTTTTTGTTTAATCTCTACTTGAGATTAATTTGTAAGTCTTGATTTCAGTTAATTAAGTCTTTGTATTATCTCATTTAATTAGTTGTTTGATTTTGCATACTCTCACGTTTGTACTCTCTTGTTATCTTCATTTAAAGCATTTATTTATTGTGGAAAATCTAATTATATTGTTGTATTAAATATCTTATTTCGAGCTTGGCTTCGTCGGAAATTGCATATGCATTTATCCTAAAGTTCCCTTAGGGCCTTACCTTCCTTCATAAAGTCTTTTGTATTAAACATAAAATTCAATTATTCTTGCAGTGAAAATATCATATGGAAGGCATTTAGTCCTACCACTATTAACACTGGTCGGGGTGCTGAATTCGAAGGTGCAGTTATTGCATTGTTCCATTTACTCATTACTCGAACCGACAAAGTTCGTGCACTGCGAGAAGCGTTTTATCGGCAGAATCTCCCAAATGTAACTAATCTGCTTGCTACTGTGTTGGTCTTCCTCATCGTCATATACTTTCAAGGATTTCGAGTGGTTCTACCAGTTAGGTCAAAGAATGCTCGAGGTCAACAGGGTTCTTATCCAATCAAGTTATTTTACACCTCCAACATGCCTATTATTTTGCAATCCGCCCTTGTTTCCAACTTGTATTTCATTTCTCAGGTATGTGATCATAATCTTTTCAAGCCATTACTGGTACCCTAGATTTAAAAATGTTTGATTTTGTTGTGCTGTTACAGTTGCTTTATAGGAGGTACAGTGGAAATTTTCTTGTAAATCTGCTGGGTACATGGAAGGAATCTGAATACTCTGGTCAATCTGTACCAGTTGGTGGTATAGCTTATTACATTACAGCTCCGTCAAGGTGATTATATTCACATAATTTGTGTTATCATTCTTGAACTTGTTCATTTACATGATTTACTTGGGCTTTCCGTTTGTGTCCTTTTTAAGACACTTACATGGTTCTTTGTTGGGATTTTTCATTGCAGTTTGGCAGATATGGCTGCAAATCCATTCCATGCCCTTTTTTACGTAGTTTTTATGCTCTCCGCATGTGCGCTTTTCTCGAAAACTTGGATCGAAGTGTCTGGATCGTCAGCGAGAGACGTGGCTAAGCAGCTTAAGGCATGTTTTTTGTCTCATTTCGTCTACACTAGTTTGTCATTACTCCTACTTTCACACATGGTTCCCGCCTACTTTTTCTTTCCCTTTACCCCCTTCTCTCTGTCTCCACTAAAATGATGTAAAAAGGTAAATAAAATAACGGTTAAAAGGGCAGCCCCAATGTTACATCAAAAGGGGATTTCTTTTAGTGCAGTAAAATTTATAAATTTATTAAAAGCTTTGGTGGGCTACCATTAAAGCTCTTTTAGGTTCATTTAAAATAACACTCTTTCAATAAAAAAATTATTATATAAAATCATTTTATTTTTGGTGGAATCAAAATCAACTTGAACCTAATTGAGTCAAACTTTGATGGAGTGACAAGCTTGAAGATAATTTTTATTTATTTGAATATATCTAGTGCTTGACAAATTAAATTTCTTTTTCAGGCAAAGTTAAATATATACAAGGTTTAGGGTTTATAGCACTGTAATTGAAGGGTTTGATTATTATGCTTATAAAAAGATATGATTTCACATCATATTCCTATTATGTATACAAACACACACACTCTCTCTCCAGTGGAATGAGCATGGGTGAAGTAGGGTAGGTCCTAAAACGACTATATGCTAGTAGGGTTCCATATGTCGGATGTCGGGGACATGTAAATTTGAATTTTTCATGTCAGTTTTAATATGTTTGAGGATATATCTAGTTTCAATATTTAATTATTTTTAAGTTTAATTATATATATATATATACCAAATTAGTATAAACATTTATGTTATACAACTAATAACCCTATTACATAGGGAAGAAAGCCAAAAAAAGCAGCAAGCCAGGAAGTCGTCGTTGACAATGATGGATGATAAACAACCTCGGTCCAAAATCCAAAGGAAAAGCAAAATCGATGTCAGCAACAGATGTGCACGGAGACGAAAACTAGAGGAAGCAAGAAGAGAGTCGAGAGCGAGGGCACAACACAAAAATTTGTTGTCTATTAAATCATCAACCGTAAATAAAATAAATTAAAAATAATCAGTCAATACATTGACGGGATATATTTGCTGATATATTGGTCAACATGTTGTCCGACAGCTGATATATCGGCCTATATATTCCAAAATAATATATTAAAAAATATAAAAAATGTGTTGTTTGTTCCTAAAGCATTCATGTTGGCCGATATCTATAACGCTATCTGCTAGAATATTATGCCAGCAAACTAAACATGCAATAATAAACTTCATGAACAATATTAAAGTCAAGCCACAATCAAACTGAGCTTCAAAATAGGGTAACACGTAATGCGGTATATATTTGTGAGGGTGTGGGAAAACAACTATACACGCAAATAAGTCCAAACAAGTCACAAGAGACTTGTGGGCACAATTACGGGGTAAAAATCTCGAAAAATTCCCGTGAAGATGCCGGTGTGCGGTGGCCGGAGAGGCGTTGAGGAGTGGTTGCACAAGGGCAGTTGGAAGAGGATTTGTGGCTGTACGAAGCTGCAGGACTGCTGTAATTTCTAATTCCTGAGGTTGTGAAGACTGAAGGGTAAACAACAAATAGGAGAGCTCTGGATGCAGTGTCAGGTATCCTGAGGCTTTGTTATGATATCAGAATTCAGGAGGGGGATTTTTGGTGGTGGTGGGGTGGGGGTCGGTGGAGACAGCTAGGCTTAGGCGGGTGATGGATTAGTGGCGGCAGCTAGGCTTAGGAGGGTGGTAGATTCGTGGCGGAAGTGGCTGCTTAAGGAGTAATTAAGAAGAGTGAAAGTGGGTTGTGTTGAAGCTTGAGCGAGGCGTGAGGTTTGGAGATGGGTTTTAGTGTTGGAAATAGGGGGTGGGGTGGGCTGAGAGTTGGGCGTGGGTTAGAGGGAAATATAGGCAGTGGAAAAGTGCGAATTAAAGAAGAGTAGCAGAATGAGAGATGCGAGTGATTGTAGGAGTTGATGCTAGATTTTAGGACATGGTTGTGAGTGGGGAGCTTGCTAGGGAGTTATGGAATAATGGGGTGATGAGGGATGGCCGGTGGTGCTCAACTCCGTGGTGGTGGCGATCGCCAAAAATTGAAATTGAGGGGGAATAGGTGTTGTGGAGTGGTGATCATTTGAAAACCAGAATGGAGCGGGGTGTGGATGGCCAGCTAAGGTGTGGGGGGGGGGGGGGGGGGGGGGGAGGAATGTGGTCAGGCCAAGGAAAGAGGAAAAGCAAATGTGCAAGCATTGAGCAGTCACGATTCCCTGATCATTGCGATCTCTTATACACAATTCAGAAAATCACAAACAAAATATTAAAATTCCTAGATCTACGGCTTGCTCCATATTATCCATCTTGATTGTCATTGGTGATCCCTTGGTTGGCGCAAGTAGACCCTCAAGGGTCTTGTGACATGATCCCATCAATCTAGGGTCGGCGCACCTGTTGAGGTGTATTTTGAAGGGGAGTCCGTGTCTCTATCGTCGAAGGTGGTGGTGGCAATGGCGATCGCCGGAAATTGAAGTTGAGAGGAATAGGAGTTGTGGAATGGTGATCACGGGAAAATTGAAGCATAATGGAGCAGTGTGTGGATGGCCGGCTAAGGTTGGAGGGGAAGTGTAGTAGGGAGGAAGGTGGTCAGCCAAGAGAAGAGGGGAAGGGAGATACTGTTCAAACATCCAGCGGTCATGGATTTTCCAATCATTGCGATCTCCTAAACACAATTCAGAAAATCACAAATAAAAAAAATTCCTAGATCTACGGCTCGCTCGATATTAACGATCGTGATTGTCATTGGTGATCTCTTGGTCGGTGCGAGTAGACCTCCAAGGGTCATGTGACATGATCCCCATCAATCTAGGGTTGGCACACCGGTTGAGGTGTATTTTGAAGGGGAGCCTTGGCACACTGGTTGAGGTGTTACCGTGTGACCTTGTGGTCACGGGTTCGAGTCCTGAACGCAGTCTCTTGCAAAAATGCATGGTAAGGTTTACCTACATTTCACCCTTTTGGTGGGACCCTCACCGTGCTGGGATGTTTTGTGCATCAGACAGCCCTTTTAATCCAAATTTTAGTGCCCCCCTCCTCCCCAAGTTTGCTTATTGATAATGAAGTTTATGGAGTACACCAGAACTCCACAATGGAATGGGATAGAGAGTTGAACGATGGAGTCGTGGAGGCTGGAGGCATAGTAAATATTTTATTAGCGCTTGTAGTTCTGAAGTTTGACTGTTCAAATTTTTTTGAAAGAGATTGATTAAAGATGATTCATGTTGCTATGGACTTTGGACTTTATAGTAAAGTTGACTAGAGGAGGGGGGATTCATGGTCTGTGTGCAACATGTAATAAAAGGTGCTTAGGAGATCGGAATTTAGATTGAAAATTTGCATTTCATAGTTTAGGGGAGACATACAAAATTTAAGCTCATTTTGATTATATATATATATAATATTTTAAATGTTGTAGGAACAACAAATGGTGATGCCAGGTCATCGGGAATCAAATCTACAGAAGGAGCTGAACCGCTACATTCCGACTGCTGCCGCCTTCGGCGGCATGTGCATCGGAGCCCTTACTGTTCTCGCAGATTTCATGGGAGCAATCGGCTCCGGAACCGGCATTCTGCTCGCCGTCACCATCATCTATCAGTATTTCGAAACTTTCGAGAAGGAGAGGGCCAGCGAACTCGGCTTCTTCGGCTTCTAAAACAAAAACTACTGCGGATCCTTTCTGATGATGACCAAATCCTCTCAAAAAGAGAGTAGAAGTAGTGCAGGTTAGTTTGCTGTCACCAGTTTTCAAGCATCTGGTCTTATTATGACTCTGGGCCGTGTTGTGAGGTAGATCTGAAGACGGGCATGGGGCCGTGTTCTTCGTGCTCTGCTGTGGATTGAACTTTGATTTTGGATGCTTTACACAGTAGTTATTTTCTGCTGCTTGTTTTCTTTATTTATTTTGGACATCTTTCCTTATTCTTATTTCTGTTACTTGGATATTTATATCTTTTAAGTTTTTGTTGTTCCTGCTGTTGCTGTTTAATTGTTATAAATGTGCCTGCTAGAATATGTGGTGATATGAAATAGATGATTTTGATTGACTCAGAATCAATTTTAGAAGAAGGCTCCGTTGGAAATTTTGATCTTCTTAATTAAAGTTTTAAGCTGATCTCCCAAGGAGCCTAAGTTCCAGTCTAAAAGGGTTGCCGGTGCAGAAAGCATCTCCATGCAGCGATGGTCCGGTGATGGCTCCCAATCATGAGGGTGAAATGTAGGCAAATTTTACGCTGCATTTTTATCGCGACCTCAACCGTTGCGTCCCCGTCATTGAAAAATATTCCAATTGCTATAAGAAAAACATTTCAATTGCTGTTAATTAGAAAATATTTCAGTTCATGTCGAGTCGGGATGCTGATTGTTTTCTCGTAAAAACTTGGGTGCTCCGATGCTCTGCCCGAACAAAGCATGAAGCCGGTGATAGAAAATGTCGTTTTCGCCACTGCGTATGGAAATATATTTGCATCGACTATTGGAAGGGTAAAAATGTCATCTTAATCAATAAACACGAGCGGACGGGTTGACATAGAGTTGAATGTCTTGTTAAAATCCGAGATAATATTCAGAATCAAAACAGTCCAAATATATTCATAATAATATCTCCATTCGTAATAATATCAATGTCGAACGAAGAGGTATCCCAATCAAATATCCCAATCCTTTTGCCCTTACCTACCTCAGATTCCTAATCCTGAACCAATCTTCAAGGATTGGCGCATAGTAACATGTCTTGGTAGCTTAATTGGTCAATAAGGCTCTCAACTTTGTGAAAAAAATGCATTCATTTTTCCCTAATAAATGGTAGTGTAATACCCCGTATTACGTGACAGATGGACATGAGGTGTTGTGTCGTAACGCATAAGCACCATGAGCTAATTGTTAAGTTTGACTTGAGTCAATCCTAAAAAATGTGAAATATTTCAAATTGATCGCGAGAGGAAGCTATACTAATTACAAAAGATAATGTCAAGAATCTATTTATTTTCTTTTTCTTCTTCAAATTATTATCCTCTTTCAATCAACTTTGGGTAATCATGAATAATCACAAAATATATATATATGAAATGAATGATCAGAATCCACAGCTTTATATCGGGCGGTCATGACAATAAAGGAGACGACGATTTGGACCCTACATTTAATAGTGAAGTAGGATGGAGACAAAACAGAACTACCACTGCCGTAGATGACCACAAGACTTGCTGTGGGACAATTCTTACAAGCAAAGTCAAGAGTTTGTAAAATACATCCACTCTTATTTCCTTTGCTACTTCAATCATGAACTACGGGGCTTATATGTTGTGGGACAATTCGCACTTCATCAAGCAATATATACAAAGTATCAAAAGACCGTTTGCATAAATATTACAATTTTTATTTTGTAAAACACCCTGACTTTAATAAAGTTTGATTTAATGTCATCATCTATTATACTAATTTCAAGCTAATGACAACCTACCTAGGAGTTCTACTATCATTACATCAGTGACTCCAAGTCATTAAAATATTGAGAACATAATTGATATTTTTATATTTTTCCCTTATATATATATATATCTACATATAAATTTTATGTGGATGTTAGCATAATTACAAATTGCACCTATTTTATTTTTGAAATTATAAAAAACTCTCTTTAAATTTGCATTTCATAATATGAAGCGGTTTAGGTTAGGGCATTTTAGTTATCGCCATAGGCTCGTAGGAGAGCACGAAGGAGAGCAAGCAGAAGACGTGAAAATGCTTGGGCATATGGATGGAGTTGGTTTTGAGAAGGTTTGCTGATGTACAATTCCAGGTATTTCAAATTATGACTAAAAAATGGAATTTTCATTGATTTACTTAAAAACAAATAAGATTTACTACTAACCTATTGTTAACGTGCAAAACCGGCCTTTAATGACTTTGTTAGAATATAAATTTAGGCTTCGTTTGAGAGGGACTTATTTTTACCGGTTAACCGGTTACGATCGCATGAGGCGGACCTTAATTAAGGTCCAGTTCATGAGGATGTAACCGCTGGACCGGTGAAAATAAATTACGGTTTGGTTCATGCGATCTTAACCGTTTGATCGGTGAAAATAAATTCCCACAAACAGAGCATTAGTTTATTAAAATATTATTTAAATAAATAAGTTATATATATTTTTTGAAAAAGATTCAATTTGAAAATAAATTTAAGGATAGTGAATAATTTGATGGTTTAATGATAAATTTGATCTTAAAATTATAATATATATATAGTATAGATGTGTGTGTATATAACCTCTCCGGTTTATATATATTTATTAATTTTATATATATACAGAAAATCGGCCAGCTTTAGCTTCAAGTTGGACTGGAAATGCAAACAATCAATTGAAGATCCAAGCAGCAATGACAAGATGTGTTTTTAACGTGGAGAACTCATAAAGGGAAAAAACCACGTGTCTGGATCTCTGTCGTTCAAAAATCCACTATTTTCGCTTTGTTTGTAGATGTTTGCATTCCCCAAAGGGTGACAAACCACTTCTCTGTTACAAACTTCACGTACAAAGAAATGAGGAAAAAAAACAAAGTTCACAGAGCTTCCACGAAGTGTCTAGGAGAGTGTTCGCGCGAGTGTTCCCTATGTTGAAATTGTTGAAGTAGGAATTAGGCAGTCATGATAGTGCAGACCGCACATACCACCCCGATCGGGCGCGATTAGCTCGGATAGAATTCGTGGATAGCCAAGTTCATGGCTATGGTTGTTCTCGCGGTTTGATTTAGCAGGTTCCCTGGAGTATCAACCGTGCGGTTAGTTTTAACTAACCACGGACTGCATGGTCTGGAAAGGGAGACCGCGGAGACCGGCAGACCGACGCTTAGTGTGGTTAAGGTTCAGGTTGTGTGACAGTCTGGCTATCACCTAAGTGCACGCGGACTGACGATGTTGTCCGCATAGTTGTGCGGACAAATGGAGTTAACCGCACAAGCGGTCTGGTGTGGCAGTCCACATGATGGGCGGACTGGTGCTGCTAGCTGACACGTCACTGACGATTACTTTATCCCCCTGGGAGAAGAAGGTATTCGTCTGACTGCCTATAAATAGGGGTGCTGAGCTCGGCATAAATAACAGAATCTATAAGAACTGAAGCTCAGGTTAAACTCGGCAGTTAAGATTTTATAACCGCGCTGCTAAGTGAAGTGACCAGATTTATTGTTGTGTTTGCAGATTGTGCGGCTAGCACTTAGCAACCAAAAAACTTGTTCTGAAAGCAGTGTGAATAACTGGTAGCAGTCGGCGATGGTTAGTAGTAGGTCGCAGATAGGCAATTAGGCGGCCTTCTTCCTTGGCAGTTTACCAGATTGATACCATAGTTTGTCCTTGGCGAACAGAGTTGCAATTCGAATAAAGCTGTTCGCTCAACTCGCGGTTAGGCGACCTTAGCGGTTAGGCGACAAGGAGTTGCGGTTAGGCGGCAACTCAGTTTCAGTTCATCTGTTCACGGCGACTTCAACTTTCAGGCGACCAAAAGTTGCGGACATGATTGTTCATTTCAGCAGACAATAAGCAGTAGTTCATGCTGCCTTGGCGGTTAGCGAAAGCGGACAAGTGGTTATGGGTTATAGTGTGTTGTCTGCCGGTTTCTTGTACTTGTCTTTTTTGTACTATCCATCGGATGCATTGTGAAATCATGTCTCGCAATGCATGTCTTGTCTTGTAAAGAAGAGTATTAATTCAATTGTGACTCTTGTTCTTCTATCTGCTTCTGGTTTATTTGGCTTGGTTGGTTGAGTGTTTCTGCGACCTTTCCCGCTTCACGAAATTTTACTTAGTGCACGGAGCTTCCAGGTGAGTGCCTGCGAGAGCGTTCACGTGAGTGTTCCCTATGTCTCCTCTCAGGATCACTGAAGTGTCCAGGTGAGTGGTGAGTGGACTAAAGAGGGAGCAAAGTGAATCCCGAGCGATGAAACGAATTAAGTCCCACATTTTCACCGGAAAATCTCAGAGCTCTCTCTAATCTTTGGAGTTGCTTGACTTCAAATGAAAATCTGCGGGCATTTTTATAGTTTTTTTGAAGGGACGCGTTGGTAATTGAATCCGGCTGAATACCAAGTCGGCAAATGGCGTTGCGTGTTTTTTGCCCGGATGAGCGTTTTTTACTCGGACGCTCGTTTTTCGTCGGGCATACATTTTTCTTGAGGAGTGCATTTTTTGTCCATGCACGCATTTTGAGATTGCCCATTTTTCTCCAAAGCATATATATATTTTTTTATCTTTGACACACTTTTTTTCACCGGAGCACTTTTTTTTCTCCTGGACATGCATGCTCACATTTCCACAGCCGCCATTATTACCATAACCAAAATGTTATGTTCTAAAGTCAAGTGAGGAGAAGCACAATTTTCCTTATATATTATAGTTTTATACAAAGAAAATGGTAAACTATAAGATAGATTTAAAATTATAAAAATTCACGAGAGTTCATACTGCAGCGATCAAAGTGCTACCAAATTCTGCTGAGATATTTCCCCCCAATGCAGTTTTGGCTATTCGCACTAACCGCTATTCGCAAGTATTATTTTGAGATAATGGCTATCCGCAAGCAATGCGCTATTGGCACCCATTTTTTTAACTTGAAAAAAAAACAATTATTTGAAACATTTTCGTTACCAAAACTTGTTAAAAATTATACTCAAAATATAGTTTCTTAGTTAAAACATATATCATATTCCAAACATTATATCCAAAGCAGATATAATACTTCAAAAAATAATTAGAATGTTTGTCGATGATTAACTCTATTAAATCCTCTCTTCATTTGTAATCTATGCAAAAATAAAACAAAATATTTGAGATAACATGTAATGACAATGTTGACGTTACTAGTATGTAAACAAAAATATCATATCCAAAACATATATCATAATTAAAACATCATACAAAACACTGTGGAGTATGCTTGTCATTGAAATATGGCTTATTATACAAAACACCGTATAGTTAAAATGTCATATCCCAAATACTTGTACTTATCATTCCAAGTTAAAATAAAATATCTTTATATGAGTGCAAAAAAAAGAAACAATATTCACCTCAGATTTCAAAGTATAAACAATGAGTAAAACAAAAGTGTATGGAGAGTTGAGGTACATGGTTGGAATCATGCTTACTGCCATCAGGGGCGGATCCAAGGGGGGGCCCATGGGGGCCCGGGCCCCCCCAAAATTTTTAAAACAAGTTTATGAATATAAGTGTTGGGGCATTTTAGTCTTGCTGCCAGCTCATGACAAAAATCCTCATTATAAGCCTCATTAAAACATGATGTAGGCTTGACTTTTTTACACAGCACTCCCATCCGGCCACCACATCTATCCCGCTCCCCCATGCATTTTCATCATTTTAGCAAATCCTTGCTTTTATCCAGCAGGTTATTCAGGTATCCAGCGTGACAGCATTTATTAGCAGGTTATAATCCAGCGACTAAAGCATTGCTGTCTTTTCCAGCAGGTTTTCCAGTGCAAAATCCTGCCTTTGTCCTGCGTTTATACGATATCTCCTCTCTTTTCCCCTCAACTCCTCCCGCCAGCAGGCTCTTCCTCAGCTCCTCGACTGCCACCCACGCCGAAAGCGCATTTCTTCCCCTTTGACGCAAGCACTGTCCAACAAGTTTTCTCCTCATTCCGCCGTCTTCTCCCCGATCCGTCCTCTTCTCCAGACTCCAGTTCTCCCCTCAACTCCCCCGCGGTCCCGCCAGCATATATCTAGCAGGCGGGCCTCACTCATCAGCTCCTCGCCAGCATATATCCAGCAGGCAGCAGGCAGGCGATCTCCTCCTCTCTGCCCGCCTCAGTGAGCTGCAAACCGTGCTTCTGGTAAGCCCTTCCTTCTTCAGTTCTTCTTGCAAAGCTCGCCTAGATGCTGTTTCTTTAGTTCATTTTACCTCTTTTTTTCTTTAGATCATTACTGCTTCAACTGTATGCTAAAACTATTTTGAGTTCAGTTTTTGAGTTCAGTTTTTCTTTAGATCATTACTGATCCAATTGATTACTGTGATGTATGCTAAAATTGTATGTTAAAACTGTATGCTAAGAGTCTCGCTACATGATTGCACTCTTGCTGCAAGTCAATAAATTGTGTCAAAGTAATCTTCTTTCAAACTCTGCGCCATTTAGCTCTGCGGCTCTGCCTCCTCTCCATTGGGCTTTGGAATCACCACAGAGGCAACCGAGATCTGTAGAGTGTAGACAAAAGAAGTGGATCAAAAATTATCAAATGTATAAATGCATAATGTCATTTACATTGTTAAATTTGGTGAATGAAAATGACCAAATCTGTAGATTCATCATTCATGTACATTGAATATCAAGAAAATCTATTAAATCACCAAATGCTCAAATGCAAATCAATAACCGAGATCATGGTTTTATCCTCTGAATATTTAGCTGAATAACTGCTGTTAAATCCATTAGTAGAAATCGCAACAATTCGCAATCAACCGCTATTCGCAAGCATTATTTTGAGTTAATGGCGAGAAATGGATATCCCTAAGGAAGTCAAGGAAGTCGTTCCGACCGACTGCCTGGAGGAGGAGAAACCGGGAGCGATTGATTGGGGGAAGACAAGTCGCCGGCGACAAGTATTGAAGAGAAATAGCCGGTAAAAATAGTGGGATGAAGGAGAAATCGCCGGAGGGGAGGAAGAGAAGCGCCATGCCCTGTGAGATGGGGATTTCCAAAAGTGCGAATAAGAGGCGGAGGCGTGCTTGCGTTAGGAATTTGAAAAACACTGCATAATATTATTTTTGAGTGCGGTTATCCAAAACCGCAGTGCGGATATATATCACCCGCCTAATCAAATTGAAGAAATAATTTGATGCATTATCCAATTGTAACAAATTAACCAACTTCATCTGGATTCAACCTGATATCATTTTTCTTTTTTCTTTTTTAAATCATGAATTTGCTGGCTGTCAAAATGTAATTGTAAATTTGAAAACAATGACATTTCAGAAAGGACAAAACCAAACTTTTTGGAGAACGCCTCATAAGATCACAAACCCTAACTCTGCATTTTAAATATCATTTATGATCATTTATTGGATAACACCAAAACAGGCTTTTAAGTCATTTTAAAGGTATCGTGGCTTATTTGCTCAGTTCGATCCAAAATGGCAATGTCATTATCATGTATGTTTGGCAAGATAAAGATGATAACATGTATCAAGAAAAATAAATTAATTTTGAGCATAAAATGCATGATTTATCCTTTTTAGGTGTGGTCAGACGTTCAACCCACAAACGTCCACGAAGTTCACGACCTCCACCAACTTGTTCACTACCCCTAAAACTTCATTTGGTATGGCGGATGGCGTTTGCCACCTCCTGAAAGGCGGGCTCAAACATGGAAACGTTGGATAACCGGAGAGGCGGAGGAAGCGGGGTTTTGAAACGCGGCGCTTTTGAAGGGTTTTTTCTTCTTACGCGGCGGGTCACAACCAAGAACCACCACGCGCTAGGCCGGCACCCCGCCGTTTGTTTACCCCTCCATTGCCACCACCTTGCGGCATTTGTTGCTCCAAACGCCCGGCGAAAATGCCGAAACAAACGAAACCTAAGGCTCCGTTTGGGGGGGACTTATTTTCAGCGGTCAAGGGGTTATAACCGCATGAACCGAAATTAAGGTTCGATTTATATGACTGTAATTGCTTGATCGATAAAAATAAGTCCTCAAATCAAACAACGCTTAAAGGTTTCGTTTGACGTGATTTTTTTTGCTCCAGTCTATTATGTTTGACAGGACGACCATTAAGACCACTGAAAGAAAAGAAAGTAATATTGTAGGTAAAAGTAGATGAAATTTGTAAGATGAGGTTGGATGTACACAAATGATGATTCATGGCCACTATGCACGTGACGCCACAGCTCCACTAAAATACATTAGAAAATAGAAAATACGTTGCTTGTTTAAGCATTAACCTTGACAGCAACATTTTCTTTAATCTTTACTATCAACCGGATTCAAGCCCCCTTTCCTCTTTTTATGTAATTTGAAAGCCAAAGCAAAGTTTATATATATATATATATATAAATATATACTTATATATATATATATATATCATATATATATTATATATATTCCAATTTTGGATATAAATATTTTGATTGTAATAAATTGTCTGTTTGCCCAATTATATGTATAATTGATAGGATTTTTCCTGAATATGTTGAGTCAAATCAGAGAGGATCAGTACAAGGACAGAGAGGTTCAGTATAAAGGACATGGGGCAATCTAAACCTGTAACGGCCCAAAATCCTGTTGTGCGATTAAATTCTATTGGGGTGTTTTAGAAGATTTGGTGTGCGGATATCATTTCGGATTAGGGTTTTAATATAAAACCTAATTTTCCCTCCCCTCTCATTCTTTTCCCCAGCCGTCATCTCCACGATTTCCCTCTCCCTCCGATTTCTCCTCTCGCGCGTAGCAGCCGTGTCTCCCGTCGTCGTTGAGGTGCAGATCGGCCGCCGGCTGAAGGAGGAAAGAGTTCTCTCCTCTTCCTCTTTATCTCTCTCCATCTCTCCCTCCTCGTTCGCAGAGCGACGCAAGCCGATCCCGAACCCGTCTCCCTCCTTCCCGTCGCTGGCTAGGAGGAGAAGCCCGATCCCCCTTCCTCTCTTCTCTCTCACTCGCAGCAGAGGCCGTCGCCAACGAAGAGCAAGCCGATCATCTTTCCTCTGTCCCGGCCCGCTTCCTGTAAGGTGGAAAACCCGAGCGTCCTCCCTCCGATTTCTGGGAGCACCTTCTGCTCTCCTCCCTGGCGACCAAGAAGGGTAGGGGTTGGTTTGGACATTCGAGAGAGGCCAACCGGTGGTGTCAGAAGAAGACATCCCCTTCGGAGCTCGGATCCGTGCGTGGACAGCCGCTGCGAAGGGCCGTTCGTGAACGAGCCCATGCCTCAGGAAACGCTCTTCAAGGGTAACGACTTTTCTTCGTGGGCAGGTGAAGTCCTTAATTAGCAATATTTGCATGGAAGCCTCTCTCCACCGACGGGTGGGGGAAGGGTGCTCTCTCCGACGGGTCGATGTTTACATCCCCGCTATTATTGCATTAGCACCCCGAAACGCGAGTACGGTTTAGACATGCTGTGTGAAGCCCATCCGGACATGTTGGTCTGGATTAGTGATGTTCTGGGGTTTCCGGGAAGTTCTCCGTGAAAGTTGAATATTTCGAATGGGGGTCTTCCCGGGCGGCAGTTAGTACTGGAGGTGTGATCCAGGAAACACCCTATGTTTGCACGAAGTCGTTGGTTTGTCGGCATTAACTCCCGGGGAGTTTTTGTCATGTTTGTGCGAAGCCCGTCTCTCGGAGACTGTAGGGCTAATGTGTGGAGTTGTGTGCCTTGGGTGCGCAACTCAGGTGGCCGTGAGTGTCACCCTTGTTACATAACAATCAGTTATGTATGCGATAACAAGCAAGGGGAGGTTGACCCGCGTCGTGCGTGATGGGTACGAAGATTTGAGCAACGGGCTTGGCTGATCTGTGCCTGCACTATGTAGTGTAGTTCGACTACCTAACGAAATTGGTGTGTTGCTACAGGCATATGAGAGAGCTGAGGACCGTGAGTCACAGCTAGCGAATGCTCAATGCATTGTCATTCAGTCCAGGATTGAGAATGGTGGTGGGACTCGGGGAAGTCCGGTACAACGTTAAGGTGCCCTGTGTGCACGTGACGTTGGGTCGGTCACGCCAAAGTTTGTGATGACTGGTGCTGAAATGACACATTCTAGCTTTATGTATTTATGCTAATCCTCTTGCAGGGAAGAAACACCGCCACCCCGAGAAAGGGGTGGGGTCATTATAATTTGGTCAGTCCTTGTTGACCGTTGCTTTGTTTGTCACCGCTTGGTGGAATGTTTGTTTGCAGGTGTTGCGGAGCCAAGCTGGAAATAGCGGGCTCAAGCCCTTCTTGCAGCGCTGGCCCTCGAAGGTCCAATTATTTGTTTAGTTGTTTTCATGTGTTGTCGGCCTGCGTGCCGATGTATGCAAACCCTTTTATTTGAGTTAAACACTATTGTTTTAAGGCCTTAAGGCCAGTTATGTGGTCGTTGTATTTCATTTCTATTGTGGTTAGTGGACATTCGCCTTTGGGTGCGGTTTTTATGAATCTCTTTTTATTATTCTGCTAGAATGCAACTCTGTGTTAGGATTGCGTTTTCAAAATCTTTTAAGGGTTTTTGGTCTCATTTAATAACAATTCCGTCTGTCCGTTTCATATGACGTGGGGCCCCGGGCGGACCTTCTATTATATTATTCGTGACAGATGGGGGTGTTATAAAACCAACCGGACGAGCCGCGCTCACCCGGAAAGTCCCGAAAGCACCCTCAGAGGGAGTCAAGCTCGGCCAACACAGTGTCAAAGTGTCCCCTGCAGGCTACGCGCGCGCAGCGCAGCCGTGGTAGCTTAAGGCCGCGGGCCGCACATTGCGCGCAACCATGCAGGGCCGCACACTGCGCACGACATTGCTGGGTCGCGCAGCGCGCGGCACGACCATGCATGGTCCCGCGCTACAAGCGGCAAGCAGTGTCGCACCCTGCACGCGACAGCGCATGGCAGCACCCCGCGTCGCAGCCGGCCCCGCCGCCACCGTCAGCCTGCGCCCTCGCCGGTGGCCCCGCAACCACCGTCGGTGTTTCTCTCTGCCAGCGCCGCCTCGGGCACCTTGCCGGGCCCCGCCCGATTGCCCGAGTGAGGGGGGGGGGGGGGGGGGGGGGGGGGTGTGGTACTTCTATCATTTCGACAAAATTGACAATTCGCTTGATCGAAATGGAGCGACGTCATCCGTCGACACAAATCAGTCACCGACGTAATTACCAGCATGACCCTTCAGAAAACTATAAATAGGCCCTCAAACTCTATTTCAAGCCAAGTAACTCCAAAGTCAATAGAGAGCTCTGAGGCGGGATCATGGACTTAGGCCGATTCTCTGCTCAGGAATTCACTATGATCTCCTACTTGCGCTACGGATTTCTCACGCCTAAAGTGACGTCAACCGCCTCCGCTAGAGCGCTCCATCCAGGCTCCACATCAACGAGAGCATTTCCTCCAGAAGCCCCGTGGACTTGGAAGATTTTCCAGCTGGAATGCTTCCACCAAGGTTACGTGAGTTTGACGTCATCTCAAGGTCTGTGCGCGTCAATCGAGACTCTGAAGACTTAGTCATTTTTCCTCGTTTTCTGTTCTTGAAACGGATTAGCGTTTGTCACCCTCCGAGATCAAACCAATATTTGTAACACTACAAGATGCTAGTGAATTTTGGCTCGGCACAGTTCTAGACACGTGATTTTTCACCATTTCCGGATTTTCCACGTCAAAAATATTTTGTCCATTGTTGCAATTTTATATAACCTATTACGCGTCCGACTCGACTCCGGGTTAAGACGGTCCGATTCTTCGGACCGGAAAAAAACCAGATGACCCACAACAACAATCATAACATAGTTTTTCTATTAGTCTAATTTATTTTACTCTATTGCTATATTTTTTAATTATATTTTACACTTACAGTATTTTATTTAAAATATATATATATAATATATCCCTTAATTCTTTAAAAATATTTTTGATAAATATTTTTAAAGAATTTAAATAAGTTTAATCAGTTAATTTATTTATGATAAATACGAGCTAATTATTAATTAAAAAAAAACAAAACTATTGCGTAATATCCTACAAGACAAGATGCAACTATCACGCATTACCGGCTCCAGCCGGCAACTCGTATGGATTCTTCAAAGCTTGCTTATTCTTTTATTTAATATTTTAATTTATCTCTCCACAATAATTTTTCTGATAATAATTTTTAAAACAACTGTTTCACTTGGCTCTGTTTGGATAGTGGTGGCAGTGAACAAAACTCTATTCTTACCATCATCATCTTTTGTGCGTTGTTTGATGATGAGCTTTTTCAAAAGAGTTTTTTCAAGAAAAAATACGTGGTTACAAGTCATGGATTTCGGCCTGAGTTCTTCTCTGATCAGCATGTGATGGGTTACACCTTAATTTATAGGGAGAATTCCCCCCATGATCTCCTCCCAAAATGGGGAATCGTGGGGTTGACTAGTCAAACCCACCTCCCATGAACTCCTCATAATGAGGGAAGCATGAGTGGTGGGGCCCACTTCCTCTCCCCATAAGGAGAACCACCCCCTTTTTGGGTAAACGCCGCCCGGGCCGCCGCACGAATGGTCAGCCCGACGCCGCCTGTGGGGCTGCTGCCGGCCGGGCGGCGGCGCGGCCGCGGCCTGGCCTGCTGCGGACTAGCCGGTCGCGGCCTGGCCGGAACCGCGGCCTGGCCGCCAGCCACGCGCGCCACGCCTCCGCCGGCCAGGCCGTGGCCCCCCAGGCCAGGCCGCTGCCCGCCCGGCCGCGGCCCCCGGGCCAGGCCGGCTGCGGCCGCCGGCCTGGCCGCAGCCCAGACCGCCCCCGGACGCAACGCGACCCACTCGCCGTCGGCGACTTGCCCGCCGTCCGATCATGGTGGGCTCTCCTCACCGTCCGATTCGGTGGGTAACCACCCACTAACCCACTACATTAGTGACGGGGGCCCGTCATGATCCTCTCCAGACGGCTATAAAAGGAGTCTCAGGATCCTTCGTAATTCATCTTTGGGCTCCGGGTCATCTTCTTTCTCAGGCGATAGCTCTGCCGGACTTCTTCTTCGATCATCCTCCAGCCACCACGAGCCACCACGAGCCACCACGCACCACCAGCAGGAAAACGCCTAAGTCCCGGATGGGCAGAAGGAGGAAGGCGGACCCCTGCAAGCAGCGCGCACGAGAACCGGACTCCAAACTTCAGAGCATCAGTGTCCATCTCTCGCATTCCAGTGTCCAAATCTCTCCCGGGGTGCAGTCTGTTGCCCGTTGGGAGCCGTAGACATTCTCTCTCACCCCAAGCTGTAACGGGAGCGGCATGTCGTCCTGATTCTCAAAACGCCCTGTAAACGCTAGCAGATAGTGGACTTTGACCGGCACAGATTCAGTCGCGTGGTTTTTTACCCAGTTGAGGGGTTTTTCCACGTCATCACATATTGAGTCAACCTTTCTTTCTCTCTGACTGTGTGCGCGCTCGACCGCTCTGCAAGCTAAGACGGTCCAATTGAATCTGGTCCGACTGAGGCATCGAGCTAGCCCACAATAGCATGTATGGTAAATGCAGAGATACAGATCATGCAAAGAAGGTGTTCAACGAAATGCCAATGCCTGAAAGAAATGCAGTTTTTGGTGTGCGGCAAGCCAAATATTGAGTTGCGCTTATATTTTCAGGTTACGATTAATATTGAGGTGCGAAAAGAAAAAACTGAATTATAGTTAATAACCATCTTAAAAAATTTATATGTGCTTATTATAAAAATAAGAAAATAGAAGATTTCAGTAATATTTATGCATTCTTTAAGAAAAGATATAATATTATTTCATTTCATATTTAGTAGACAAATTAGTGCAGAAAATATCCAGCGGACAAGATTTTTTAAATAAAAAATTTAAAAGGATGAGAAAAATAGAATTCGTTAGATCAAAATACGAATGATCATGTCCGTGAAATAAATCTCCTCTATTTCATCAGAAATGATAAGAAATGAAGAGGTTCTCATATATATCTACATCACATCGAGCCAAACAAATCTTTCATAAATTCCCTCCTCCCTCTTCAAAACCGTCGAGGGTTGTATTGCTGAGCCTCCCCTGTTTTCTGCTGAGAAACAGGGTATTCCGAAACAGGGGAAAACAGAGGATATGGGAAGTTTAGGGGAGGCTGGTGTGAGGGATTTTGGAAACCCAGTTCTTATAGAACTCAATCGACTGGAAAATCTTCTTAAAGGTATGTGCATATTCTCTACTTATCATTTCTTATTTTCCATCTCTCCTCTTTGAATGGAAACTTCTCAGTCAGCCCTTCATCTTTATTTTTATACTTTGCTCCTTTGTAATTTCAGTTCATGAAAACCTCCATAATCTCTAGAGTCAATCTAAAAATTAGTGTTTCCTTCTATTCTCAGCAGTAGGTTAAGATGACACCACCTTAATCTTAGGCTTCATTTGAGGGAACTTATTTTCAATTGAGATCTCATTCATGCGATCGTAACCGCCTTAATGATCTTCTAACCATTATAAATTTTAGTTTGATATGTTTCCAAACATTAATAAAAGATTGCTTTGATTGTGTTTTTTCTACTGATTTGATCTTCTATTTTGATGTACAGAAAAGGAGAGAGAATTAGGAGTTGCTCAAAATGAAATCAAGGCATTAAAGGGAACAGAATTTCTTAAAGACAAAACTATTGTGGAGGTAAATGTAGAAAACAAGCTCTGTTTCTAAAATTCTATCCATCTGTTTGTTTGAAGGTGTTATTTCTTAGCTATAATTTATCTTTTCATTAAACAAGTAGTTGTGAATGGAACAATTTTTGGGTGCCAATGAGTTCCTCCCGTCCCTGAATGCATTTTGTGCCCATAGGCAGACACTGAATTTTTCCATCATGCCACCAGATAGGAAAAAATAGAGACGTGAATTTCGGAACGGAGCCCGGATGAAAAAATTCCGCGGGGCGGACCTGTGCTTACTGAAAGCTGTGAAGAATTAAAAAAAAACTAAAAAGAGAACAAAAAACACTATCCATCAACCTCTTATTCTCGTCTCCTCCATTAGATATTTAAATAGGTTTAAGAGGTCTTAGAAAAGATATTTCGGACCTGTGCATGTAATTGAAATTCGATATTAGAATTTAATATTACTGAATATTATGCAATTAAATATTGGTGATAAATTTCAATTTCAATGTTCGCCTAATAAAGAATATTGATGAAATTGTGAGTTTTTTCGTCAAGGCAAGATTTTTTCGTCCGGGCCGTCAATCCGTGATTTTTTCTCAGGGGCGCGATTTTTTCTCGCTGACACGATTTTTTCACATGCTTGCGATTTTTCGCTCGAGTGCGATTTTTTCGCTCGGGCCAGTTTATATCGCTCGAGCGTGATTTTTTTGCCCGAGGAAAAAATCATACCCAAAGAAAAAAATCGAGCACGGGCAAAAAATTCTTGCCGTGAGGAAAAATCTTGCCCGCGCGAAAAAAAATGCGGTCTGGTAAAAAATTTCACGGTTCGGCGAAAAAATCCCGCACAAACGAAAAAATCGTGTCATGGAGAAAAATCGCGCCCGGGCAAAAAAATTGCGCTTGAGCAAAATATTTCGCTCACTGGTGAAAAAATCGCGACCGAGAAAAAAATTTTCTTCCGGGCAAAAAAAAGGCGGCCAGGAGAAAAAAGCTCTGCTGGGCGAAAAATTCGGGCCCCTGCGAAAAAATCGAGCCCAGACGAAAAATGCGTGTCTGGGTGAAAAACTTGCGCCCGGGGGAAAAATCTGCGCCCGACGGAAAAAAATAGCGTCCGGTTGAGAAAAGCATGATCGTACGAAAATTTTGAGGCTGTGCGAAAAATTCGCGCCCGGGCGAAAAATTCGCGCCCGGGCAAAAAAATAGCGCTCGGACGAAAAAACCCACGACTGAGCGAAAAAATCGCGCCCGTACAAAAAAATCATGTCCGGAAAAAAATATCGCAGGCGGGTGAAAAAATTTGAGCTCAAGCAAAAAAATCGCGCCCGAGTGAAAAAATATGCGCGTCAATGCGAAATACGCCGCTGCGACGAAAAGTACGTGCATCGGCAAAAAATTCGCGCTCATTCGAAAAAACGCGGTCGTGCGTAAATAGCGCGGTCGGGTGAAAAAATTGCTCCGGGGTAAAAATCACGTATGGCCGAAAAAAATCGCGCCCGACTGAAAAATCGTGCCTGGCGAAAAAAATTGTGCCCGGGCGTAAAAGTCACGTCCGGACGAAAAAAATTGCGATCAGGTCGAAAAATCGCGCCCGGGCGATAAAATTTGCGTTCGCACAAAAAATTCGCTCAGCACAAAAAATATTCGCTCCGGGACGAAAAATCGCGCCCGGGCGATAAAATTTGTGTCCGCGCAAAAAATTTGCGCAAGCACAAAAAATTCGCTCCTAAGCGGAAGCTTGAACACTCTCCGCGCTGCAGCGCGAACGGGTGTGAGGGTGGTTTGGATAAATGAGG